>CM022555.1:8178286-8778286 GCA_012273795.1 Dendrolimus punctatus
AAGCGTTTAGGTCGAGCCTGCTTCGGACATTTGATTTTTGGGTGCACGCGATTATTCGATTAGTCGATTTAATTAAAATTCTGACGGAAAGTATAATTCGATAATTGGACAATAACTTAATTATATTATATAAAATTGGAAAATTGGACTAATAAGTTTTTACAGATGAAAGCTTATAATGTAATGCAAATCGAGTTGATAAGAATAGTGACGTATCCGCAGGAGTATAGTATTTTATCGTGTCATATCCTCCTGAGACCCTCGCATCCTTTAAGAAGCACAATTTGTCCGTGCCATTAAACCTAACTTTTATCAGGTTTCATAGTAAAATAACTGCATTTACACTTACTTCGTCCTCTAACACGAATTAGTTCAGTTATAACTCGCAAAACTGTTACTATCTCATTTATTTTATTCATTACCAATGTCCTAGATAACGGAAAAATGGTATTATGATAGCAATACATATACATTAATATTAAAATATCCTATGTTGAAAAGGTTAAGGTCGGAAGGGCGTGTTTTAATTTCCTTTATACTGGACAAACGGTCGTTCATGCCACTCTGGAAATAAATATGGCGGCTTCAGGAGGATATATTTTGAGTTATAATATAAAAGTAATAATGACTTCTATTGTGAATGTTTAGGCAGTGACACGTAAAGTAATCGTGGTTAATTTTGGAGTAACTTTTGCCGTCTTAATTTGTTGAATGTTTAACATTCAGTACGACAATTCATTATCGTATGTCGTTAACCCTGTGGTTAATCATGGTAAGACACTAGACGTTCCGCAGAGCATGCTTTCATCGCTCTTGCGCTGGTAGTATTTTTTTTGCTCATTAGGAATTTCCGTCCTTCACCAACCTTTATGTAATCATTTTATCTCTAATATTCCAACTTGTCACTCGTGATTACTACAATCTCGCTTTTATTAAAATTTGATAAAATTTCGGCTCTGTGTTTGGCTTTTCAAGCACACCACCTCTCATTGTTGTGATTAAGTCGCGAATCACATCAATTGATATTGATGTGTTTGTAGTATCATCTAAAAATAAATGCGTATATTATTCATTCAAATGTTATTATCTGATATTTACTTAATGTACACAAAATAGCATTATATCTTAAAGGTTTGAAGCAATAACAATATTGATAGATGATGTGTATCCTATTCATACACATCATCTACCAATCCTAAATTTTGAAAGTCGCGTTCCGGACATTCACGATAGTATTGCACCCAGTAATATAATTGAAATGCCCGCAGAATATGACACACGGCCTTACAAATATATATAACGGGGCTGTACAAACATGCTAATAATCTCTGCAACCTGTATTATCATAGACCTCGTCCATATCAAGAATACAGACGATTAAGGAAGTGGCGTAGAATCGTTCTAACCGTGTTTTTACGGTGAGTAAATTGCCCGGTATGCTTCACATTTCGGATTCCTTAACTTCTCTTTAGATCTTTACACTTATTTCTCATCTACCGCTAAATCGTGGTTACTAGATGATTGTGGCATCAGAATTGTTTTTGATCCCCTGGTATTACAAATGTCAAAAGAAGATGTCGAGAATCGTCCACTTGTTTGTAATAAAAACACGCTATTTCTCCAATTTTGCAGAGATTATTAACAGGAACGATGCTTGTAATTGTTATGTATTTTTGATGAATAAATTATCTGTATATCATTTTGTTGTGTCTACTGAAGCGAATTTTATAGTTTAAGCGTTTTCTTTAACTCACAAGGCCGTGTAAGTCTATTTTGAGCGTTTTTTGAGCGTCATATGTCCGATGCAGGTTCACTCGGTTCTTTTAAGAAAAGCTACATACAGTTATTTTTAGAGATTACAGTTAACATATCTGCGATATGTAATCAACATAAAAATATTTTTATTTTCATCCCTAGATTATCACCGCACTTGCACTTTTGATTCTATAAAGGGGGTATACAGAAATGACTGACTAGACTAACCTTGCAAAGTTTTTTGAGATTTGAGGCTACATTATTAATATCATCCAGTGGTACTTCTTTATTATCTTGTTTAAGTATATCGCTCCCTAATGTGTCATTTTCTCTATTTATTAAACCTCACAACGTCTTAAATTCCTTAGTAACAATGTCGGTTGTGCCTGTTCTTTATATCCCATGACGCGAGAACGGTCTTATCATGGAAAGCAAATTTAAGTTTATAAGTAAAATATAAATCAATAAACAGGTCCTTTTATACCAATTCGCAACATCTATCACAGTTATAAGAAGTAATAGGATACTATACTATGTATAATTCATTTTCTTACAGGCCAACAGCTTACATAAAACTGACATGATCCCTTGCCCAAAAAATAAATCTTAAATCCTTCTAAATTTGGTTTGACTTTATCTGATACTTTTTTATGTTGTATATTATTCTTGAATAATTTAAGGGTTTTAAATCTCCAAAACATGTATGTAGCTAGTTATTTATCGACGATATCAGCACCGTGTTTATTAAATACCGTCAATGAACTCAAAATGTCCGTTTCCCCTCGCAGAAATCGGATCAGTCCACGGCTGAGGAGGAGAGGAAACAGCCCACCCCACCTCCGGACCAGTGGGCGGAAATACTCGGTATACCGCGCGAAGGGAAAAAGAAGAAGAAAGATTCGACTTCAGAGCAGTCGACTTCTGCAGAGGAAGTGCCTTCGCCGAAGCAGCTGCGCTCTTCCAAGAAGGAACTCATCTCCGAAACTTTAGAGCCGATAAAATTAATAATAAAATCACCGCCGAAGAAGCGGAAATACGAGGAGTTTATGACAACAACGGAGCCGGAGGATAAAAAGAAGGTGAAGAAAGCGGAAAAGAAGAAGACGGAAAAGGCGGATAAGGCAGAGAAGGCGGAAAAGAAGAAGCGGAAGAAGTCTGAGAAGGAATAGTGTTTGTGATACGTCTTCTGTAAGAAAAATAAGACTACCGACTGTTGAATAGTGTATTATAGAGTTTAGGCGTGGTGCGTTTTGTAGCGTGGATGCTGCGGGGATAGTGCGTGGCGGAGCGCCTTGTGTCTCGTTATAGACATGTCTTATAAGACTATACAGCAGCTATGTGCTGAACAAGACCAGTTCTACGATTAAAATTAATACAATTGGCTGATTAATATTTAAAAAATAAAATAAATGCCTAAATTAATTAAAAATTGATCTAAAGATTAATTAAAGAATGAGAATCTTGTTTATATTTACGTAAATTAAGCACATTAAACGAAAACTGGCATGACAAAATCTTACTCCTTACATTATGCCGCAGTTTCAAGGTAGCAAGCAGGAAATTGGCGATGGAAATGGGCAGCGCGTGTATCTAATTCTGAAATGGATTAAGGATGACATATTTGGGCTTACCTAGTCATATCGACAGTTTCCTGCATGACATATTCTGGTTGACCTATTCACTTTGACAATTTCCTGCGTGACATATTCGGGTTGACCCACTCACCTCGACAATTTCCTGTGTGACATATTCGGGTTGACCCACTCACATCGACAATTTCCTACATGACATATTCCGGTTGACCCACTCACATCGACAATTTCCTACATGACATATTCGGGTTGACCCACTCACCTCGACAATTTCCTACATGACATATTCGGGTTGACCCACTCACCTCGACAATTTCCTGCGTGACATATTCGGGTTGACCCACTCACCTCGACAATTTCCTGCGTGACATATTCGGGTTGATCCACTCACTTCGACAATTTTCCACACGCTACCGTGGAAATAGGTGATGTAAAGGAAAAGTTACATATCGCATGAGAAGCTACCTAAATGGAACTCAGTATCTCGTCGGCGCATCACCACATTTTTGAAGATAAAAATTGACGAATTTTACTTTTTGGAATGAAGTTCTTTTAGGCGGCGTACAGTAGAGTGAAATGGGGAATATCGTTACGTAAGAAAAAAGCGTTATGCCCACTTCAGGGGACCTTTGACGTAAGGAACTTTGTTCCTGACGGGGGTCCCTGGATTGCTAAAGTATTTTTTTAATTGTTTTTATTTAATCAAAGCATACTTGGGGCGACCAGTCGATCGGGGACCGGTTGGTCGTCCCAAGTATCGCTGGAAGGACAGAGTGGAAGCTGACCTGACCGCACAATAAGCCCACAACTGGAAAGACACTGCAAAGGACAGAGAAAAGGGGCGTGCTCTCGCTTCGTCGCTTCGGAGGCTTCGACTCACTTGGGTCGCTGAGCCAACAGAGTTTGTTAGTTTTTATTGCTTCTTGCAGAAGTTCCAATTAGTAGAAAGTAGTCACCGTAATTATATTAGAAAACTCTTGCAACACCATGGTCGAAGCCAACATACCTTTAGGATGGGAACACAAGGAATAGAGTAAAGGGATCAGACAGGACGAATGGGACGAAGTGGAGGTTAGTGGGCCATTGGAACTCTCACTAGATCTACCAATAAACTTATTGCATGAGATCAGCACACAGGCAGATATCATATTTCGACTTTTATATGTGGAGACGTCAAAATCCAAATTTATTTCTGTGAAACACGGAATATTATTGTTGAGAGAGTATAAGTGGATTCTGATAATATCTTCACAAATGTGGTAATAGTGCGAGCGAAACAACTCACTCCATTTAGCTATACTCGGATTTTTAATCACTTGGACTAAAGTGACTGCTGCCATTGAACTTTTTTTATGTTGCAAGCTTGTGGCATAGTATTGTAGTGCGGTTCACTCATAAATGAGTTATGCGAGTCGTTGATTCAACTCGCCTAACTCGCTTATGAATAAACCATTCTTGAACACTATGCTGCAAGCTTGCAACATAGAAAATAAGTCTATCGCAGCTGTCACTTGGTAATTAAAAATCAAAGCATAGTTCCTTGATTATGCTTTGATATGTAGTTCAGCGATGTTTTGAACAGGCAATTTTGTCTAAATATATCCACTATTTAGGGTATTTTCATAAATTCTGACACTTGGGTGTTAAAAATTTATAATTGGCGAAAAAAAATGCGAAGATGGAATCTTTAACTCGAATGCCATGGTCAAGGATACCATACCGTAGGCGTTCACGCTACGTCAAATGGTGGACGAAGCAATTTAAAATGGAGAGATTGTCACTCGGCTCTTAAGAAGTCTTTAATATTTTGTAGTCTATAATATAATGTTTTAAGACTACAAAATGAAAATAATATTATGATTACTTAAATATCTTGAATCAATTGACTCGGTGTGTATGAGTGGAGGGGGGGGGGGGTGGCAACTATAATATATAGTTAAAACTGTGTATATTGATTTCAACATCTTTCTAAAGAAAATAATTTCTAAAGAATATGTGATTTCGAGATAGCTTAAAAAAATTAGGCTATCTAACGTTTTAAATCCAAATTCAAAAAACGTTAATCTACCTTTTGGTTGTGAATAGAAAATATGAAGCGGTAGATTTACATACTTTTTTTTATTTTGTTGGGTAATCACAACGCAATATTTATTTAAGATATTTTTGGATGAGATAGTCTGGTGGTTTGGCAGTCGTCCGTTTTAAATTGCTAAAAACAGCTTAGAAACGGCTAGCTCCCTCTTTACCGTGAATAAAATTATTTTAAACATGCCCAAAATAAATATGGTCCTCATTTGAGCATGATTTTTTTTATAACTCGAATATGTCGAAAAAGCTGTTTTCTTAAAATTTCAGTTGAAAGGCAGTTTTAATTAAAAAATAATCCACAATACAGTTGCAGGTGAAATAGGAGAAGTAAATTAAAAAATAGGGTAAAATATACCACTATTGGTTAATTTATTCAATATATTGTTTAACATGCAATATATTTTTTTTAATGTGTGGCCATATAGTAATTATTGTATGGTTACAAAATAAAATTAATTCAAATACATATAAATATTGAATAAATTGACATAATTGGGTGGGGTACCATCTATAGTATGGTTTACCCTACTTTTGTTCAAAATGTAATATAATTTCAGTTCTCTTGATGAATGAATATTGTGGTATAGAAAGAGATCTAGCCGGTTATAAGCTGCGATAGAATTGTAAAATATAGAGTTTAGAGAAGTAATAGAAGGGGACACAGGGCCAAATTCAGTTCACCATAGAGTTGATAATTTGCAGTCGTAAGCTTTAGAATGAGCAGTCTTAAAGTATGATCTTACAGATGACGTTATACTGGACATTGTATAATGCAAAGTGCACAATTATACGTACATTTAAAATAAATGTCAATGGTTACTAAGTAAAACAATGATTTTACAAACGTGACGCGTTTTTTTGTATTGTAATATTTTGTTTTTATCATCTACGAATGCAAGGAATTTAATCAATTACATGCAGGTAGGTACCTATTAAAATAATAATATTAACATAATAGAGAAGTGGTGGAAATCACATTTGCCTAGTATAAATATAGTTCTGAAGAAGCCCCTACATCCCCTTTTTTATATGGGGCATCACGAGTCGCTTTTTGCATTTTGATACATCAAAACACCGCTAGGCGTCCGACCAACATCTTATTACTTAAAACATGTTTATAGTGTAACACTTATAGACAATAGATGGCGCTGTTCTAGTATCTAAAAGAACTACCTACACGACATATTAAATTTTTGACGCATACGAAGCATGTATACACAATTATGTTTCCAACAATGAATGTTGGGCCCAGATGTGCCAGGTACATTCATTGGCCTCGGTTGATACTACTAATGGTACTAAAGTGGAAGCATTTGTATCTACGTAAGCTTGGTCAGATGATAACTACTTTTTCTTATGAAATTGTTGACTGTAAAGTTCGAAACGAGTTGCATATACATTTGATTAAGAGCGTATATTTGCAAAATCGATGTTTTATATAGTAACCATACGACATATTTGTGTTTTTAGTATTAGAATGTGATATATTATTATGTGTTTCCGTGGATATATTTGTTCGGGTCTATGTTGTGTTTGAGGCTACTTTTTAACGTTTTATAAATTCGAAATAAATCGATAGTTTGTTTCGATGCCAACGAACGTCGGCGTAGTGAAAGTTTTACGTCCGTAAAACTACTGCGTCGTTTGGTAAGCTTTGGAGTATACTTATGTTTTTTAAAGATCTTTATTGAATTTATAATTATTTATTATAATATATTAAATAATATATATAAGGAACTTTTCTATGTGTATTTACTTTTAAATACAAAGTTTGGGTATTGTTTTTTTCAAATGGTCCTTTTAAGCCGGATTTTACACAATAGAAGCGAATGATTCTCGTAAGTTTTAGGGGCGATTTTTAAGAGCGTTTCACACGCTATACTTGCCTCTGTTTATAATTGTAAATATGTTTGTATAATATAATACCAATCTCTAACAATCCCAGTGCTTGATTAACGCCTTTCATTTCAGAGGCCAAGTTGCATGATAAATGGGTTTTAAATTATTACATTTTAAAAAGCGAGAGAAGCATTGATGGCAGTTTTTATATTCGTTTTTTCATAATTTAACTCTCTATCGTAATCGGTCTTTAGACTGAGCTGCAGTGGGTATTTTATATGATTTTAGCGGAAAATACTTGATAATTATCCATCACTACGATATAAAACGTTAAAAAGTAGTTTCCAGTAATTAAAATAATATTTTAACAGCTATATACAATTTTCTCAATATTATTTTTAAAAATTGTATACAGTGGGTTATTTATTACCTAACATTAATATTCGTTAAAATACAATGTGTGTTATCTGTGGATAGGAAAAAATATTTGTAAAAGATGTCTCACTCGGAGCTTTTATTCGTTTCTTAAATACATGTAAATATAGTATGTTAATTTTTTTATAAGTTAACCTTATCCTCTCTGATGCAAGAGAACTTAAAAACTAAATCTCAAAGAAAGAGAAAATTCTGTTAATAAAATTATATATTTTTTTCTTTCTGCTCCCATATCTACTTAATTTTCGAAAATAATTCCTATTACAAATTTATAAGCTCTCTTCATCACTCGGAACGTGCTAAAGTTGCAGACTCGTTCCGAGTGAACAAGAGTATTTCGTTCTTGCGATGGAGATTATTTTTGAAAATTTTCATAGGGAGTGTGCTTCAGAGTGAATAGGGTTGTTTCTCCCTTAATTTTTATTATCTCTTATACACTTCGAAAACGACCTGTCAAGATGGATTTGCTCCAACGAGAGTTTTATTAGACTTGTGTAGTGCAGTTTTTTCCCTTTGGAAAATTACTACACATGCATAAGTTTTTTTAATTATTCAGAGACATTTTAGAATAGGAATGTGTTGGTGTAACATTTTTAGTATCGATGGAATTAATGTTAGCACTATCATTGTAAACTACATATTTATGTAAGTTTGTTTACTAATAGAAAAATATATCAAAAATGGGACTACATAGAAGGGGATTAACCCAATCCCGTTTATTGGGTTTGATATAGGGAATCATCAAATTCAAGTTGAAATGTGCAAGTCTTGTACGCCAAGATAATTTTAATAATTGAAAATGTTAAAAAAATGTACCTAAAAGATTTCGATGTGCTGTAAATTACTTTACTCGGCCAAATGGTTGTTGCTCTTATATAGGTTCTAGTGATCTTATTAATGGAAAATATTCTTGTATAGTAACACTTTCTAATGCAGTAATGGATATTTGGCGTTCCGTATATAATCCCTTCGTAGTCGGGTAATTATTTACGAAGGGCTAAAATGAGTCTACGGAGGGATATGGTTTGTATTGAGCTTAGAACATTAAAGTTATATAAGCTCAAATAAAAACACGTGTGCGTCTCGACGACAGAACCGACAGAAGTGGTAACTTAACGTTAAAAGTTGAACTATTTAATATTGAAATTGTGTAACTTAAGACAAGCTTAAGTTATTACTTAAATGTTATGTATATAGCGCGTGGTTTAGAGTGAGAGAGGAGGAGCCTGCCTAGCGCTGCCGTATGCGTGATAGAAAGGGAAGCCAGACAGACTGGCGCCGTAACGCGCTACATAACGAGGCTGTTTACCCTCCCATAAGAAGTTATCACTTCAAAAGTAAAATACGATCCATAGGTCACTGGTTTATATCTGTCTCGAAGGACCATATGTTAATTCGATCTGGTTGGTATAAAATTTTCAATGATTAGTGGACTACAGAGGAAATTATTTTTTAATGAGATTGGAATCTCCTGAGCTTTATGTTTGTTACTGCAATTGATGGTGGTCAGTGTTTAAGAATGGACATCTAAAGGTGGACGCATATGACGAATTTCACGTTCATAAATATTTATTAAATTCTCGTATTCGATATGCGGGATTGCGTTATATTTTAATATAGACATGTAAGAAAATGAAATGCTAGCTAGGCATTATAATAGTTGATATGCGCAAAACTTTAAATGCGCTTCGAATGATGTTAGTTTCTTGAGAGTGCGTAGGTCCAGTCGAATATTGAACGCAGTTGGGAATTATCTGTCGCTGCATTTAATCTTCACTCGTATTATATAAAGCGTGATACTAAAACTACTGAATCGTACGTGGATAGATGGCGTCACCATGGTTCTTCTCTCGCTTTTGACGTTATAGTAACAAATATATTTTTAGACCAAACCATTTGCAATTTGAAGGCGTTCAAAAAGTTTTTTTGTTGAAGATATTGGAGTCGTGTGGGATTTAGTAGTTTTAACTGGGCAATGATTTCTAGCAAAATGCCATGTTCAAAGAACTAATGCTGTCTACGCACGTTTTCCTCGTGTAAATACCGTTACATATCCTAACGAAAATATAGTATTTTCACTTAAGTGTATATATATATTATTTCAATAAAATCAACATTTATCGTAAGCGACATTTGGTCCTCATTTTTGGTGTGAAAGTATTTTTCGTTTTGAGACTCAGTTTTTCTTAAAACAAAATAATGTTTAAGATACGTTTTGCAACAAATAATATACTTAGGACCAAATGTCGCTTACAATAAAATGGCGGTAAAGGCTCGATTTATAACGTATTTATGTTTTAGTATTTGCTCGTTATAAAAAGCTAAAAATTAATATTGATAGCTTTTTTAGCGAGCCTATAAATCTAATGTAAATTATGAAAGGAGGGTAGATTATTTTTTTTAACAATGTTATAACGTTTACTTGCATCTTTGAATAAATAAATGGACAGAATTTACTTTTGAAATTTGAATTCATTTCATATTCGGTCGCCCATATTCCTCCTTGATTAGTTCTCTAACATTTTGTTTTGAACGGCTCGTAAAGTATCAATATCCACGCACGCACTTTCAAATTTCATACACGCCAATCAGAAGGCTTCTAAAAAGGAAACAATTGCTGCAATATGCCGATTGAAGACGTCCTTTCTCTTTTGTATTAATTCTGCCCTCACTTTGTTTAAGGTGTTCAATTTTAGTGCTCCTCCTTGTTAAACTGGCTACAGGTTACAACAACAAAACCCCGCCCCTTAAAATCGATGTTTTTCTTGTGTCCTTGCGCTGTTAGCGAAATATCTTGCCAGTCGAATCAAATGTTATGGGTGGATCACCACCGATTTGATCCATTGTACACACATATACACTATACACAACATTTCTTATTATTTTTTTATGCTTGGAACGTCGGTGGGTAATATTAGCCCGGCTGTGGCAGCTGTTAGAACGCGCCTGTTTGCACGGTATAGCCCCATTGGGCTGCGCGAGTGTGGGCGAATATATGTGGATGCCGTCAGTCCATGGGTAATAAATACACTTTATATATAAAATAGATGAGCCTCTGTGGCATAAAATATTTTTATTCTGTCTTACCATCTTGTTTTTTGAGGCGGGAAACGAATTTCGCACACTACCGGGTTCTTTACTAGGGATTAGACCAAAGCGACGAGAGGTGACACCACTAATGGCCACCAGAGTCAAATCGCCGCAGAGCAATAACCACCCTCCTCCCATGTGCCCCGCTCTTTTGGCAGGAAGAGCGTGACACTTAGAACGCAGTTACGCCCACGCTGATCGTAGCGCATCAGTGCTTGGGAATGCCCCGGGAAACAAAGCAAACCCAATTCTTCAACAGGGGTGAAGACTCCTCTGCTCCTTAGTTGCTAGAAGACTATCTTTCCCTCTGTGCGAATTTAACAATTTATAACTTATTAGTATCATCAAGTGGAATTTACAGAATTATCGATTATAGCGCCATCTATCGGACAGGGTAAACGATATTTTGATATTTTATTTCAGAGAGTATATTCTGTCAGTTTATATTTTCAAAAATGTAATACGCGAGCGCAACATCGAACTCCAAAACATTATTATTATTTAGATAGCCCGTTAAGTGTAGGGATATATTTTAAACTACGGTGCGTATGGCCATTTCGCAACTGATACCCGTGTGGGTCCACCTTTACGAGATTATTAATAGGAAATAGTACTTTGTAACGGATTTTATCGTATGTGTCTCCCTAATGCCCTTCAAACTACTATAGAGGTTAAATGTAACTCATTGTAAGAAAACTAAATGTATGATTAATAATAAAAAATATTTTTAATTTAATATATAGATATTTAATTATAAGTACATTAAAGTAATGTATGTTTTATTTTTTACTGTTTATCGACGTGGTTGGAAAGGAAATTACGCGCTGTTGAAAGTGGAACTGTTCCCTATTTGACTTCCGGGTCAAATGAGATACTTTATATGAAATTATAATTGTTTTTTTTTTCACCATCCCAAAATAATTTGGCACAATGTGTTTTCCTTATATATTCCTCTATTCTGACATACGTCCTCTGTCGCACCAGAAATCATCATTCCATTTTTGACACAATGCATCCATCTCTAATTTGGTTTAACCTTTACATCTGGTCCCATCCATCTCACAGTTTAACATAGTTTTTGTCAAGTGGCCTTCATCCCTTTTCATTATATGCCTTAAATATTTATTATATACAGTGTAAACTCTGTCTAACGACACTTAAGGGACTGCATTTTATGGCGTTATAGAGAATTGTCCTTATATGGAGAGAGGTCTGTTATTTTTGTTCGACGTCTTTTGCTGCACCAGTAATGTTGTTTGTTTTTACTAATTTTAATCAGGTCTTGAGGCATCTTGGGGATAAAGGGTACTTCCTTTATCATCAAGATGCCTTAGATGCATCAGAAAATTCGGTATGCATGATGCCGACAGACTAGCTTATTACGGGCTAGGATAATAAAGCGATAAAAGAACGTAAACAGCTGCGCAGTTTTTACTAATTTTGGCAACTTAAAAGGTGCTTTTTATTACTTAATCGTGGACGTTATTGAGCCTGGGTGTAATGCTATATAGAGTTTATCATTGTATAGAAGACGAGCTAAACAAACCAAAGCCGTGATTACGACGCTTAAGGGAGTTATTCGGTAAATTGAATGACGTTACATGGAGTTTACACTACACTTACTACTTTATTTATTAAAATTAAAACAAGGATTGGTAAAAGGGATCTCAATTGACCCAGTTTATATTCCCAGTGGCAATTTTGGAATTATTGGAGCGCCGTAACGATATATTGTGGATCGATTTTGAGATTGTTCCTCGATTCTGGCTACAAGGCCTTTTGAACCAGTTCTCTTAATATCCCTTTTGTATTGCAACAGCTTAGCTGTGTAATATTTTAACCTGTATTGATAATATTTGCTTGATTTTTGATGTTTTTGTTCTGTTTGTATGGAAAATCTCAATTTTTTTATGCAATTTGACTTCAAACTGGTACAAAAGCTACGTCGTTGAGAACAGTCAAATGCGTAATCAAGGACAATTCTACTACGGTTAAGTGTATTAAATGTAATTCAAAATGTAGGTAGATCAGATTAAAAGGCCTTATAGCAAGAATCGTTAATAATTCTCAAAATATTTATTTCGAAGTAAACATCGGATTTAAATTTAACTTTTGCAAGTAATTCAGCACCTTTAAATAAGTTTGTATGATAGCATGGAAAAATTGTAAGTTGATGCAATTAATCATCTTAAAGCACGTATTCTAGAACGGAATTTAATTCGAGACTTGAGACGAGAATCGGTACGGTTAGAATGACATGCAGTAAGGCAACTATTTTTAAAATAGCCTCGAATTTGAAAGAGTAAAGTCTGACAGTGATGTGCGAGAACTAGATATAGAAGCTTTTGAGCCACTCTTAATTGAAGAATTTGTCTATAGAACAAACATCTCGATAACTCGATTGTAGTTACTCGTAGTCGATTGTTTCAATTGAGTTACTATCGCAATTTTTATAGTGATGAACTTTTTATATCTATTAATTTGAGAAGTAATTGGTCTCCCATACTATCTTTCATCCCCTATTTCAACCCGTTCTAGTTTTATTTATCTGTCCCCAACTGTCCACAACTACATTAAATAAAAAAATGGGACAAATTTTGGTGCCCCCTTGGGTCATAGACAGACAAAATATAGTAATTTAAAGACAACGTTTATGTTTTTCTCTATTTTGTTACTCATATTAATTATCAGGGCCTTATACTCTGCAAAAAAGCTGCTGAGGTATATAAATTTAAATAGCCTTTTCCCGACGACCCCCGAGCGAGGCTCTGTGATCACCCTAGGGGTCGCGATCCCCAGATTGAAAAACACTTCACTACAGTATCGATGCGGGTAATGAATACGAGTCATCGGTCATGTTTGGTTTCATTAGACGGCTGGCAATCGATAAAAATACGTTGATTCGAATTAAACTGAAAGTATATCGATTACCAATCGATTTTGTGTTGACTTGATCTTAATATTAAGGCGATTATTTAAACATCTCTGAATAGCCATCACTAGTCTCAAGTGTCGAAGCACTATTGTGTTCTAGAATATTTGCTCATTGCTCCGGCCAGGGTTTAAACAATTGTAAGATTATAATTTTGTAAATATTTTATATAATGTTTGTGTTGTTTCATTTATGATTTTAAATTCGAATTTGCTGTTATTAATAATTGTGAATAAATTTGGTATTGTAATTGGTGTTCATTATTTTAGTGTAGAAGTTTGTTTATTCTGAGTCCCAAGTTATACTATTGCAATGAAGGAAATGAAAGAGAAGAAAGCGTACCATTATGATTGAGGGTTGTCTTTTTGTCAGGTATGGTGTTTTAAAAGTTGAGCTTTTACTGTGGTTCTTTTATCAAGGTTGGGCGCCAATAAGCCGTCCACCATAGCCACCGTTGTTTACTACAATTTATTACGGCTCTTTGCTGTGAAGTCTTACGATGGATTACGACACGGAAAGTATGCTCCATCGGAATCCAATTTCAGAAATCCAATGTCGGAAGTGGAGATTCTAGGATATTCGTAGGGTACTGGAATCGTCACTTCTGACGCCAGTTTGTTAGGATGGTGGTTCCTGGTTGGGTTGTAAGTGAAACACACTTGCAACTAAAGATTTAACCTAGCCGTGTTGTTGCGACAGCGGGCAAATCGATTCTCATCGATACTACCCGTGCGCAAAACGTTTGCGGATAGCCTCATGACATGATGTTACTCGTCGATGGTCAGTAGGGTTGACAAAAAAGGTTGCATAAATAGGTGTTGCAATAAATTTATTATTGTATACACTTTACATAATTATATACAATAATAGTAAGTAGTCATCGGTAAACCTGCGTGCGGCTTATATAGCAAATATAGCCTTTCAAGTTTTCGTAAGAACTCTGTTGAATAGTGTCAGTTGTCACCTACAATTTAATTGCGCTACTATACGGAGTTGAACATCTGAATTGGCTGTATAGACTAAGATTCCACTATTACTACCAGCTCATGGAAAGTGGTTACCGTTGCCTATAGACGATTGCAACGTCAGGAGTCGAACCAACTTGTCAGCCTTAAGGATAGAGGAAATGGGCTCAGATAAAATGAACCGTGTAATATCCATCGAAGGTCGTATTATATTGGCCAGATGGTGGATAGCTACCCTGGTCTAGACCATGCCGCCATAACAACCTCCGGCATTAGTGGCCAGGTTCCAGTCTCCCTAAAGAGAGTAGCAACGCCTTTGTAGCACATGTTGATACATTTATAGGCGATGGTAACCGTTTTCCTATCAGGTGCCCAATTCTGATAATTCAATATCTAGACGTTGCTAACATGTTCAAAGTATGATTCTATTGCGTATTCTATTAAATCCACGATATCTCGATAGTGTCGCGCCGGAATAATAGAAAATAATTGGCATGACCACTAGCAGAAATGGCTTTAGCGAAAATGGATATTGAAAAGGTTAAAGATACTCATTTATTACCCGTCGGCATTTGAACTAATTGCATTGAATTTTTTTATGGTTGTCTTTTTTTGTTTATTTATTGGCATACGGTTTATTGTTGTATTGTGATCATTAGCCAGGTGTTACGGATTTAATGTACAAGCTGATTCTAGGAAATTCGCTCCACGCGGCCGGCCTTTATACTGCACAGATGCAATATGTCCGCACGTGTTGTATCTGTGCAGTGTAAAGGAATTGTCCGATTGAGGATGGAGTCAGTCAGGCGATAACCACGAGCGAAGCAAGGAGTATGTACTACAATTGGTAATCTAATAAGTGACGGACTTTGCGCGTTTTATTGAATTCCGACCTTTTATATTACGTTTGGACTTGTTGTGTTCGGTTATATTTGTACCTGTGTACAAACAAACTATAGTTATTCAAACGGCATTTTAGTTCGAGTCTCGCGACTCGTAACAATACTGTCCGGAGATTGTGACGAGATGAATGCAAGTTTGCCAATTGCGATTGCGATCAGAGGAAGGAGGAGGCGGCGGCGGAGGAGGCGGAGGCGGGGGGCGGCGCGGGGGAGGCGGCGGCGGGCGCGCACGACGAGGAGGCGGCCGAGCGCGAGCGGCGTGCGCGCGCGCAGGCCTCGATCAAGGAGCGCGAGAAGGAGGTGCAGCGGGCGCTCGCCACCAGCCTCCGGGACCGGGACAAGGAGCGGGAGTACCACAAGAGGGACGAGGCCGTGCAGGTCGGTACCTATAGGGTAATCCAGATAGATCACACCCTTAAATTACATCAATACAATAAGACTCAACCTATTATAGTTGTCTCAGTTTTAATATATGTATAGACATAACAATATGCACATTCGGTCGGAAAAATGCCTAAGTGCGATCCGGCCAAGATTATAAACTTTTATGTATTTATTACTAAAATGTTAAAAAATGTAATTTGTATACCACCATCGCCATTATCATCTCAATACACTCCTGGGGTTGTCTGGAAGAGATCACTTTTTAGCGATAACAGCGCCCTTTGTACACAACTAGATATAGTTTTATTCTGTAGGTAAGTTCTTTTTTTTTATTAGTGCACAATAAAGAATTATTAATTGATTGATGTAGTTAACCCTAATTTGCACTCATGGCATTAATTAGACTGTAAACATTATTTTAGTATTACTTTTCTCTGCCATTGGTTAAAATACTCAATATTTGCCCTTCTGCCCTACTAATTGCGCTCGCAGTCCTCGATATTTTTGGCTTTTTAATTTTTTGCAGAAATGGTATCTCAAAACGCTATCTATACTATACACATAGCTTGGTTTTTAATTGTTTTTTACATAGAGCAAAAAGTTACATAATGTGCACAATAAACATGTGTTTTCTCGATACCGCCGTTTACAAGTACTGCGTTTGCTATAAGGAGGGCCAGACCTCTGTGTTGGACATTGTGTTAAAAACCTGAGTAGTTAAAATTTGCGTGTCTGTTTGACTTTGATTTTAAAATGTACTCATGTTCCAGCACTTCAATGCGCTCCTGGCGGACTTGGTGCGCAACCCGGATCTCTCCTGGCGGGACGCTAAGAAGCAGCTGAAGAAGGACCACCGGTACAGCCTCGCCGAGCTGCTCAGCAAAGAGGACAAGGTAAGGTGGCTCTAGGTTAATTAAGTGTCCCTAATTATAATACCACTTCTATATATAGATTGACCTCAATTGATAAGCAAATTTTGCTTACTATAGTCCCTTCGAAACCTCCGCGACAACCCATAACCGCCCTCTTTCCCCCATCAAGAACCTCAGTACATGGTGTTAACTCCCCTATCTCTAGAATATGTAGAACTCTCAATAGTAGCAGTGGCATTACCTTCAAAAATTCATTTTATAAAAAACAAACGTGTGCGTCTCGGGAAGCCCGACAGAAGTGATAACTTAAAGTTAAACTTAGATCAAGTTGAACTATTTAATATTGAAATTATTTAACTTGAGAAAAGCTTAGGTTAGGTATTACTTAACTTTTATGTATATTAATATAATAATGTTAGGAAAAGTTATTTATTAATAAAATATTTTATCGATTTGAAATATATTTTATTATCAGTTATAATTATTGAATATGTATATTCAACGACAAACTCCTTGAAGTGTCGAAATCACTTGGTTTTGGTTGGTTTAGCTTGTCTTCCTTACAATGATACTCTATATAGCATTACATGCACTCTCGATAACAACAACAATTAAGTAATAAAAAGTACATGCTGTGTAGTTTTATCGCTTTATTATCCTAGGCCGTAATAATAAACTCAACTATCGGCATCATACTTACCGAAATTTCTAAGTACATCCTTTATCATAAGATGCCTCAATATCGCAAGATATGAATAAAATAAGTAAAAAAATACAACCAAATGAGTGGTGCAGCAAAAGACGTCAGACAAAAATAACAGAAATCACTCCATTTAACGGCAGCTCTCTATAACGTCAAAAAACGCACAGTCCCTTCAGTGTCGTTACATAGAGGTTACGCTGTATTTCGGTAATTTTTATAATATTTATGGCTTGGCCACTAGGCCTTTGTGTCGCTGTATTTCCGTTGCTAACGTTACCAATGTGGCGCGCGGCGGCAGGAGCGGCTGTTCGCGCAGCACACGGGCGCGCTGGGCGCGAAGCGGCGCGACAAGCTGCGCGCGCTGCTCAACGAGCTGGGCGTGTCGTGCACGGCGCACTGGCGCGACGTGCGCGACTCGCTCAAGGCCGAGCCCGCCGCGCCGCAGTACTCGAGCGCCTCGCAGGTATCCACTCTCAGACCACTTTTATTCCTATCATATTCGTTTTTCTCCTTTGTATGGCTTTAATCTTTAGTTAATATGTTTGTTATTAAATAAATGTCTTGTGTTTTTTTAACAACTCTACGGACTCGAGTTCCATACCCTTTTTACAACTTAATTCCGAAGAAAGTTTTTAAGTGTTCTTGATAATTTTTGTTTTTGTGACATTTATTGAATGATATTGGTCAGATGGAGCGCGAGTTCCGCGACTACCAGCGCGACAAGCAGAGCGCCGCGAAGACCGCGCTGCGGCAGCTGCTGCTGGAGACGAGGGCCATCAGCCACAAGACCCTCGCCGCCGTCAGCGGCAACGCCCAGGCGATGGCGCAGCTGCACGACACCCTCAAGCACGACGCCAGGTGAGCACCTCCTGGAAAGCGGCTACGGTATACGTCTTTGTCTTCACATTAATTCTTCGAAAAGTAATTGTGTAACATATTCACCATAATAAACTCGGACCAGGAGATTCTGAAAAGGCAATTTTAGAGACTTTGTCTGTCTGATTGTTTTTTTTATTACTTTGCCCAGGCGAACGAGATTGTTCGAGTCAATTACTATTTATTTGTTATTTTAGTAAAATTTTAGTACTTATATATTAGGTGTAAATATATGTTCACTATTAGAGAATGTATTAGGTAGGGTAGGTCGGATGGATCATTGGGTGAATGGATGGATAGGATTAGTTGAGTTTCGTAATTTATATATTTATTTATTATTATATTGTTACAACCTAGGCCACGACACATCTTCCATGATCAAATTGATCGTGTATTAGCAGAAGGTGATGTCAAGAGCCTCAAGAACAGACGAGCGTGCATGACAAGAGCTATGAATGTCAAAGAAGCAAGTGAGGTGTATAAGAATGGGCCTGTGTGGCGCTCTGCTGTTCGTGCCTACCCCGTAAGGGACCTGGCGTGAAGTTATGTATGTATGTATGTATGTATGTACAACCTAGGCGCCGTCAAAAACAAATTCCATCGACATATCTGTAAAAACACAATTTATTACCTGTCGGCATTTGGACTAATTGTAAGTCTTTTGGATTTGTTGTGTTCGATTATATCTGTACCTGTGTTTTACGTTTTTGTATAGTTCTAATAAACTCTATAATTCCAACGGGATTTTAATTCGAGTCTCGCAACTCGTAACAATATCACAAAACTCTTACGTGTATTATATTACTCGGTTTCTTGTAAATATATTTATAACAAATTTCTTTATACGTCATGTTTACTAATCTGTCTGAAACGGCGGGATCGGTTTTGACATCCCTTCCCCTGGCCGATAGCTGTCGTTATATGGAGTAACTTAGATTACTTTTTTAAAGCTCCTCATAAAAAATCCACGCGGACGAAATTGCGGGCAAAGCTAGTTGTAACATAATTTTAAAAAAAATCAACATGGCTGTACCGCGTGGAACTTATGCGCATAAATAAATAAGAAATGATGACTGTTGTTGCTTCAGATACCTGGCGCTGGACCACATACACGAGGAGCGGCAGTCGATGATCATGAGCTACCTGGAGGAGATGGAGAAGAAGGGCCCCCCGCCGCCCCCCACCGCCACAGAGCCCACCAGGAGGTCGAAGCAGTGACAGGTGGGTCTAGGCTGCCTTCTCTCTTAAGGGAGACTGGAACCTGATCACCAATGCCGGAACACAACTCAAGCTTATTACAGCGGCATACTCTAGACCAGGGTGGTAGCAATCCAGACGGGCAAATATCCTGCCACCTGGCTGTGGGTTGTTTTGTCCCCTCTTATCTACTACTAATAAGCAAACTACTGCAAATCACCAAAACCGTTCCAGGTTATTAGGAGGATTCTAGAACCCGATCTCAGCGCCACCTACCGACTCCAACGGGATAAAAAGTATCCTATGTCTGTCTCCTAGTTCTAAGCTACCTCCCCACCCATTTTCAGCCAAATCGGTACAGATGTTCTTGAGTTACAAATACTGTAACTAACACGATATATATATATATATAGACTAGCTGTCCCGGCAGACGTCGTCCTGTCCGGTAAAAATAGGGGTTTGTCGCAGAGGGTTAATAATTTAGGGTTGTATGTATTTTTGTATGTTGTATCATAAAAAGATAGAAATTAAAAATTTTGTCTAAAAAATAAAAAATAAAATTTAGGGGTGGACTACCCCTAACATTTAGGCGGATGAAAAATAGATGTTGGCCGATTCTCATAGATACCGGATAAGCACAAAAAATTTCATCAAAATCGGTCAAGCCGTTTCGGAGGAGTATGGCAACGAAAACTGTGACACGAGAATTTTATATATTAGATAATAATTTGATACATTTGTTCCAGTTACTAATAGACAAGGGCGGTTCGAAGAAGTGCCCGACCACAGAGAAGCGACAAAGCACAGTGTGAGAACTCAGTGTAAAATACGAATTGTGTTTAATAAATGAAATTCCTTTAGTTTGTAAAGTTGCAATAAATGAGAATGAGCTATTGTTTTCATATTTTTATTTAAATTAAAATAAATATTATTCTAATACACGTGTATTGTATATCTGTTATATCTATAGTCTGTTTCAACGGGGCTATCTATTAAGTTCCGGTCCGTCACACTTTGTCACAGTGAATCATAACGCGTCACACTACGTCACACTTTGCAGACCGTACCTATAAATAAGTAACACATCAAAGAAAATAAGAGTACGTTCCACTTAGCGCTCACAACCGCGATTTTTCGAAATCCACTTGCTAACGAAAGTTCAAACAAAGCCAAGTGGAATGGATTATAAAGCGTTTTATACGTTGTTGATGTAAACATTGCAAATTTTGAAAATAAGTCAAAATGATAAAGACATAACGTTATAATATCTTCTTTTCTCTCACCGTATCCCAAGTAATTGGGGTCGGCACAATACGTCTTCTCCTTCCACACTCTTCTATTCGGGCATACATCTTCTGTCATACATCTTCTGTCACACCGCAAATCATCGTATTGAGGGCTTCATAACAGACAAAAGTGCAGTTTTACAAAAGGGACAAAATTGTGAATAAAACAAAATTAATTGATTTAATGAGGCTGAAATTTGGAATACCCTTGTGTTTGTATCTATCCTCTTTATAGGGCGTTCCACTAGCAACGCACAACGTCCAAAATGCTCAGTTAGCCGTTCCACAAGGCGACCGCGAGCGTTGCGGTCGTGGCGAAAACGTCACTAATGACGTCATCATTTTCGATCACACAACGCTCGCAACAACCCATGTCAAAAGGTGGGTCGAAGTGGGCGTTGACCACAGAGCATTAATTCTCGCTTGTTAAAATACGTTGACAAAGGCGCGAATTTTGAAACAAAGATGGCGAATGAAAAAATATATTTTTTTATTAATTTTGTAAAACTAATTTTAATGTATTTTGAACAGCCATCTATTATTTTCCTTTATTTGTTATTAGCAATTATTTACACAATTTATTTATAATCAGTTTTCACTATCGTCGACTTGAATATAATTATATAATTAATGAGAAATTCATTGTTTGTAGACACAGCTTTTGCTGCAGAATTATACGAAAGATTTATAACTCAGAATTCAGAATTATAGATGGATAGATAATTCAATGTGTTTCTTGAAAGGCTTTTAAATTCTTCATCTGAATAACGATCGACTATATTTTTATATTGTGTAATACGTGGCCTGAGATCACGTTTTTTAGTATTACGTTTTATAAACTTAACGTCCACTCTTCATCTGAGCGAGACGAATTTGCTTTCTTCTGAATTATTACCGCGATGAAGTAGGAAGGACATTTTGTATTGTATTGTAATGACATTTTGTATAATTAGCTATATTTCTTTTAATATAAATTAGTCAAACCTACACATTGAAAAAGGCGGGATTTTCATATCAACCAATGACATTTGCGTATGACATTTATGACATCAACGCTCCATAACCCGTTCCACTAGCTTTTATGATTTAGGGCGTTCCACCAACAACGCACAACGCCCAAAATGCTCATAGGGCGTTCCACTAGCAACGCACAACGCCCAAAATGCTCAGTTAGCCGTTCCACAAGGCGACCGCGAGCGTTGCGATCGTGGCGAAAACGTCACTAATGACGTCATCATTTTCGATCACACAACGCCCGCAACAACCCATGTCAAAAGGTGGGTCGAAGTGGGCGTTGACCACAGAGCATTTATTCTCGCTTGTCAATATGTTGACAAAGGCGCGAATTTTGAAACAAGATGGCGAATGAAAAATATCTTTCTTTATTAATTTTGTAAAATTAATTTTAATGTATTTTAAACAGCCATCTATCATTTTCCTTTATTTGTTATTAATATTTATTTACATGATTTATTTCTAATCAGTTTTCATTATCGTTGACTTGAATATAATTATATAATTAATGAGAAATTCATTGTTTGTAGACATAGCTTTTGCTGCAGCGTTATACGAAAGAGTTATAACTCAAAATTCAGAATTATAGATAGATAGACAACAAATAATTCTATGTATTTCTTGAAAGTCTAAATGGCTTTAAATTCTTCATCTGAATAACGATCGACTACATTTTTATATTGTGTAATAGGTGGTCTGAGATCACGTTTTTTAGTTATATATTACGTTTATAAACTTAACGTCCACTCTTCATCTGAGCTAGGCGATTTGCTTTCTTCGAAATTATTACCGCGATGAAGTAGCCGATACCAATGGGGTCACCCATTAAGGACATTTTGTATAAATAGCTATATTTCTTTTAACATAGTCATCCCTATTGAAAAAGGCGCGATTTTCATATCAACCAATGAGATTTGCTTATGACATTAATGACATCAACGCCCCATAACCCGTTCCACTAGCTTTTGGGATTGTAACGTCCGCAAGCAAGTGGAACGGCAAAAATCGCGGTTGTGAACGTGGTCGTTGTGAGTCCCTAATGGGACGCCCTGATTATAACGTCCGCAAGCAAGTGGAACGGGAAAAATCGCGGTCGTGAACGTGGTCGTCGTGAGTCCCTAATGGGACGCCCTGATTATAACGTCCGCAAGCAAGTGGAACGGGAAAAATCGCGGTTGTGAACGTGGTCGTTGTGAGTCCCTAATGGGACGCCCTGATTATAACGTCCGCAAGCAAGTGGAACGGGAAAAATCGCGGTCGTGAACGTGGTCGTCGTGAGTTCCTAATGGAACGCCCTGTTAGTATGTAGTTCTTTTTATGAGTTTTATACAGACATGCCACTCTTATGTAAGTTTCAGTTTTTCAGTATATTAGTTAATTTTATCCAAACTTTCTTTTAGTTATTTTACCCAGTAGCTCTCCTGGACAAGGATCCACCTTAACACTTGTATTAGGTACATACCCGTTGACTTTCTAAATTTTAATACAAGCATAGATTTTAATAAACATCCAAAAATGGTATTTTTGGATGTTTACTAAAATCTATGCATGTGTGCTCGATATCATCCTTTACAATCCATCCATCTTTTTCATATGTGAAACTTAATAATAGTCTTTAATAAATTAATTGGTTAACTGTATTTATATAAGAAAACTGGCTGTTACGCGACCGCGTGGAATTTAAGTTAATTTGCCTTCCGTTGTGGCGACGGCTGCAGCGTGCGCGAGGGGCTTTCAATTTCTTTTTAAAATCAAAATAGTTCCGACCGTTTCCGAGATTAGCCGGAACAAACAGACACCAAAATTTTAAAAAATATTTTTTGATATAAGTACCGTATATACTTTTTTTTTTTTTTTTTTTTTTTTTTCCCATGGCTATTGCTGCTAGGGCGACTTTGCCAATGTCAAGTAGTGAAAGAATCACATGTCGATGTAACGACAGCAAAAAATTACAATGAAAATTTGAACAATCTGAAATGTTACCTGAAGCAAGTACAAACACAAACATTTATCACAGACACAAACATGAACACACAATTATTATAATCTAATTCGGTTAGTATCAATAAAGTAGGCCAACAGAGACAAAACATCGTGGGATGGGAGACATACAAGCGACAATAAATTAGTAGGGAGAGGGGTTTTAGTTTTGGTGAGTAAGGAATATAGAGGTGGGCAGTTATTGTTAAGGGGACAGTTAAAAAATATATGATCCAGGGTACCATCTTCTAAGCTACAGTCACAAATGGGGGAATTCTTTATCTTAAGTTTGAATAAATGTACAGGGCTGCAAGTGTGTCCAAGTCGTATGCGTATTAAAATGCTAGAGGCCCTCTTACTGAATCCTCTAAATTTAAAAAACCAGGGAATCGACGGAACCACTGGTTGCACCTTAGAGTATTGGACAGATACGGTTTTCCAGTCACTCTCCCAGTTTGACTTTAATCTCCTTTTAGCACAGCACATTAAATCCCGTGAAAAATGTTGGTAAAATTTTGAGTCGCCTTCATTAACTGCTTTCTTGGCAGCTTGGTCAGCAGCTTCATTTCCTTTTATACCTAAATGGCTAGGCACCCAAGCAAATTCTATTTTTATGTTTTTACCCTGGCAGAAATGTAATAAGTTTTTAATCGTCGAAATTACTGGGTGTTTCATGCAGTTTCTAATGGGGTTTTGGGAAAGAGCATTTAGTGCGCTAAGACAATCAGTGACAATTATAGTAGGGGAGAGCTTATTGTCAGCTATATACATTACTGCACTAAGTATAGCAATACACTCACCTGTGAACACTGAAGCTTCAGGAGGTAATTTGTGCATATTCGAATATTTAATGTCAGTATGGACAAAAGCAGAGCCAATGCATTCATTGTCAGAGGACTTTGATGCGTCTGTAAAGATGAGAGTGGAATTGGGACCCTTTTTCTTTATGAAGTTATCGAAATTTGAGTCGGCATTTGAACAAGTTTTTGATAGATTTAAAGTGTGTGTAGTCACTTTTATGCAGATAGACTCAAAGGCAATTTTGTATAAGGGCAAAAGATTAGAGTTGAATATGGGAGCTTTAAGGGTATTTAGGTAGTTCAAGCTATTTATTAAGGGAGGAAGATCTTTATGAAGCCAGTACTTACTAGAATGAATAAGGTTAGATAATTTTTTTAATTTATCTAATAGGGGATGAGAATTAAGTTGAGCAATACGAAGCAAATATCTGTCAGCCAGAAATTGCCGTCGCAGATGAAGTGGAGGGTCTACGCATTCCACTTGAAGAGCGCGAATGGGAGAGGATTTCATGGCCCCAAGTACAATACGCAAAGCTTTGGACTGTACGGAATCTAGTCTAGATAATGAAGTTTTATTACAAGGTTCCAGTAAGAACATATCAAAGTCGAGGTGAGTTCTAACGAAAGCATTATATAATAATTTTTGTGAGTATGGATGGGCACCCCACCATGTACCGGAGAGAGCTCTTAACATATTTATATTTTTTTCACACTTTTTGACTATATAATCGATATGGGATTTACTTGAGAGGCGAGAATCCAAAAACAAACCTAAAAATTTGACTTGAGTATCCTGTGGAATTCTTTGACTGTTATAAATAATATCGATTGGCGGTATAACGAGAGATCTAGTAAATACGACTGCTATACTTTTAGTTGGAGACAGATCCAAGCCATGGGCGGAAAGCCATCCACCCAAAGCTAGAAGGCATTTTTCGACCTTAGCGGCTGCAGTTGAAACGCTCTTATTTGAGCTATAAATACACAAGTCGTCAGCGTACTGCAGAAGGGTACAAGATTCGTCTATTGTCGACTCAATATCATGTGTGTAAATGTTAAACAATATTGGGCTTAAAACAGAACCCTGTGGTAGCCCCTTCCAAATGTTTCTGCTTGCTTTGTTTTGTCCATCTAATCTTAGCTTGATCTCTCTGTGAGCTAATAGATTACAAATAAAAAGTACTAATTTGTCAGGAATGCTCAGCTTAAACATTTTGTTTCTGAGTACCGAAATTAGTACATTATCATAAGCAGCGGATATGTCAAGAAAGGCAGCAACCACTGACGACGAGTTAGAAAATGCAATACGGATATCAGTAAGAAGAATACTGTGATTATCAGTAACGCCTCTGCCCTTTCTAAAGCCATGTTGCGTTGGGGGTAATATACAATTTTTTTCCACAAACCAGTCAAGCCTGTTTTTGATCATATGCTCCGCGACTTTGCATAAGACGGAAGACAGTGCTATAGGTCTGAACGAGCTAGCCTCTTTCGGGTCTTTCCCTGGTTTTAAGATTGGAATCACTATTTGAGATTTCCATGAATGCGGAATATATCCGTTAGAAAACATGGAATTTACTATCGATAAGTAATATAGCAATGATGATTCACTAGCATTGACTAAGAAGGAATAAGAAATGCCGTCATGTCCAGGTGCTGAATCAGAAAGGCCCTGAAGAACGATTTTAAGCTCTGGGAGAGAAAAAGGGATAGACAGAGGATCAGAGGATTCCGAAAGACTGTATATCACGGGGAGATCTATTAGGGTTGGGACAAAAGGGGGGGCAATTTTGTCAAGAAATTTATCTAACCAGATCGATTCATTAGAGGATGGAGATGAAGGAGCACTATAGCTAGATTTAAATTTTTTGATGGATTTCCACACTTTCGTGGGATGTGTGTCAGGGGACACAGATTCACAAAATTTAAACCATCCTAAACGTTTCTTTTGAGCTAAAGTGCGCTTACATACAGCTTGAGCTTTGCGATACTTGATGAAGTTTTCTAGTGTCATTAGTGACGTGAAAGCTTTTTCCGCAGCATTTCTCTCCTTGATTGCTTTCGAGCATTCATTGTCCCACCAAGGAGGCGGAGCGTATTTGTGGCAAGGATGTTTAAGGGGGATAGATTCAGAGGCCGCAGAGTGTAATGATTCCACAAAGCCATCATAGCATATTTGGACGTTATCTGTAGATACAGTAGGTAATAAATTTGTTTTCTGCGCTAAAATTCCAGAGTATTTATTCCAATTAGCATCCGAAAGTCGGTATTTTTGAAGAGGAGAGAAAGGAGGAGGGGAAGATTTTTGCGGCAGAGAAATAATAATGGGCATATGGTCACTACCATAAGATAAAGGAGCCACATCCCAATTTAAACTAGAAGCTAGTGAAGAAGAGCAAAGAGATATATCTAAAGCAGAAGGGGATTGCAAAGGGGAGCCTCGCCGGGTAGGACGGCCATCATTTAGGATGCATAGATCCATTTCATCTATTAAATCAACCAATTTATTGCCAACTGAGTCACAGCTTAGAGAGCCCCATAAATAGTGATGGCAGTTGAAATCGCCGAGTATGAGGACCGGAGAAGGAAGAAGGCTCAGAATAGCTCTAAGGTTATTCATAACATTTATAACAGGATGGGGTAGGTAAATACTTAAGATAGTTAGGTTTGTAATTTTTATAGCAACGCCATAGATGTTATCAAATGAGGGAAGAGGGATTCTTGAATATTTAATATCATTTCTAATAAGGATAGCAGAGCCATCCCAGCCATCGGGCCTGTCATGCCGAAGGCAAGCATATCCTGGTACAGAAAATTGAGACACTGGTTTTAACCAAGTCTCAACAATACTAAAGACAATTGGGGAATGTGTATTTATCAAAAACATAATATCTGATTTTTTACGTAAAACGCTTCTCGCGTTCCAGTGGAGTATAGCACTCATTGTCAGAATTTGTTTTGGTCTGGTTTAAAAGAAGGTTTAAGGCAGTAAGTTGATTTGCAGCGTTGGGCGGTAGAGGCGTGTTTGTGGAGAGCAATTGGAGGATTGATAGAATTGTGTCAATTACAGAGGAGTAGGCTGTAGAATTAGTTGGGATATCAGGTTGAGAAACAGGTTGGCTTAAAGCACAGCCATTAGCAGGGGAAGGAGGATTATAACTGTTAATAATATCCTGATGGGCTTTTTTGTCATATCCTGGAGGAAGGGGTCTTCTGGGCTTAGGTTTTAGAAAAACTGTTTTCTTATATGATGACATAGGAGACAATGTAACTTCATCGCGTACATTTTGGGGCTGATATTGAAATTGGGATAAGCTTTGAGAGTTTTTAAGTACTTCAGAGTAGGCACGTCTAACCTTAGGGAAAAGCTGAGCTGCTTCTTGAAAAGAAATGCCCTTATCAGACATAGCCAATTTTATTGAATGTTGTCTTGAGTATTCAGGACATATTTTATCTTTAGCTGTGTGGTGGCCTAAGCAAAACAGGCATGAAGCTTCACTATCGTCTATATTACAAGAGTCCCCTTGATGAGGTTGGGCACATTTGAAGCATCTAGGTTGAGATCTGCACTGGGTCTGTATGTGTCCATATCTACAGCATTTAAAACATTGAATCACTGGATATTTATACGGTTCAACCAAAAATGAATTATGGTAGAAGAATACATGTTTTGGTAGTTTCTGACCGCCAAAAGTTAGTACTACTGTCTCAGTTGGCTGCCATTCGTGAGATTCATTGATTTTAATCTTTTTGTTTAGGCGTCTAACTTTACAAACTTTTTCAATATAGCCAAGAGGGAGGTGGATAAATTGCAATATGTCCTCATTAGAGAATTCAGTGGGGATACCTCGCACTATTCCCATTCGCGTAACATTATAGGACGGAACAAATGCTTTATAGCCCTTTTCTAGGAGAAGTGGGTTATCTATAAATTCGTTGGCGGTTATGGCTGAATTAAAGCAAACAGAGATTCTATTTCTTCCTATTTTTTTTATACCATCAGCTTTGACATCTTTAATATGGTTCAAATAGATAAATTTACCAAATTTAACAGGATGGATATAGGTACCAGATGCAGGATCTTCTTCAATTTTCGTAACGTGTACTATAAAAGGTCCTAAGTCGTAACTGGAGTATCTCCTAGTAAGTGAATCTGGACGAGAGGAGCTCCCCAGGTCAATTTCTGATTCAACCCGTGAGAACTTCTGTGGTCCGCCAGTTCGAATGATGATAGATCTCTTTGACTGTCGAGGAGGAGTCATTTCTACCTCAGATGTAATGATTTCTTCATGGTCAATCGGAGATGGCACATTATTGTCAATAAATACTTGGGGTATAGAAGTTTGGAACCGAGGATAAAAATCAGGAGGAGGGTCAGGCTCAGGAGGTTTATCAGGAGGTTCATTCATGATGGATTGGGAAATAAAAGAGACACAAAAGCACTTACCACCACCAGTAACAAGTAAAGTTAAAAGCAGGGAACAAAATCAGAAAAGAACTTAATAAATAAAAATTGTAGGTTAGAAAACGTGATTCACCCACAAACTACGACGCGGCAATCCCGTATATACTTTCATATGCATTTAGCAAAAAGCTGTATTTTGACATTACAAATATAAACTTCAATGTTATTTGTCCGTATTATATATACGGTGTAAAAATTTATTTCATTTTTCAAAACAAAACCTGTTAGCAGTAATTAAAATAGCTTTCTTTATACGATTGCAAAACGCCGAACTATAATATAATCTGCTGACTCTGTGTGAATCTTTTCTAATACCGAAAGTACTTTTTTAGTTTTTACGCCATATTTCTCAACACCCACTTTGACCCACCTCTTGAGAGGGGTCGTCGTAGACTCGGCGTGAGCGAAAATTATTATTATTAAAATAACGTTATTAGGACGTATCAACTACGACCATAACGACCCTGGTCGTCATGTGGAACGACTTATGAAGCATTTTGAGAGTTGTGAGTTCAAGTGGAACGTGCTCTATAAATCTCCTTTTTTTGTTTAAGACTCTCGTCACCCCTTGTCACACTATCACACCAAGCCAAGCACACACGTCCTTTTATTCTAATAATAAAAACACCCTAAATAAAATAACGTTGCGGCCGTGGCACCTCGTTTATCACTATATTAAAACTCCAAGTCGTCCGCGGTGTAGCGTATACGTCTCGTCGGGAGCTCCCAGACGCGGACCGAACCACCCAAATCGCCGGCTGCGATGCGACATGCGCTGAAACAACAAGAAAACTCCGCTAAAATACTCAAATGATATTGCTACGATTTATTTATTTACTTACTCTTGGTTTGTTTTTAATTATTTATTGTTTTCACCGCCACTGTTGTCTTGATGTTTTCCTTAGTTTAGGGGATTGCCTGGAAGAGGTCTCTTTAAGCGATAAGGCCGCCCTTTGTTCAACATGTATAGTGTACTTAGTTTTGAAAACGTAGTTTGAATTTTTGGTGAACAATAAAGTGTTTTCATTCATTCATTCATTCATGCTACGTATTTAGCGGGACTCGAATTAAAATGCCGTTGGAATTATTATAGAGTTTATTAGAACTATACAAACACAGGTACAAATATAACCGAAAACAAGTCCAAACGTAATGTAGAAGGTCGTAATTCAATAAAACGTGCAAAGTCCGTCACTATTAGATCTCCGATTGTACATACGTCACGCCTTGATCGTAGTTACCGCTGAACTGCCCCCCCTCCCTCAATCAGACCATCGTTTTATACTGCACAAATGCAATGTGCCAGTATCGTAGTTGGCGTAATCCGAAACACCTGGCGAATGAGTCGGCCTCAAGCCGTAAATGAGTACAATAAAACAATGGGCTTTTCTCTAGAAACGTAAGCCAATAAATAAGTAAACAAAAGAAGACGATCGTAAAAGAATTTCAATTAGTTCAAATGCCGGCAGGTAATAAAATGTTCTTTCTTTTCAGATATGCAGGTGGATTTTGTTTTTGTCGGGAGCTGAGCTGTAACATTACATTAGGGATATCTACAAATCACGTCACACGATTTTTTGTTTACCTGTCCGCCGTCCTTGTCACAACTGGTCACATTCGTGAGAGTCGTCCCTCCCTAGTGTGACGTAAACATTTTACATCAAGACATTATTGAATTAAAACATCAGTTCCTCAGTATGTAATTAGTTTTATTTCTATTTAAATTATTTTTTAATTATTGTTACAATTACCACGTGCTAACCTAATGTGCTAATGCAACCTGCACATCGAGATAACCGATGTGTCGAACCTGCCAAGCCGCCTTGGACAAGCGTGGCGGGTGTACTGTCCGTCCTTTAGTGGGAGGCCCGAGTCCAGCAGTGGGACAGTTTTGGGCTGTTATTATATATTATTATATAATTTAGAAAGATAAAAAATCTTCTCTAATCTCATCTTCAATCTCAGTCTTTCTAATAATTTATAAACTATTGATACAGATAGAATGTGAAATATTTTGAAGTTTTTCGTTAATAATTGAAATGTCGTGTTTTAAAGCTTAAATATAGTAGATTTTGACACATACCGTCATGAAATTAAGGACCCCACTCACCCCTTGTCACATTTCGTCGACGCTCCCCCCCCCCTTGTGTGCGACGTAATTTATGGATGGATGGATCTACTAGCAACACCGGCAGACGTTGTCCTCCCTTAAGAAAACAAAACCTAGGACCTGATTGCAGCATTACCTGCAGAGTCTAATTGTAAATCTAAATCATCCGAGATTTCAAACGTAAAAAAAATCATCAACTATTTTTGTTTATGATTTTTATAATTAATCAGAGTTTAGTCCAATAACAGTCTAGAAATTAAACTGCAAGCTGTGTTCACCTATAATTTACATTGCATTGTAAACCTTAGTCCATAAGTCTAGCAACTTGTCAAATATAGAAAACTGTTGGAGATCCTTAACAAATAAATAAATCAGTGAAACTTCGAATTTCGTTGAGCCTTGTCATGAATATTCATGAAAAAATGAATATTCATACATATTTGACACTAGCTATAATCATTCATTCATTCAATCGTGCGAAGCCATATGTAAGAAAGAAGAAGTGACAGCATTACTCACCCACTCTGCTTGACAGCCAAAGCAGTAACACTCTGTCCAGTCCCAACTAATCCGTCAACCGGGACAGATTTCCCGCTGGATACATTGAACACCTTCAAACACTGCTCTTCAGGCTTCGCCAAGCCCACGATCACGCACGGATTGTTGGGAAGCCACGACATGCAGGAAACTGGTGCATCCAGGCAAAGAACCTAAACACAGTCAAAGTTTTAATCAAATAAAAAAATGTAGTACGCCATGTCTTTATTATAACTTTACTTTTATTGTGTCTATGTCTTATTGAATACGCACTGTTTGCTACAACTCCATTAATTCTTCAAAAGTCATTCTGTAACATGCTTCTGTATAAAACTTATAAAAAAAGAACTTAAGATATAACTAGACGTGTTGCTGGGGAGTTTCTTGCCGCTTCTTCTCCTTGACAGCAATAATACGTTGCGAAGCGATGTACATAGACTAGGAAGTAAAATTAAATTTTAACCTGTATGACCTTCAAAAACTGTTCTCCAGCGGAACTTATTTTGAATAAAAACTTTTGGATTTGAATTTAAAAGGTAAAGAAATTACTCCATGTCAATATACGCTTTATAATTTTAAAATACTAGCTTTTGCCCGTGGCTTCACTGGCGATAATGTTATTCTTTATTGCACACAAAAAGTTATATACAAAATTATAGAATACTCGTAGTTACAATGTACAAAGGTAAGCTTAACCCTAAAAGAGTTTTCCTCCAGCAAATATGTTAGTATACCGAGAAGGGGCAAAAGGAAGACGCAAAAGCCCAGGGTTGTGTACAGTAAAAATATTTTACGATATAATATAAACACATTAACAAAATAAAACTACGTTTTAACGGTTTTAAGCGCGGTAACTTATTTGAGTTTTGTTATAGCGACGTTTCGACCGCTTTTCGGTGAAGACAATTGTCATCTCGTTTCTACCTGCCTGATCCTTTTATCCTATATCCTTTATCCTGTTACAGTCCATAAATGTCCCAATGCTCAGTCCTCCCACTATAGGGCAACGGAAAGTATACCCGCTACGCTTGACCAAGGCGGCTTGGCAGGTTTGACACATCTATTATCTCGATGTGCAGATTGCATCACGATGTTTCCCTTCCCCGTTATTACATACATACATACATACATAACTTCACGCCAGGTCCTTTGCGGGGTAGGCACGAACAACAGAGTGCCATACAGGCTTATTCTTACACACCTCACTTGCTTCTTTAACATTCATAGCTCTTGTCATGCACGCTCGTCTATTCCTAAGGCTCCTGACATCACCTTCTGCTAATACACGATCAATTTGATCATGGAAGGTGTGTCGTGGCCTTCCGCGACTTCTGCATCCATCCGCTTTTGCATTGTATATCTGTTTAGTCATTCTTTCATCATACATTCTTTCCACATGCCCGAACCACCGGAGCATTCCTTTCCTTACCTTTACCCCGACACTCTCTTTCAGACAACTCTCTTTCTTACTTCCCCGTTATTAGCACGTGGTAATTGCAACAGTATGCACATTAGGTTAGAACACTGCCGCCCTGTTGCATGCGTTCCGGTCAGGATCGAACCCGCGTCCTTTGAGTTACGTAATAGGCTACCACGACTTGTTTCGATGACAACTAGAATATACATTACATGACCATCTATATTATTAAACGAAGAAATTCTTCTTCTTACCTTTAAAGGACTATTCTGCTTGACATCATAAACACGCAGCTCAGAATCAATAGACAGCGACAAGAAGATGCCCGCTTTCTGACCACTAAAGGCAACATTCAAAACGCAAGTCGCATGCCCTTCTAATACTTCGTAAACTGGATCTAGCAGATTACCATTAATTCTCTCAGTAGCTTTAATCTTGCATAAATATAACTTCCCACACTTCGTACCGACGAGGAAAATATCGTCGGCAACTTTATCGTCTGACGGTCGTAATGGGTACGCCTTTACGAAATCGAAACAGCTGATGTCCACGGCCCCCATGTTGCGAGAACCATTCACCGAATATGAAACTACAGATTCAAAGATATTCAAATTTGCGTTCACTTGCCAAATATTCAAAGTGCCATCACTGCCGGAAGATATTAAAATTTGATCAGAAGCTCCTCTACGTTTGCCCGTATTATTAATTTGCATTGTTAAGAATGTATTTGCTAAAGGAGGATCTGCCCATTGCAACCCAGAAACTCTTTTGGAGCCGTGACAACCAGTAGGAGAGGTCAACTGCATTTCTTCTACTGGATTTCTTAGATTGCATAGCACGACCTCACCAGAAGTAGTTCCGTAAGCCAATAAAGCAGCTACAGAGGGATGGTATTCCAAAACTGTAATGCAGTTCTTCTCGCTGATATCAAGATTATGAAACAACTGATCTCCTACTGTACGTTTTATTGTGTATATCTTGATCAGACCGTTGTGAGTACACCAGTCTTCATGCTGTGTCTTTCCTATGGAAACAGCTAAGGAATTGCCAGCACTGCTCCAAGATACATCTAAAACTGACGCAGATTCGTCACCACCCCCCATTCCTTGTTCGGAGAATGTAATTTCTTGAAACAACTTAGAGTTTATCATCTCTTCTTCTTCAGAATCGGAGGAATTGTACAACAATTCTCTATCAGTTTGATCCAACTGCTCGAGCATAGTTGGGACGACTCTACGCAAGAATTCGTTTAAGCCTGGAGGTGGATATTCTCTTAAGACGTCGTCTTGAGCTCCTAAGTCTTCAGGAGTAGCGGTAGAGCCGCAGCTTACAGACAAATTGGTTTGTGAAGCAGCCCCTTCTTCGCTGAATTCCGTGGTCTGAGTTGAGCTACTTGTTTCTTGTCTTTTAGTTAAGGAAATGGATTCAAAGCCCACAGCCTCGCTATCATAGCCACTCAAATTCGACATTTTAATAAATAGTAAGTAATAATTGAACACTTTAAAACAGTCAATTGTTTGTTACTGTTGTCATGGAGACAGTGTTTTGTTTTTTCCGAATTGACAGCACAGTAAATGATGGCGCGAATTTTGTATTCTTTCGTGCGAAGGTTTTATATAGTGTTATGACTCTGCTACAGCTGGGATAAGTTAAGCGTTGTTCTGTCATTCAGATATAGCTAAGGGTTTAATGCATTATTTGAGATGCGTCACAAATATATTCAAAAGATAAGTACTGTAGAGTTTGAACACTTGCTCTTGCTTGTAGTGGTGGATGCTGGCATTAGTTGGTGAAGTGCTGGTGCTTTCTTATAGTACAGTGAAGAAAATACACATTGTTGCTTTCAGGGATTTATTCTCGTACTATTAGGTTTTGGATGCTGATCCCTGGGTTCAACTTAGTGGTGGTTGAAGTTGTATGTTACGACTAATAGCAACTCAATTACAAAGTATTATCGATTCGATTTCCGACACGCTGAACCGTACAACTATACAAATGTCTGTTGGATAAATGTCTTTACTTCGTGAGTTTTTGTGTTTTTTTTTGTATAATTGTCATTTTTGGTTATTTCTATAATTCAGGGATTCCCACACTATTTTGCGACAAAGGGTTCATTGCCAAAATGAACTGATGACTCAGACTGCCCCAGTCAAATTATCTTATACGAAAATTGTATGCTCTTATCGACTCTTTGAGTTATTTAAAAATACAACATTGATACTTCCTATTCAAATATAATTCTAATAACTAGTTCGTACGTGTAACACAACTTACACAGTATCTTGAAAGTTTCAATTAATAACTTGTGATAAAGGGGTCGATTTTTAGACCCCCAATATAAACCATACAGGGTTTATGGAAAATAAAATACGCAATAGCAGTAAAAACATTTATTTTTGAAAATAACTACAGTGTAAACTAAATATAACGTCACTCGATTTAACGATAAACTCCTTTAAACGTCAAAATAATTTGGCTTTGATTGGTTTAGCTTGTCTTACACAATATATCATTGCATTACGCCCGCTCTTAATAACGACAATAATTATTAAGTAATAAAACGAGCATCAAAGTTGCCAAAATTAGTAAAAACAGCGTAGCTGTGTACGTTCTTTTATCGCTTAATGATTCTAGCCCGTAATAAACACCACTGTCGGCATCATGAATATCGAAATTTCTAAATACTTCCTTTATCATAAAGTTGCCTCAATATCGCAAAATATGAATAAAATAAGTAAAAACATAAAACAAAATTACTGGTGCAGCAAAAGACGTCAGACAAAATAACAGACTTCTCTACATTTAACGACATAAAAGGCACAGTGCCTTCAGTGTCGTTATATAGATTTTATGCTGTATTTAAATAAACAGCTAAGTATGTGTAGGTCATGATATACATAATATTTCCGTTACAGTAAATTTAAACACTACCTATTTTTTAAATTATTATTAATTAACTAGGTTTTTAACATATCTACGTGACTCAGACTGTTTAGCAAGCGCTTAATGAGACTAACAATTAATTAAAGCATTATTTTATAACGCTAACGCAGATAGAGCAACTTCTTAAGAATCTGCCAAGGTACGCAAAACACCGAAATAAAACGCGTTTGGAACTAAAGGGTTATAATTCGCGCCAAACTGACGTATAACCAAAATGTTGCCAGTCGCAAAATGTTGCTCTAAAGCCAATCTGGCTTGCACAGCTTGCGTTAAGCTTGGGTTTTCATTCGTCGTTGGTTTATTTTTAACATAATAACTGATATCTTGTGTTGGATTTTCTGATATTCCAGGTTTTTCCATTTCTCTATAACTCAAAGCCGTCGAACGCTTAGGTCGATTGTGTTGCATCAATTTCCGAACGAATTTCGTTTCGCGTACTTTTTCTAAAAACTTTTTTAAATCAAAAGGTGGTTTTTTGTTTTTATTTATTATTCTTATCGGTTTTATTTGTATAATTGAACCTATGTGCAAGGGTTGGGGTGGTTTTGCATATGTTAATGATCGTTTATGTAATCTCTTTACAAATTTCTCTGAATGTGGTTGAAAAAGAGAAAATTGTTGAAAATGTGTGTATTTTTTGTTCATGTTTTTATTTAGCAACTTTTTATGGTTTATTTTGTCGAGATAATTTTTAATTTCTATAAATTGTTGATTATTTTTGCTAAAATGCGTCGTTGGCTTACTTTTTACGTAATCGCCTAAATTTTGTGTTGGATTCTCGGGCAGACGTAAATGTATTAATTTCTTGGCAACTATAGATCTTTTGAATACTTTTTTAACATCAAAATCATCTAATTTAACATTTGTGTTAGAATTCAATTTTAAGTGGTTTTTGGTGTTTAAAAATTGTACAACTAGTTCTTCAGCAGATCGTTTCCGAACGGATTTTTGTTTGTAAGCTGTCAAATAAGGCGGGATATTTGGACGGTTATCTGCGGTTATTAGAAGTTCTTGAGTCTCGTCGCTGATGGGTTCTATTGGTCCAGGAGAGGGGGATACTGGAAGAACTGATTCTCCCATGTCAGAAGGCGTAGGGGTGGTTGGTAAACCTGAAACACAAGATTCTGCTTTATGGTTTTGACACCTACTTACTCTGTTAATTTATTGTCTTTGACTAGCATCTGAGGAGTATTATCTAAATAAACTATTAAAAAGTTTTTTAAACTATGTTTTTACGTGCGATACTTTATTTATTTGATCTTTTTGACGTTTTGGGCACTTTTCTATAGCCGGCCATGATCACGGAAATCATGGAAGACAAAGATGTCAAGTGCTAATGAGTAATGTTAAAGAAGTACTATACGCCACAAACTATGGCGGGCAAGGGAATCTTAGTCCATACAGCCTATTCTAATATATAAGTTTTGATAAAGCCCAGTTGAATTGTAGGTCTTCAACTGACGCCATTCAACGGAGTTCTTGTGACAAATCGAAAGGCTACATTTGACTATCCAGTTCACGTTTCTCAAAAAAACAAGTGATTACCTACTACTCAAAAATTATCAATATCCTACAACTACTGTTCATTTTAGAGTAATTTTACACATTTTAAGATAATAAAACTGCACAGCACAACATCCCCTTTTCGTTAAAAAAAGCTCAGTAATGGTAAAGTTACTACAATACTGAAGCTACCCTCAACTTGTTAATAATTTTTTATTGCATGAGTTCAGGAGACGGGCAGACGGCCCACTTAATGGAAAGCGGTAACCATTGCCTATGGACATTTTCAACACCAAAGGTGCTACAAATGCGCTGCTGCTCCCTTAAGGAAGACTGGAACCTAGTCACTAATGCCGGAACACAACTCAAGGTTGTTATGGCGACATACATTAGACCAAGGGCGGTAGCCATCCAGTCGGGCAAATGACCTACCACCAGGCTGTGGGTTGTTTTGTCGCCTCTTACGACAGGCCGCCCTAAAGCAGGAAATTTTATTGTTTCTCCGTTCCTACACGGACAGAATGTATGTACATACGGTTTAAAATCTCCTGCAATACAGGAGGAATTGGAAACGGGTATCTGCATCGATCCACTGCTGCTTCAGTGCTGTTACTTTTCAGGCAGTTCATCATCATGTTCTTTACTTCTTCCGATGAATTGACCAGTGATATTGGAGACGAAGGAGGCTGAGTACTGCGGTCGTCAGTGTGGTACCGCCTTAGAGTGTTTTCATTTCTTGATGTTGGTGGAGTCGGAGAGTTAGTTGACACTGAAAGATAATTAATGTTATCTCGATCACAGGTTATAAGGGCCGGCTGGATTGGCGTGATACCACGCTAGCACAGAATGTACAAATGAAACGGTTATCCGTGCAGAGAAGGAGAAAGAATACAATTTCTTGCGTTGGGGCGGCCTGTCGTTATCAACGACAAAGCAACCCATAGTGAGGTGGGAGGCTATTTACCCGGTTGGATGACTACCACTCTGGTCTAGAGTTATTCGGGGACTCCCGAACAATTCGAAGTTTCGAATTATCCGATTCGTGTTCAGAATCGAATAATAATGGAGTACTGCTCTCACCTTTGGGATGGCTCAGCCAAATATCAACTCGAGGCACTAGAGTCGATTGAGCAGAGAGCCAGGAGGCTGGTAGGCAACGACCAGCTTTTCGATGACAAAACGCAAAGTCTCGAACATCGACGTAGGGTTGCCAGCTTGTCGGTCTTCTATCGGATTCACTTTGGAGAGTGTGCAGCTGAGCTCTTCGATCTGATCCTGCCATCTCCCTTCCATCATCGGACAACCAGACGCACCGGCATGCGGCATCGATATATGGTGGATATTCCAGCTATAAGAACGAAGCGTTTCGAATCTAGCTTCATCATACGCACCGCAAAGGAGTGGAACTCATTGCCGGAGTCTGTCTTTCCCGATACATATAACCTGGGTGTCTTCAAGTCCCGTGTGAATAGGTACCTTCTAGGTAAGCTTGCTACATCGTAGACCACATCTTTGCTCCACATAGGGCAAGATTGTGATCAAACGCGAACCTATACTAGAATAAAAAAAAAATAATAATAATAATGATAATAATATTCGATTCGGAGCGAATAATTTCTAAGTTCGAATTATTCGTACAACTCTAGAAACGCTAGAGGTGACGCTAGTTTCCATACATGTTTTTATATTTCGATTTCATAAGGGACGTTCCCAGGGACGCTTACCTGCAGGTCCTTCCGTAGTCAGTGTCTTTGGGTCGGGGTCATATCCAGTGTAATGCGCGAGACGATCCAAAAACCACGCCAGTTTTAATATCAACTCATTCTCTCTTTGATAATCGACCTGTAAAAAACAATTTGGTAGCTAATACATCCTTACTCAGTGTGTGACAGCCTTAGCCTAGCCTTCCTCGATAAATGGGCTATCTAACACTGAAAGAATTTTTCAAATCAGACCTGTAGTTCCTGAGATTAGCGCGTTCAAACAAAATAACAAACAAACCAACTATTCAGCTTTATGTATTAATGTAAGACTTTGAATAACTCTATATAAACATTACTTTCTTTCTTTCAAAACTTCATGTTTTGGAAATCAGTTAAACTAATAACTTCTTATGGGAGTGTAAACCGCTTTGTTGCGTAACGCGTTACGGCGTCAGACTGTCTGCTTCGCTTTCTCTCATGCATACGGCAGTAGGCAGGCTCCTACTCTCTCGCTCTAACCCACAGCGCTAGCCGTATTTTTTCTAATGTACATATTCAATTTGTATCTAGGAATAAAATATATTTTATTATCAATAAAAGATTATATTAACAAATAACCTTTACCTTACATTATCATATTAACATACATAAAATTTAAGTAATAACCTAAGTTTTTCTCAAGTTAATTTATATTAAATAGTTCAACTTAGATTAGTTTAATTTATCACTTCTGTCCCGAGACGCACACATTTTTACATAAATCTTACCATTTGATACTTTTTCGCATATCCAATATCTTGAAGTTCCCTGGTCGTCAACGTTGCGAGGTCCGCTAGACGTCTCACATGTTCGCTCGATCTGGTCACTTCCTCGCAGGACATCGAGCGACTCAAATTCACTGAGCCTGGCAACTCTACCTGGGGCTGCCAGGTGGAGTTCGTTAAGTTTGCCGACTGAAAAACATTTAGGCATTGCCATGTGTATTAAGAGCCGTGGTCGTCTCACATCTGAATAAAACACGCAATACTTGCAAATTTATTTTCTATTTTCTAAACATTTTCGTTGGGTTTTTTCGATTCGATGGTTTTTCCTTTTCTTTGGGGTCCACTGATCAGATTCTACGTTGGTAAAAAATAAATCAACTCAGCAGTATATATACTCTTTCGAATAAATAAAAAAATAAAATCGGTTCACAATTGACGAAGAAATCACGTAACAAACATACAAAAAAGAAAGTCGGTAAAAAGAGACAGACTTCAAAAATAACTAAAAAGCAAATAATAAGTATTTTTACAACATCTTGAAGTCATTGAACCAGGTATCATATCATCAAACCTACTTCACAATAAATTGTATAGTATTTACCAAGCTGAAATCACTCGCCGTACAGTTCTGAAGGCTATTTATATATCTCTCAATAGATTTCCCAAGCTCTTCCAAATATACACCACCTTTATGCACTATACTGTGGACCTAGAACGGAAATATATATCTGGTAATTAGGCAGTTAAAAACAGGACGTGTAACTTGCAACTGAAGAAACCGAAGTGCAAGGCGACGTCAACTTTAAAAAGTAAACAAATTTTAATGTTAAAAAATGTTTCGTATAAGTAAACAACCAAAAATTATTTTATTGTAGTAAGTTATTTGTATTTCTGCTAATTATAATTATATACACAACAATATTTTATAAATTAAACACAAATTCGTCTTTGAAAATACTTCGTATTATATAAAACTGATAGCGCAACTTGTATAATTGTTCTTTCCATTCTTGCGATACGGGGCATTTTAGACCTCGTTCTAAAACAATCATTATGGCGATACGAGTCCTGTTGAGCCCCGTGAAGTTTAAATATGTACGTTAAAATTTTGTTTATGTACATTATTAGTATCATTATTTAATCAAATTACTGAAATATGGCTTGCGCTATGGGTTAGAGTAGAGATTATAGATTATATTAAATGCTGAAGGAGCGAGCTTGCTTCCACTAGCTAATTAATCGATTTGAAAATTAAAAAATCCTATAATATCCTATATAGAGAGTTGTCTTTAAATGGAGAGAAGTCTGTTATTTTTGTCTGACTCTTTTGCTGCATCAGTTAAAAAAAACAGTAATTTTGTTGTATGTTTATACTTATTTTATTCATATCTTGCGATATTGGGGCGTCTTTATGGTAAAGGAAGTACTTAGAAATTTCGGTTTTAATGACGCCGGCCGTTGAATTTATACGGAACAGGATAATAAAGCTATAAAAGAATGAACACAGATGCGCAGCTTTTACTAGTTTTGGCAACTTAAAAGGTACTTTTTATTACTTAATTGTTGTCGTTATTTAGACTGGTATAATGCTATATAGAGTGTATCGTTGTATGGAAGACAATCTTTTTTTTTTGGACAGGCGAAATCCGCTTGAGGACTAAGCTGCGACAGGCACAGAAGCCTGGGGGATGCTCGCGACCCGGTGAGACAGTGTGGGATTCGCCAGATCGGGGTGGCACTAACTAGCGCGCCCGGTCAGAACCGGTGCCACGCTATTGCCACTCCCCACTTAGGGATACCCACTAAAACCCCTGGGTGTTCCGTCCTGCGCCTTATGCCAGGGCTACGTGTATGCGGTTTTCCCAACTCCGCTACCCTGGCAGGCGTGGGCCCCGCTCACATGGAGGACAATCTAAACCAACCAAAGCCAAGTGATTACGGCGCTTAAGGGAGTTTGTCGTCAAATAGAGTGACGTTAATTGGTTTTTACTCTGTAATACTTGTGTTGTCTACAGATTCGCAAAACGCGTGTAAATCACCGACCAAAATTCTGTGACTAAAATTGCACCTAGCTTAGCCACCTGTCCTTTCTAAATTTGAAATTGGCAAAACCAGTGCCGAAGGTGTTGGAGTCATAATTAAAAAGAAACTCATATTTTATTAATGTACTCTGCGATAACTTACTAAGTTTACTATGGATATGATGCCCATGATAGTTTAATTAGGTACTTACTTTCTTTTCCATATAAGGCTGATAACCGTATTCCTCAGCATATTGGGGCGTTTCTTTTTCATGTTCCGCATGGTGCAAACTATTCCCATCCTTGTTATCATAATAATGTACATTATTTTGGGAAATATCTTTACGATTTTCCTTCTGTTTTTCTTTAATACGCTCATTTTTTTCAAATATATATTTTCTTATCTCAGGCAAATCTATCGTCCATGTTAAAGCTTCCGTGAAAAGGAACGTTATTAAAAAAATATGTAAAATCGCCGCCATTTTGTTTATATACTTTTTGTTTTATTCTTTTCACTTTTGTTTTGTTTTTTAAATATTTAGGTATATGTAAATAACACAATATCACTTTTGAGTTAAAAAGTAATTAATTGAAGTATTTTCATATTATATTATAATAACAATTATATTTTATCTATTGGCATAAAATAATGGTTAACTTATTTAAAATCAATAAAATAATAACAAAGTATAGCGGATAACGTGTTTGCTTCAAGTTAATAATACAGAAATAATGTTAAATACGAAATTAGCTAATAAGCGGATGGTTTTTTCATTATTGTTGTTTAATTGTAAATTTCCCGCGCTATACGCGCATTTGTTGTTCGAGGTTGTGATTGAGCAATATAATGATGCCAGCTAATTAAACTTACTCCAAAGTGAAGAGGTTTTGGAGCTTTTTCAGATTTACTCCATTGGGTCAGCGACCCAGTGGGTCTTGGCCTCCGAAACGAGAGCATCCCACTTTTAACTGTCCTTTCGGTTTCTTGCCAATTATTGGCTCGTAACTCCGACAGGTCCGTCTCCATTCTGTCCTTCCAGCGATATTTGGGACGACCGACTATGTGTTTTTATAGCTAAAGCACAGCAGACAGGCTGACGGCCCAACTGTGATGGAATGTGGTTACCGTCGCCAATGGAAATCAGTAACACCAGAAATGCTGTCAATTTGCTGCCGGCTTTGAGGGAAACTGGAACCTGACGACTAACGTCGGAAGACAACGCAGACTTGTTATGGCGGCATACCGTAGACAAGTGGTGGTAGCCACCTAGACGGGCAAATACTCTACCACGTGGCTGTGGGTTGTTTTGTCGCCTCTAACGACAAGCCTTCCGGCCGCAGGAAATTATATCATTTTCCGTTCCTGCATGGATAAATTAAAAACCTGTTATGCTAAAAAGACCAAAGCTATTATTATTTGTGACGATTTACATAATCGTTTACTACAAAAGCGAAAATGTCATATGTCAAGTGTAAGGTATACATATAAATACCGTGGTCGATTCCATACTGGACTCATTTTCTTCATTCCAGCTCTTAGGACCGTCTCGATAGGTGTGATAACACGCTCTCACAGAATAACGGCGTGAAGCGGTTTGTCTCGAGGCTCACTTCCACATTCCCCTATTCTAAAGGCTTGCAACGCGTTGGTTGCGCCCCTGGTGTCATAAACGTTGTATAAGCGACGGTAAATAATTACTTTCGATGAGCTAGGCCGTCTGCCCGTTTGCAATTAAAAAGATTTGCTACAAACCTCAAAAAAATCCTACTTCAACGCTTTTACTGTACATAGCATAACCAAATAAACAACAGATGACGCACACTTGGCGGTTTTTTTACTGCATGTCCCTGGCAACATTATTCCTTGACCGACTTTAGGTTCAGCAGTAATTTATTCACACGTATCTAGCAAAAATATTATAAATTATATTCTTCACGCTTATATCAAAGGGGTAGACAAACAAAGCTGTTTACATTAATTTTTAACCGACTCCCAAATAGAGGTACTCAACTCGCCTGTGTTTTTTAAGCGACTTCTTCGTCAGTTGTGGGCTGATTTAATGATTTTTGAAGTGGAACTTCTATGTAGACGGGGATATTAAGATTTTTCTGTCACGAACAAGCGTAACGGTCGCGTGGAGGGAGTAGAAGGTATATTGCGTGGTGAGAGGCGGCATAATAAAAAAACGCATTCATTAAAATGTACCTAACCTAAACAAATCATAATTTGCAGTAAACTTGCGAAACGTGCTGGACTGGAATACATTACAGAAGTGAAACTTCAACGGAAAAGTGGAAAAAGAATGGCAGCACAATCTTAACTTGAAGTTTTACGGGCAGGTTTTCTAATTGGACAAATACCTACATGAACAATCTGCCGGTTAAACTTCAAGTTGAAATTTTGTTGCGATCCGTTGAAGTTTCACTTCTACTGTGTGGCCGAGCAGACATTTCGATTTTTATTATTTATGCGCAAGATTGTACTCTTGATGTCGTCCTATTGTCACTAAGCCAGGATCTGATGAGTGGCTCCAAGCGAAACGTAGAGCAAACCTTGTTTAAAAGGGCCAAACGCCTACACTATAGGAAAGGGAAACTTGTATATGCGTGGAGTAATACAATTCCTACAGGCGCATAAAATATAATTTCTAAAGAAAGAAAGAAAATATTTTATTTAGAACAAACAAAAAACTAAGTTAATATAAATAGAGAAAGGAACAAAATAAGTCCTAAATTGGACCCAGCCTCAGCATAATGCTAGCCAACAAGGACTAGCGCTGTTCTTCCGTGTGGGACCATAAAGTGAAGTTACGTTAAAACTATTCAAGCAACTAAAAGTAGAAAGTATTTTTTGAGCAAAAACAACACCGACTTGAAACTAAAAAGCAACTCTATAATACGGCCGGCGTAACTTGGCAAATGTGAACATAGGCTCTGCGAACTTTAGAGCATGTACATACACTCGTGTGATGAGTGGGTATACGACTCGTCAGTGAATACAATTGGTCGCCCTTCATCCCTGCATTTTTTCATTGCTTTGTACTAGTTGGTCACTGTATTTTCTTCACGAGTTTACATGCGCTAAAGTTCGCAGAGCCTATGTTCACATTCGCCAAGATACGCCGGCCGTATTATACATCTCGAAGTCTTTGTGCCAAGTAAAACATATATTAAACGCCTGTAGGAATTGTGCTGCATTTCCGTGAGTGTAGACATTATATTTGCAAAATAAAGTATTTTATGTGCAACTACAAAATGATATACAGGAGTATAAGCAGAATTTTTTAGTTACTTTTGAATCCAAACGGCTTAAACACTTTAAATTCTAACAAAAGAAAACTCTTTTGTTAGAATTTAGTGTGTAAATCGCAAGAGTTAACTTGCGACTTTGCTCGGATGACGTGAGCGCGAGGTACTGACGCGTCGATGACGAGAGCGGTAAGAAAGCGGGGGTCGGGAGGGGGGCGCGCATTCCGCTCAGGTCTCAAGTTAACTCTTGCGGATCATAATATTTTGAATTCGGTTTTGTATTTTGTTGCTGATTTTTTTATTTTCTCCTTTTCAGTTACGGAAATAGCTTTAGAAAATAAAATATATCAAACACTCTATACATGCCTGGATTGCAGGCTTGCTCTCAATGGCCCTAGGATGTACTAATGAGATCCTGACTTGGTGAAAATGGCTCCAGAGTAAGGTTTTTCGACAAAAAATCAGTCGACAATTGACGGAGACATCGCATAAAAAACATGCATTAAAAAAACCACAGTCAAATTGAGAATCTGCTTTTGGGAATCGGTTAAAATTCCAGAAAAACTTATTTTACTGAGTTCACCAGTATCTTCAATATTATGGCATTTAAATAAAACCAAATAAATGTTAATAATATATTTTCCAAAATAATTTATATATGAATAATACATACAAATATAGGTATATTACTTAACTGGCCTATAGTAAGAATATACATGATACTCAAAATTTAAGCGACTGACACCGGATCTCGTTCACAAGCTGTCCACGCGCGGACTACGAGTGAACCACTCGATGACAACTCACTGCTCGGGGTATTTCTTATACAGACCTGGTAACAATCACTGAACGACTACTCGGCAATTCGTGAATTACGCGATGTTGCCTGGTTAACAATGCGGTGTCCACTTCACAGATCACGCTAATGAGCTAAGAACCTTATGGCCAAGGGCCCCAGATTTAGGGTCATTTTTCCAAAAAATTTTTGATAGGTTAAGACTTTATAAATTCATTAGATTGGGGAGACTTTCAAAACTGAATCTTGATTAATGATGCTTATGGTCCTTCGAGCCGGATTTAATTTATAACTTGAAATCTTCACAATCCACCAGCTTATTGTCACAACATGTCACAATCCCTGAGCACGGTGATCTTAAATGACTCGCCGCAAGATATAGTCAGAGGAAGGACTGGTGTTTCGGTGTCGAGTGACTCGTCGTCGCTGTCGGTTTCCGAGTCACTTTCGCATAACCTACTCAGACTGGACACCTTCCTAGATATGTCTAGGGCCAGTTCCTTTGGTATCACAACCTGAAAGACATTTAAAAAAGTCAAGTGCGTGTCGGTTATTAGTGAGAATATAAAAATGCTGTTCGGAATACAGATATCGAGCGCCGGCTTTCGATTGTTACGCGATACATTCGTGTGCACTTTTTTTATCGCGTCGAAAAGCGGGTACACCGGCAATTGACTCGTAGACGCACGGAGACTGCTCTCGCGCTATATATTGAGTATTAAATTATTTATTGAGACTTTTTTGATTAATACCAGTTAGTGGAACATTATATTAGTAAATCTAGACAGTGAACAAGTGATTGTAACAAAATAGGACGAGGCGCGGGTGTATTTGGACAGACATTTATCTAACCCCCGTAGTGTTTCCCTTGTAGTAGTTTGGTAGGATATTTTATATATTTCCTCTCAAGGGGCGCCCTTCCCTTAAAATACCGACGAAATAGTGTTCACGCTTGTTCCTGTTCCCGCCACCGTCGGCTGGGGTACCAGGTAAGTACCTAGTATATAAGTACCAAAAATTACCTTGTGGGTTTGGACCGTCGGGTTACCGATCCCGCCGTGCACGGTACAAATGCCATTATTGTTATGCGCATTTGTAGCACTTTCGGTGCTGCCAATGTCCATAGGATGGTAACCGCTTTCCAACAGGTGGGCCGTCTGCATGTCTGCTGAACTCATGAAAAAAAACAACATAGTGTCCAGAAACAATTGTATATCTCACACAACTGCTGTAGTGTAATAGTGTGTTGCAGTTGTTAGCGCCCACTTCCAGACAACTCGTGTTATACAATTTAAAAACTATATATTTTAAACTTTATACATTTATAAACTATTTCGAGTTAACATTCGTAATGTATGTATATGTGTGTGTATATGTATATATGTGGTATGTGTGCGATGTGTGAGTGAGTCATGGGCAAATGCTAGTTAGTATTATAAAATTACCTGCAACCAAGAGCCCCTCGCGGCGTAGGGCTTCTGTAGCGTCGCTAGGGCTCCGTTGACAGTAGGGGGCAGCACTGTCACGGCAGTGCCGCCCTCGCGCCAAGTAAAATGGCTGCCTTGGAGAACACGGCCCCTGGTGTTTTTAGAACAAGTCAGTTGTGAATGAATTGACAACTAATTATAAGACTTTCCAAGCATTAATTTTACTTTTGACAGCTCGATGACGGATCAGTTAGTAATGTCCTAATACGTTACAGACTCGATTTATTATAAAAATACTATATCGTGTAATAAATATACTCACATTACAATGAACGTAATTTACATATATTAAATAAGCCATTATTGTAATAAAGTAAAATAATAAAAATAAAAGTGGTTTTTTTTATTTTCAAATCGATTAACATCACTATATGTGTCATTTGTACAGAAAACCTAAAGAATACAGCGACTTACTCAATAGCTAGTGGAAGCAAGCTCGCTCCTTCAGCATTTAATATAATATGGACACCATCAAAATACTCTACGGAGTCTTCATCACGCCACGAACTCTAGAAGAGAAAAACAAATTTCATTTTATTTTCACTTCTGTAAACAGCCTTGCGAGATTTGGGTAAGAAAATACCATATATACCAGATATTAACTATTTGGGCAGGGTTTCCCCTTTATTGTTCAGCCTTTGGTGTGATTATTCACAGCGCACAGTAAGCAATGAACCCCTTATATACGCCACACCGCCTTTTTTATATGAAAACTAGCTGTCCCGGCAGACGTCGTCCTGCCCGGTAATAAATAGGGGTTGATCAGGGTTGAAAATCTAGGGTTGTATGTATTTTGTATGTTGTATCATAAAAAAATAGAAATTAAAAATTTTGTCTAAAAAACAAAAAATAAAATTTAGGGGTGGACTACCCCTAACATTTAGGGGGGATGAAAATAGATGTTGGCCGATTCTCATAGATACCGGATAAGAACAAAAAATTTCATCAAAATCGGTCAAGCCGTTTCGGAGGAGTATGGCAACGAAAACTGACACGAGAATTTTATATATTAGATACTACGAAAACTACCCTACAAAACAATAATATTGCACCATTGCTAAAAATAGCAATTACATCATAGTGTTGCCAGGATCATATTATTATTATCTATGTGATATTAATATACTCTATGGTTCTCATAACTGCGGTGATGGACATCGCGTAACACTTCACTCGCTCAAAAACTCGATTACATTGTAATAAAACGTATTACGGGGATTACATACTAAATCGGAAATAACCGATTGCTACTTATTTGAAAGCACAGAAAGGCACATGAAGAAATTTAATAGAAATATGTATGATTATAAAAAAAGAAATGAATGAGTATGAAAATACCAGGCAATAATTTTACATTGATTTATGTTTTTTTTTTAATTACATATTATTGTTGTGATTATTAATATATGTGAGTTGTAACGTACGTAATGTGACAATGTATGTGAGTTCTAGTAACTAAGAAGGCGGTTATTGTTATTAATATTGGATATTGCGTTAATTATATGACGAAAGTATGAAATCTGCCTTTTTAACACGCTTTTATTAGCTTCACTTGTATGTATGTATGTTTTGTAACCGACCCCTTTGAGCTCGATTTTGTCCTACTTTGAACGATTCAAACTTTGCACACCTGTCAAAGGTCGATAACAATGCAATAATATGGTACCATGGAGCTGATCTGATCATGGAGTCGGAAGGTGGCCATAGTAACTCCTGTACTAAACAAGATAGACCCGTCGTGTTTAGGTTCGTTTTAATTGTCTTGGACCACTCTGCTGCTACATGATATGCAGGATCTCAAAAGCTTGTATTTAAAAACATAAAAAAAATCAACTAAAAATTAAAAATAAATAATAGTTTAAAAGAAAACTAAAAAACTGAATGAAATGAAAGCGTTTCATAAAAAATCCAACTAAAAAACAGAAAATAAAATTTAATAAATTTGGTTTCTGATGAATGGGGTCTTAAAAAAAAGCGTGGGGTGTATTCAAAGCGCTTTTTAAGATATTAAAGAAGAAAAAGCGCTTTGAATACACCCCACGCTTTTTTACTTAACCTACTGTTTTTTATTGGCGAGTTGTTGTTTTTTAGTTTTTTGGGGTTGGCAACACTGCTTTAGATGGCAGAGTAGTAGGTATTCACTGTCGAGTGCGCATTAATGTGAGTATGTAAGTTTTGTTGTTATTTGTGTGTTTCTGACTTTGTGTGGTGTTATTATCTATTATTATGTAACAATTGTTGTTGGAAATTTGTAGCCTTATGTCATCTTATATATATTAAAGTAGGGCCTGTGTGATTAAATCTTCTTACCTGCATGGAATCTCCGACGTGTGGTAACGCTCTCTCAATGCTAGACATTTCAAAGCTGTCCGTTGACATGTGACCTAAAAAAATTGGTCAAGTGCTTGTCAGTCCGCTCATAAAGAAGGGTTCTTTGTTTTTTTTTGAGCTGGATTTAAGCAAGCAGGATATCTCTTCTTACCCTCAGGACCCGTCCTCTCAGCTGTCATGGTGGTGAGCCCCCTCTGCAGGGTCTCCTTTATCTGTTGCTCCACGCAAGAACCTATCGGGGACGGACACGACTCCTCTGATGTTTCCTAATGATAAAGTATATAATATCTCTATTAATATTATCTCATACTAATATGTAAAGCTGAAGAGTTTGTTTGTTTGTTTGAACCAGCTAATATCAGGAACTACTGGTCCGATTTGAAAAATTCTTTCAGTGTTAGATAGTCCATTCATCGAGGAAGGCTATAGGATATACAGCGTGTTTCATTTCAAATGAAAATAAATGATAACTTTAGCGGTCGTACTCCATACAAATTTTTTAGTACCATTAAATCAACCGTAATGTCAAAAATAAAATTTTGAAATTTCCGAACAAATTAATTACAATAAAAAGGGAATAAAAACAGAACATCTTGTAAATATTGGTTCGCGAGCGAGAGCGTAAGAATGAACAACTTCCGCGTTTAATGATGAAGAGACGAGCTGGCAACATGATACGTTGGTCACTAACCTACCGATTTAGACACAATAACTGATACATGTTGTTGTAATATTCTGAAATGAAAAATGAGGTCCTGTGGCTAAACCAAAGAAGTTACCTTGATTCATTTTTGTATTTGGGCAGAGTACGTCATGAAGATAACGTGGTCTGATTTATTGTCGTAAGGTCTGAAACACGCTGTATATCATCACGCCAAAACAAATAGGAACAGAGCACCAATGAAGAATGTTTCAAAATCGAGGATTTGTTTTAAGTTACTTTTTTTTAAATATTCCACGCGGACGAAGCCGCGGAATGAAGCTAGTCCTTATTATATATAATATTGAAAATGCGAGAGTAACTCTGTCTGTCTGTTACACTTTTACGAAAAAAATACAGGACCGATTTAGCTGAAATTCGGTATATATGTAACTTTAATATCGAGCGTGGACAAGGGATACTTTGTATCCCGAACAGTGGGATAGATTTAGGTCAAAACAATTCCACAAAATGGGATAGATTTTTGTTATTTTTTTGTGCTTTGCCATTTTGGTAAAAATCATTTATGTATTAGAAGGGGTTAAAATAGAGGATGTAAGTTTGTATGGGAGACCAATCATTTCTAATGTGTATATAGAATATAAACTATAAAAAAATGCAATAGTAAGTCTATCTGTCTGTCCGTTAAGCTTATACGGAAAACCACTAGGACGGTTTTTAATGTAATTTCGTTTAAATGTAGTTTTCATACCGAAAGGGACACCGCATATTGCGAGCCTAATCTAATTTACCAAATTAGTTTAGGCTCCCATAGAGTAAATAATAACCATAAACAAAATTAAAACTAAATAATTAAAATTAACAAGTTGGGGGTAAGCTAAATAAAACTTTAACAATACTCATTGACACTCGATCGACATCTTTGTCTTCCGTGATCATAGCTACTGAAAAATGGCCAAAACGTCGGAATAATACATAGTTTTATCATGTGTACTAGTCGCGAAAACGTGGGAAAACATTAGGTACCTACCTGTGGTATAGTCTCCCAGCGCACTCTAGCGGACACTCCGGCAAGTTGCGCGAGAGTCGTCGAGTGTCGCGACACTCGCGTCCTCCTAGCCGACACTCGTCTCTTGACACTTGTCACTAGCCACTTTCCACCACAGCTGAAATATTTATATACATCAGATACATATGGACTTTTGGAGGGCTTACGTAGGTGGCCATGGGGAGGCCAACACGTAGAGGCCCCTTGACAAAAATGTAAATGTGGCGTGACACTGACCGGCGATTATCGCTGTCTACACCATATAGTAACGCACCCAAGGACAAACGCTGGCCAGTGTAGGACTATTGTGGAAAACTGAACTGCTAGTGGTACAAGCGGTCTGGGAATATGGGGACTATGGCGTCTGCCCGTTGCAATGTTCGGGGAACATGGAAAAATGGGCAGACGGTGACTCGCCACTCCCTGCATGGGCCCCTAAAAATGCCGTTGAAGACAGGGGCAACATGAGTGTGAGTGGCTAAGGGCTGTCGAGAGAGGTGAGCTGCAGGTTCACCGAAGCTACTTTCAACGTTATCATCTATCACTTCCACCCCTGGAGCTTGGGTCTTAGTTCTAGCAATATCCACTCTATGCTGGCTGGTTGAGGCAAGCAAAGGCCTGGCCCTGGCCCCCCGTAGATGGGTCCGTGGTGTCCCTACTCACCTAGGGCTTCGCCACAAAGACCCCTGCGTTATTATTATTAAAAATTGGAAACGAAGAGCACAATTTTGGATACAAATATATTTTTATAATAAAACTACCTTTTAACGGTTTTGAGAGCGGTAAATTATTTGATTTTTGTTATTCCGACGTTTCGGCCACTTTACAGTGGGGAAAACAGGAAAGATGTCAAGTGTCAACGAGCTTTATTAAAGTTTTATTATTATTAAAGATAATAATTCATTTATTTCAGAAATCAAGTATTTCCCTATTGTACAGTTTTATATTATAAATCATGTCACTGTTAACAAATTTTACCACCGCTTCGCAACCTGTCATGATTTGAAGAGAAGAAGTGGCGCCAGAAACTCTTCAGCAAACATGCCTAGCTCTAAAAAAATTATATAATATTAAAATGGGTAAAAGGAAAAGTAAATGAAATTATCAGTATAGTTGGTTTGTGTTTCGTTGCACGCAAAAACACTGAGCTCGTGTCTTGAGGTCCGGCAGTTACTTTTTGCTGGGTTTGGGTCTTAATAGTTTTGATGATCAGATCCCAAACGTCGGAATAACAAACATCAAATAAATTACCGCGCTTAAAACCGTTAAAACGCAGTATTATTATGTATATGTCGCAGGCAATTTGTATGATTCGGCGTTTTACAAACGGCGTTGTCCGTTCAAAAACGCTCGCTGCTTTGAAACATGCCGAAGGCAAAATGTAAATTGCCTTGTCACATTATAATATACCACAACATTTGATAGATAATTCAATCGCCGTTTACAAAATGCCGCGGCAAATTGAAGTATATAGTTCTTAATCATACCACGCGTGGCGATACTAATCAAAACAAGAAAAATGGCGTTGAGTAGTGACATAGAAAAATATTAAGAACAGTGCAAATTCTACGTGTTCAGTATTGTTTTAAAGACAACTATTGCAGTGAATTGAGAAAATTTTACGATTCACAAATAGGAGCAGTAAAAAAACCGTGCACAAATGACAAAGTTTTTGAGGTTATCCGGTACGTAAAATACGCTAAGGTGTCCATAGAGTTTGGTGCTCGGAGGACTCTGCCGCGGCAAATTGAAATATTTAGTCCTAATTCTTACAAGCATTACAAATATCGTCAAACAAATACCTCCAAGAAATCCCGCACAACATCATATCATTGAGAGAAGCGGTTTCAAAGGAATCTCTATTTGGCGGACAAGGCTTTAGCAAATGTTCATGCAAGCAATGTCAAAATAAGAGATGCATATGTTTTAAAAAGAATGTGGCTCAACTTTTGCAAAGAGTGGCATTAACGAAAAATTTAGTTTAGGGATATACATACGCCTTATATATAGACACAAGACCTGTTATTTGGGTTAGGAAACATGTATTTAGGGTCCACCAACAAGTTTTGAATGAATAATGGGAAAAACAAAAATGGACTTAAACGGACAGTTGGTTGGGTTGGGTTAGTGTTTAGACCAAAGCGCACGAGCCGAGCGAGCATAGCAAGCGTGCCGCGGTAGCGGCCGGCGAGTGCCAGAATCAACTTATCACCATTTATTCATTGATAACTATTTAAATGGTGGCTACACATCGGTTGTGACATTTGCTGACCGCTGTCATGGTGTCATGACTTGCTTTACTCGCTAGGCTTGAGCGCTTTAGTCTGCGTTTTTTGACTGTATTAAATGTTTTTTACATTGACCACTGCATTTCTCGTTTTTAGACATAAGAAATAAGTACACTATTTTGAAAAAAATAGTAAAGTTATGTTTACAATATGTGTCCAACCTGTGTTTTATGATGGTCACCCTACTATAACAATCAATGTCGAAATTTTAACAATTGAACGAATCGCCAATTTGCCTTCGGCATATTTCAAAGCAGCAAGCGTTTGTAAACGGACGACGCCGTTTGTAAAACGCGAAATCATACAAATTGCATACAACATATACTACATACATATACAAGTAGCGAACACTTAACAAAGTATTATATTTTTACAAGCATTTATTTAACTTGTAATGGATGTACCTATGTATGTATGTAAGTTCGGGTGGAATTTTGCAAGTAAAATTTGACCACCTTCCAGGTTTTCGATTGAGCTAAAATTTTGCACGCATATGTATGTCGCATGACAATGCAATAAATAATATGATACCATGGAGCTGATCTGATGATGGAGTCGGAAGGTGGCCATAGGAACTCCTGCACTAAACAAGATAGACCCATCGTGTTTGGGCTCGTTTCACTTGTCTCGGCTAGCACTCTTCTGCTACATGATATGCAGGATCTCAAAAGCTTGTATTTAAAAAACTTATATAAGAATCGTTTACAACTTGTCTCACCGTTCCCAGAATACGTTATAGTTACTACTTACTTGGGATCGTCCCCGATTAATTTCAAGACATCGAACCCGGAACCTCGTTGAGCTGCCCTCAGTTCTCTTCCAGTGCAACCAACCATCTGAAAATTAAAACGATATGAAAATACAATTTATAGCGGAATCACTCAAGCGGCGGAAATATGCAGCCCTCAGTGAGAGTTATATGTTTGTGCCGTTTGCTGTCGAGACGCTTGGACCGTGGGGTCCTGAGGCCATGAGCCTCTACCAAAATTTATCAAAACGACTCATCGACTCTTCAGGTGATCAGAGAGCTGGTGCCTACCACGGCCAACGGATCAGTATGGCGATCCAGCGAGGAAACGTAGCCAGCCTTCTGGGCACCTTACCCATAGAAGACGGTGATCTGGGCTCAGTATTCTACTTATAGTCTTGAGGGTCTATGGGTAGAATACAATACAAATAAGTTAAGTTTTTCTAACATCGTATTCAATAGTATGTAATTTTATAATTGTGTTAGATTTATAGAGATGTTATTGGGTCAAGAGTGTATGAAGGTTGGCACTGAAAATCAGCGCTACCTCGGGATTAAAAAAAATTTCGATGCAGCACAATGCTGAATTGCCAACCTATAATATTTTATATTCAGACATCTTAACATAAAATATTATAGTATCTTCGCCGTGTGTGACGCCCTTCACAGCAACACGTTCACAAATTTTATGTAGTTCAATGACCTGGCACACACGGCGCAGATATATATTATCGTATAAAGTATCTGTAGACACCGACCAATATAGTAAGATAGCGACAATGTCATCCGCTTATATAAATACACTGTTGGACACATAAACTGCACCAAACTACAAGTCGACTATATAATATAATAAATATTTGAACCGATTACGCAAACGTTTTATATAAATTTAAATTTAAAACTATATATTGATTCATTAATTTTAAAACAGCGCAGTATTATCCTTGAGTTTAACTTTGTTTACAAGCACCCAATTTATTATTAAACAAAAAAGATAACTTCTCTACATCTTAAAAACCGTTTTCACTTTCTTTGAGACGGTCATTCGAGGATTCTGAGAACATCTTTGAATTACCGACTAAGAATGCCTACACATACTACACAGTTCTATGAAAAATCGTATTTAACTCGCCAACAAAACTCACTACCTCAAAACATAAGAAAAAACAAAGTCTATTCATCCGTTTAATGATCTCGTGAAACAACACTCTCAAATTTGTAACTGAATAATAACGTTATTTAGTTGCATGTTTGGGATGGTGTTGTTGGAAGACATACAACTTGTATATTTAAATAAATATGTACGTTTATCCATAGTTTATATATATAAGCTCGTCAGAGCTGTATAAGCTCATGACGAGTCTATTCATCAGAAGTTATCATGGCATGGCATAATGTATATGGGTATATTCATGGAATTGACATCTTTCGTGATCTTTGCCAATATAGTGTTTCTATTGTTTAAATAACAGTCATCTTTACTAAATCACAATGCACTTTGATAATAGCGATTTGTCGCACACTCGATGCCCTTGCGACCACACCACCTCGTATCCAATATCAAATGTACTCTTTTGATCAACAACGCCCAAAAACATGTCTCGACACGTCTATCTGTTATTGTGGTGGTCGCCTGCAACCATAGATATGCAACACTCCGCTAAAGTGTCATTGTCAATATATTATCCTTGGCGATGGTTCGCCGACATATATATATTGTTACAACTTAGGTTCCGAAAAAAACAAATTCTACTCATAGTCTATATACAAAAACATTTTATTATACGTCGGCATTTGAACTAATTGTAATCCGTTTATGATCGTCTCATTTTGTTTCCTTATTTATTGGCATACGTTTCTAGAGAATAGCCTATTGTTCTATTATACACATTTACGGCCGCTTGCGGTTGAATCATTAGCCAGGTGTTGCGGATAACGTCGACTACGATACCGGAATATTTGTATTTTAAAGTATAAAACGACGGCCTGATGGAGAGGGGGCAGTCAAGCTACAGCTACAATACGAGCGTGACGTGAGTACATTCGGGAATCTAATAGTGAAGAGTTTGCGCGTTTAATTGCATTACGTTTGGATTTGTTGTGTTCGGTAATATTTGTAACTGTGTTATATGTATTTGTATAGTTCTAATAAACTCTATAATAATTCTAACGGCATTTTAATTCGAGTCTCGCGACTCGTTACATAATTTTTTTTTAGTTTTTAATAGCCTAGTATTTACTACTTCATTTATGTAAATCTAAAAATTTTGTATATTTATTTAAATGCATGAATTTTGATGCAGTTTATGTGTCCATAAGTGTACATCTGCAAAGCAAAGCGCCACAATCCGGTTCGCCGCTCGCTCTGTCTAGGGATGCAACATCGCTCATAAAAAAACATCGATGTTAGGAAATCGATGTTTTCAAAAGTGAACCATCGATGTTTATGAACAATGTTTTTTGTTACCATTTACATAAACTTTTGACGCTTGTGCCTGGGATGCAAATGAAACGTCGTTTCTTTTAACTTCGATGTATCGCCCAAACCACTTTAGCAAACCTTTCCTAATTCTTAAATTCACTAACATCATCCTTTTACACCACTGTCACTCCATCTTTCAAAGAAATATCACACACACATCTCAATGCTCTCATTCCTACTAAAACTATTTTTATTTTATTTATGTCTTTTGCCTTACCCAACATTCACTACCGTACTTACTATTTAACAGCGAGGGCACATCTAAGAAAAAAAATCATTTTTAATAGAAATGAAAGAAATAGGTATAATATAATATATATATAACTAACTACACACATTATAAATTATTATTGGCAATAAGAAAAATTTATGAAAAAATGATACAATAGAAATCTGTATAGGTCACTGACTTCAAAAACTAAAAAGTAAAATATAATAGCTTTAGAAATAAGTTATTTTATACTTTTTAGTTTTTGAAGTCGGTTTTTAAACAAAGTTTTTTTATTTTATTTGTTACTTTTTAGTGTCTAGCTATGTATGGTTAGAACTACGAAAGGTGCCGCGCTCCTTAAAAAATAAAGGTCCCAAGAAACGGGAACAAAAAATGATCGTAAAATGAAAACTAAACTATGTTAATTTTTTAGGGAATCAAAAGGCACCTATTCCGCATCAAACTAAACAAGAATCACGTAAATCGGATCATAAATCTCAGCGTAATCGGTAAACATATTGAACGAAATGGAAAATTTTGCATAAAAAATGTTCATAAAATGAAAACTACTGGTCCAAATTTCGCGTCGAACAAAAAAAAGAGTCACATAAATCGGATCATAAATCTCGGAGTAATCGGTGAACATACATAAAAAAAGATTCAGACGAATTGAGGACCTCCTCCTTTTTTTGAAGTCGGTTAAAAAATATAACATCGTTCTTGAATAACGGTGTATCGTCATATTTTGACTTCAACATTGATGTTAAAACATCGATTTTTGTGAACGATACATCGATGTTTGGAAACGTCGATGTTTTGTTTTCATCCCTAGCTCAGTCTAACTCGCTCATTCGTTCAGTGTTGTTTACGTCTCGATGACGTGCGCGTGCTGCCATGGAGCGTCTAATCGCAAGCGTTCGAAAAAACCCCTGTTTATGGAATACTGAAGTAGAAGAGTACAAACTAAATGTTGTAAAAGAAGCAGCTTGGAAGGAGGTAATAAAAGAGTGTGAATTGCCGGATAGTGAGTATTTTTCATTTATATATTTTTTCATTGAGTTATAACATGTTTAGAGAGCACAGACAACACCGCCAAAAACGGCATCAAAAACGCGAAGCGTTGCTATATTTACTCTCGAAAAACTATCAATGTTGCGTGTTTTCGGGATACCAGCTAAAAAACTTTACTCCACGTTTTAATATTAAATATTTTTTTATATAAGTGAAAAGTCTCATTTAAACTCGTTTCATAAAAATCGTTATGATTTTATTGCTTTAAGTATTATAATTTAATAGAGGTTTTAGTTTTTTTTTAATAATTAAAGTATTAGTAACAAAAGTTGTGTGATGAATTGAAGAATTTTGTGATTTTCTCTTGCTTGGCAGTTTTTAAAGCAACTTTCATTCTGTTTGTTCACATTCTCAAAAACACCGATCGCGGCGAAGGCTACTTATGTCAAAGTCCTCGATGATATAATTTAACAACATACTTTAGACAAAGTTGCAATAAGATCATTTTACTTTTTTTATTGGATATTGGTTTGGATAGGTACCTATTGGAATCCTTTTATTATTATGTATGTGCTTATTAGACAATTGGGTCGCATTTTTTTAATCCGTGAATAGTGAAAACGCAAATGAAGGAAGCGCGAATAAGGAGCTTTTATTGTAAATAACGTAACTAAATACGATGATATCGACCCATTTGCAATCAGTATTTCAGTAGCCAAGCGGTGTCTAAGCCTTAAATTTTTCAATAGTGGCTAAACTTGTCGGTGCCTTTCTTACGTCTGCACTTTTAAGAAATAGCGTATTCATGGAAACCTTGAATTGGCTTTCTTATGTTAATTATAGTTATGTAATCAAATATATTTAGCTGTAGGTTTTCCATAAATAAATAAATCTAATGGTGAAAGAATTTTTGAAATCGGTTCAGTAGTTTTTGAGTTTATTCGTTACGAACATACAAAAAAACAAATCTATACTCTTTATAATATTAGTATATAGAGTGTACTCCATGTAACGTCACTCGATTTAACGACAAACCCCCCAATCATCGGAATAACTTGGTTTTTGTTGGTTTAGCTTGTCTTCCATACAATGGTAATCTATATAACATAATATATAACACCCACTCTCAATAACGACAAGAATTAAGTAATAAAAAGTTCTTTTTAAATTGCCAAAATTAGTAAAAACTGCGCAGCTGGGTAAGTTCTTATATCGCTTTATTATCCTAGCCTGTAATAAACTCGACTGCCGGCATCACACCGAAATATCTAAGAAATTCCGAAATACCGAAATCTTTAAGTACATCCTTTATCACCAAGATGCCTGGAGAAAAATATGTAAAAAAATACTGGTGTAGCGAAAGCTATGAGACAAAAATAATAGACTTCTCCATATAACGCCATAAAATGCACAACCTCTGCAGTGTGGTTATATAAAGTTTACACTGTATCATCCGAGCGTTAAGTCCTGGTTGCGTTCGGAGCGTTCACTCCGACGCCCAGGGTCCGCTTTCCTACTTTTTCTACTCCATTTCGCGCGATGTTCAGCATCCCCCGTTTTGGGACCATTGGTACGCATGTCATCCTTCACAACGTCAACATTTCTTGGGCCTTCCCCTTCGACCGGGACTTGCCGGAGGCGGCATGGCTAGGCATTTGTTTCCCACATAATTAGCCGCTCTCCGTAAAACGTGGCCGTACCATCGTAAGCAACACTCTTGCAGTTTGTCTGCTATGTCACGGACATGAAGACTACCGCGGATGCGGGAGTTTCTGACCCGGTCTTTCCGCGTCACTTCCACACATCCATCGTAGCATATTCATCTCCGTGACACACAGCTCTTGCTTGTGTCGCTCAAGTAATGGCCACGCTTCACTGCCATACAAAAGGACAGGTCTAATGATGGATTTATAGACCTGTCCTTTTAATTTAACCGGAATTTTGGGTCACAAATGACACCTGTCACCTCACGCCACTTAGCTGCTGTAATACAGGCTTTGACGTCGTGGTCGATATCAGAGTTTTCACATTACCATAATTAATTATGGTGCACATATTACCATAATTAATCAAAGAGATAAAAATATTTGTTTCAGTCAAGGAAGCCAAACATTTATGGCGTAAGCTTCGCGATGGACATCGGCAAGCAGTATCTAGAAAAAAAGCTGGACAAGCCGCCAATCCAAACAATATTTGGAAATATGAAAAAAAAATGGAGTTTCTGCTACCAATAATGCGGAATCGGTCCAAATCAATAAACATAGATAAGCAAGAATCAAACCAACAAAACAGGCATGTAACACAACATAAAGAAGACTCATACGAAAGCGAACCACATCAGAGGGTCGATAATTTTGTTCCTCTTAACAAAAAGCCTAACTTAACATCAGATACTCAAAAAAGACGCGGGATAAGATCCGAGGAACGAGACCCGCTGAGAAGGCAACCACCCAGTAGAACTTCTGAAAATACGAGTATTGTAGAAAATACTGCAATAGGAAAGTTTTTTATGAGCATGCTGCTAACTACAAACAAACTTCCAGAGAGGCTTCAATTACGAGTGCAACGAGAAGTTTTTAATATCGTAATGGAAGCTCAGGAAGAGGTTATAGGTACCAGACGCTCGAGTGCATCACCGGCCAATATGTCGAGTGCATCAACAGCCAGCAGTGGCGTGGACTTCATAAAATTGGATTCCCCATAGCAATTCAAGAAACTAGTGCCCAAAAAGTCGCAATCCCCATTCATTCGTCGGCGATGACGCGTTCTGTTCAAACACGAATTTGGCGCTCACGTTGTTTTTTAACATATTATCTACAATATTATAAAATTACTAGTTGACCCGGCAAACGTGGTTTTGCCATATAAATGATTTCTAGTAAATATTTGATTAAAATCAAAAACAACTAATTTATCGTTCTCATTACTATTTCGTGCTGTTTGCTGGGTGAGAAGTAACACCGGTAGACGCCTGGGAGCTACGATATCTGATCGATTAATAATTGATCAGTTATCGACCACTGACATTTCAAGGTTATTACAGTAGTAATGTGGCTAAATAATGCGGGTTGGTGGTAGAAGGATAAAAATGAAGGCGATTATGTATTTTTAAATTCCAAATCGTAAAAAAAGTCTTGTCCAAAAAATGAAATATATATTTGACAAATTGACTTCTTCCTACCACTTATATGCTGACAATTTACAAATTTACATACAAAGTGACACTGAGGCACTGAATATTGCAATTAATAAAATCAACACTGACCTGGATCATATTCTAAGATGGAGCAAAAAGTTTGGTCTTGCTGTAAACCCTCAGAAAACTCAACTGATTATCGTCGGTAGCCCTAGGATGAATGCTAAATTTACCTGGTCCTCCTTACCAAAGGGTTATTTTTGGGACACACATTCCTCTTAGCGATACTGTCAAAAATCTCGGCATAATCATCGATAGGGAGCTGTCTTGGCGGCCTCACATCACCGATTTAAGTCGCAGAGTCTTATCTTCTAGATCCCTCAGAAGATTAAGAAACTTCTTGCTCACTGCTACCAAGATTACGCTTGCTTGTTTCCCATACTTGATTACGCTGACGCCTGCTATCTAGATTTAACCTCAGAACAGCCGAACAAGCTTGAGCGATTTCAGAATTTTTGTATCAGGTTCATATTTGGATTGCGAAAATATGACCAGGTTTCCGAATATCGTAAAAGACTCAAGTGGCTTCCTATTCGTTTTCGCCGGAATACTCACATTCTGACTCTCCTTTATAAGATATTATTTACTCCTAATAGTCCACAGCACCTTAAGGAACGTTTTAAATTCCTTCGCCTATCCACTGCCCACAATTTGCGCTCTGATACGTATCGAAAACTTATGACGCCTGCACTATTTATTAGTTTTGAATATTTATGTATCTATTGCCATTTTTCTGCACCACCTATTTATGAATATAATTATTTTAAAAAAAAATTAAATAATAATTTTAACTAATCGTTTTCCTGGGGAGCTTCTTGCCGCTTCTTCTCCTTAACAGCAATGACACGTTGTGCAGCGGTAGGAAGTAAAATGAAATTTTAACTTATATGTATGATGAAGTTCTCCAGTGGAATTTATTTCGAATAGACTTTGCGAAACATGAGAATTTTTTAATAAAGTCCATATACAGCCATGATATTAGATCTTAAAGTCTAGAAACTTGTGACCCTTTAGCTTTTATACTTTAAAATGGAAAAATCTTTAAGAAACCAATATTAATTACAAACTTTCGATGTTTCAAAATATAAAACTTGTTCACCTGAAGGAAAGTGACAGCGCCGTGCGGAGTCCTTATGGTCTTAAGCTGGGGGTCTTCGGAGACCAGCAGGTGCCTGACCCTGGACTGCTTTCCGGACCCATCCAAGGCGCGGTGCCAAGAGACATGGTCACCCGCCAGAAACTTATTGCCTGAAATACACCTTTCACATAAAACTTTCATAACCTGACCATGATGTTTCGAAAGAAACCTATTTTTTTGCCTCCCGGCAATATTCCTATGGATCCCCTATCTACGCCATTTTCGCAAAATTTGAAATCTTAACAATATTATGTCATGAGAAATTTCGATACTTAATACCTATTATAATATTTAATAAACTGTTTTAATTTAACGGTTTTAGTAAAATTTTGTATATACATTAATTTATAAAAATAAAGTATGAACTCCATGTAACGTCACACTATTTAACGACAAACTCCTTAAAGCGTCGAAATCACTTTGCTTTGGCTGGTTTAGCTGGTCTTTCATATAATGATACAGTCTATATAGCATTACATCCACTCTCAACAACGACAAGAAATAAGTAATAAAAAAAAATATGGGTTTTTTTTCTAGACCGTAATAAACTCGACTGTCGACATCATGCATACCAAAATTTCTTAGTAGTCCCTTTATTACCAAGGTGCCTCAATGTCGCAGGATATGAATTTAAAAAAAAATACAACAAAATTACTAGTTCAGCAAAGGACGCCAGACAAAAATAAGTGACATCTCTCCATTTAGCGAAAACTCTCTATAACGCCATAAAATGCATTGTCCCTTCGGCGTCGTTATATAGAGTTTACACTGTATGTCATGTCACACTACTACAAGGACGAGGGAGGTGTCAAAAAATCATGAAACTCATACATATATATCAACCCCCCTGTTTCCCAGAGACGATAAATCTTCACTTGCGACGATCCTGACAAACATCTTTAGCTTCATCTACTTTCTGTTACTTCTGTTGTTTGATCATGGTGTGTATGTCATGGTCTCCGGTACCAACTCTACCATTCACGATACTGTCATACACTTGTTTTATGATTCTATTTTCATCCATCCTCTGTATATGCCGAAACCACCTTAACAAAAGTAGAACAAGGATAACCGTCGAGTACAAAAACCTTGGAAGAATTGATGTCGAAGAAGCACTATAAAGGATTTATAGAGCTATGCATAAAAATGATAAATATAGTCATAAAAAGAAACAAGGATAAATAACCAACTGCTTGTATATATATAGTGATATGTATCACAAGAAGTTAAATTACCGGTAATAATACATTGATTCTAAATTAGTGAATAAATAAGAATAGAAACATATTGAACAAGTCATAAAATATTACCCTTCAAGCAACAAATATAAATAAATGTATAAAAAGCAACAAATTAATTAATGACCCGATAGTAGAGTATTCTTTCTCCGTGCAGGAACGGAGAAAGAATACAATTTCCTGCGGCCGGGCGGCCTGTCGTAAGAGGCGACAAAACAACCCACAGCCAGGTGGTAGGGCATTTGCCCGACTGGATGGCTACCACCCCTGGTCTAGAGTATGTCGCCATAACAACCTTGAGTTGTGTTCCGGCATTAGTGGACCAGGTTCCAGTCTCCTTTAAGAGGGCAGCAGCGCATTTGTAGCATCTTTGGTGTTGCAAATGTCCATAGGCGATGGTAACTGCTCTCCATCAAGTGGGCCGTCTGCCTGTCTGCTGACCTCCTGCAATAAAAAAAAAGTAGTAAGAGAAGGTAAATTAAAAGACATTATATATACTTTGTAATAGATATAAGAATTAAGTGTACTTAGAACTAGAAAAATTTATTAAAAATTCTAGAAATAATGAAAATGTAATAGTATTAAGATACATGTAGTAGCATTAATAAGTTTTCAATAAATAAAATAAAGAAAATAAAAATACAAAAAGCACTTTAAACCCTGACATATCTTGCTAGTCGGGATGGAGACGAAATTTAAAAAAAAAAAACCACCTTAGCATTATTTTTTCAACTCTTGTTATTACATCTTCATTCAATCCAGAACATTCCCTATACCATATCATATTGTTACAACCTTGGCCCGACAAAAACAAAATCCACCTGCATATCTGAAACAAAGCACATTTATTACATTTGAACTAATAACATTTAAATTCTTTTATAGTCGTCGGCTTTTGTTTACTTTGTGTTTAAAACTTGTGATTAGAAAACAGCCCATTGTTTTATTGTACTCTTTTATGGCAATCATTAACGAGGTGTGTCGGATTAAGTTGACTTAGAAACAGGGACATTGTAGTTGCACAGTATAAAACGATGACCTGGTGGAGGGGGAGGCATTCGAGTGAGAACCACGAGCGAAGCAAGACGTACTACAATCGGCAACCTAATAAGTGACGGACTTGCGCGTTTTATTGAATTACGACCTTCTGCATTACGTTTGGACATGTTGTGTTCGGTTATATTTGTGTTATACGTGTTTGTATAGTTCTAATAAACTCTATAGTAATTATTCTGACTACATTTTAATTCGAGTCTCGCGGCTCGTAACAATATCATTCGTGCTTACCTCAAATAAACTTCACGAAGTTCTCATTTCAATGGTTTTTCACTTTCATGCTTCTTCAGCCACACCCAACTTTCACTGTCGCACACCAGTGTTGGCACCAACACCCCTTGATGGACATACAGACCCTCACCTGTGGTGAATACATATCTGGCCAAGGCCTGCAGGAGCGCCGCCGGCCACAGGGGGGGCTGGGCTTCTTCGCAGCTCAGCCTGAAGGTCAGCTCAATGCCGAAGCCCGAAGGCGGGGGGCAGGGTGAGGAGCATAGCACCTGCGAGGGGGGAGGATGCACGCGACCATCCCCGTGAAGGTCGGACATGCCGAAACTAAAACCAAAAGATAATATTATTTTTTTATTGCAGGAGTTCAGCAGAGAAGCACACGATCCACTTGATGGAAAGCGGTTACCATCACCTATAGACATTTGCGACACCAAACTGGGGCCTGGCAATAAATGGCGGAACACAACTCAAGGTTGTAATGCTGGCATATTCAAGACCAGGTGTGGTAGGAATCCAGTCGGGCATTTGCCCTGGATAGGGTATTTACCCTACCACTTGGCTGTGGGTTGTTTTGTCGCCTCATATGAAAGGCCGCAGGCCCAACACAGGATATTGTATTCTTTCTTCGTTCGTGCACGGATGACAATATTAAAAGTATTTGAATGGGCAACAACTTTGGTGTTGCAAATGTACATAGCAGATGGAAACTACCTTCCATCAGATGGGACAAAAACCTGTTGACTGTACTCTAGCAATAAGAAATAAAAAGAACCATAAGAGACATAAGTAAATAGACATATAGTATTGTAAACATTAGCGGCCTTACTTATAATAAAATCGTTAAGAAACGATTAGGCATCTCTTAAGTAAGAGAATCAATATCAGACAATCAATGTTTTTTTTCACTTATAAACATGTAATACCTGTTATTTACCTAAAAGAAGCACAGAAATTTGAATGATTAACATAGGTTGTACGCAAAATATTCGACTAAAGAGGAGTATATGAATAAGATTTGCATTAATCATTTGTTGAGCAGTTTCTTTAAATTTAAGAAACAATTATAAGGCCCTAGCATGATAAGTAAAAATATAATAAATCTTAGTATTCACAGGAACCAGATTTTAAAATAATAATTGTTTTAAAATCATATGATTAATAAAACTTCCTTAGGCAACAGTAATCACTTTCCATCAGGTTTTGTTTGCCTGCTTCAGGCAATAAAGAACAAAAAACATAAAAGCCAAAAGGAGTTGAACAAAAATGTTCCTTCGGTAGAAGAGACTATAAGAAAAATCTATCTAGATTTCTTATACCCACCTGATGTAGTGCCAGTGGGGAGGCACATTCTCATCAGGCACCCCTGGGTTCCAGTACATGCTGATGTAGTCCAAGGGGTCATGGCCACCAAGCCTGAAAGCCAATACAGAACTTTATTATCATCAACTACTACTAGATGACGATTGTATATTAAAAATATTGCTCCGAGTTGCACAACTGAATTAAAATGCTGTTAGAATTACTATAGAGTTTATTAGAACTATACAAACATGTATAACACAGGTATAAATATAACTGGACACAACTAGTACAAACTGCACAATTCAATAACGCGCAAAGTCCGTCACTATATCTCTTGTCGAATGTACACACGTCTTGCTGGTATCGTAACCGTCGCTTGGACGCCTCACCCCTCCATTCGGGCATTGCTTTATACTAAACTATACAATACAACACTTGAACACGTGGACTGAATTTTCCAAGAAAACGTAATCTGCACACCTGCAGTTATAAACGAGTACAATAACAATAGGACGTTTTTATTAATTACAAATTTTAGATACAGAGTAAACAAAAGAAGTCCAAATGCGGGAAAGGTAATAAACTGCAGGTGTGCATTCATCGGCGTGTAACAATATAATGTGTTATAAGTTACTACCAACACATACCAATATTTTAGTCTAGTGGTGACTTGTAGAGGGTTGGGCTGGTCTGGGTACAGCCTGGAGCACGCCTCACAGAGTGCCTTCAAGCCAGCTGGCATGAATCTATCTGAAAATTACACACAAATACATAGTAATATAATATGTGTGCATTGAGAGCTTCATAACATATAGGGGCCTTACTCATAATAATCTCGTTAAGAAAGGATTAGCCATCTCTTAAATAAGAGACTCTTAAGCCGCTAAACAATGGCAGTTTCAAATAAAACTTGCCATTTTGCCTCTTAGCAGTCACTGTTGTTATTTTTGACAGATGTTTATGAGTTATTACTTTACCACCATCTCTTATCCTTAAGAGGAGTTTATAGGTACGATTTTCGTTAATCAGTTGTTGAGCAGTTTCTTAAAATTTAACAAACGATTATATGTAAGGCCATACACGAATATGCTGTTTTTTGTTGTTAACTAAAACTATGCTTATTACAATTTAGAAAGTCTTACATCTATGAAACTGTAGGTACCTAAAAAGAAGGCTATTCCAAATTTCAACTAGTTTTGTCTTATTCACAATTTTGTCCCTCGTGTAAAGCAACACTTTAGTTTGTACGCCCATTTGTTATGAAGCCCTCGATATGGATACTTTCATATTTTTTTAAATACTTTTTTTTTATTGCCTTATGTAGGCAAACAGGCAGACGGCCCACCTGATGAAAAGTGGTTACCGTCGCCTATGGATGTTTGCAACACCAAGTTTTTATAACTATTTTGGCAACTTATTTGTCAAAATCTTTTTTTTTTCAGATACTAATAGATCTACTTAGGTATAATTGATACAGCTGTATGTTACATTGTGCTTCTAAAGGAAGGAGGAAGATCCATCATAAAACTAAGTTATAATGGGTTTTAAATGTGGTAATTTATTTGATTTATATTGTTCTGATGTTTTAGCCACTTTTCAATAACCGTGATCATGGAAGACAAAGTTGTCAAGTGTCACTGAGTATTGTTAAAGTTATATTTAGCCTATCACCAACTTATTAATATTAATTATTGAGTTTTAATTTCGGTTTATGGTAATTATTTCTTAATCTTTTTTACCACTGCAGCTCAACATGTTGTGGCTTGAAGAGAAAAACGGAGCAAGAAACTCATCATCAGCATGCTCAAATAATTTTATATGATATTTAAATGGGTGGGAAGTAATATAAAAGGATGATCCAGTGATTTTTTTCAAAAATATTTTAGAATTTGGTTACATCAGTATATATATGACAGTTACATATTTATTAATAAAATGTAAATAGTTGTATTATGTATACCACCATTGCTATTATCATAGTAATCCTTACATTCCTAGGGTTGTATAGAAGAGGTCACTTTTTAGAGATGAGACCACCTTCACACACACTTAGACAAAGTTTTATGGCCTAATTCACATTGAGTTAGACCATTAGTCCATAAGTTTATTTTTTTATTAGTGTATACAATAAAGAGTTACCTATCTATGGTAACACATTTATATATTTAGTGCCTGGAAACTGGGTGACAAAGAAGACTAGTAAAATGTAGTCATTGTCATGCTTGCACTTTGAAACTCCTATACTCCAGACTCTCCAGAATTTCTCTTAACAATTTCCATATACAAAGAATGATTTCAATGTGTAGCCGTATTTAATTAATTAAGTAAATGTCTATTAGTTAGTAAAATTCTTAAAAGCAAATGTTATTACTCTAAGTATGGTAAAAACCTACAATCATCAATGATCTACTAACACAAGCCAAATCATATTTATAAAGTAGAGTAACATTTATTAAACCTCACCTCCTTGACCCATTTCATCTCGGTTTTCTTCTTGAAAATTTATAGAGGCAACAGGTGATGACTGCATCGGCTGCGCAGACGCAACGAAAGATAGAGCACTGTTTTGGACAACCCCCGACGGAGCACCAGAGCTACTAGAGCCAGACATTCCATAAATTTTATATAAACAATATCTTTTATACTTTTCATTAAAATGTTTCTCTGATTTCTCACTTCTCAGGCATTATTTTTTCATTCAAAGTAGTAGTAGCAGAATTCGCCACAAAGGCAGACAAAGGAATCTTAGTCCATACAGCCAAGTCTGATGTATTAATCTTTGTTTATTAGCGCAGTTGTATTGTAGGCTACAACCGACGCAATCCAACGGAGTTCTTGTGGAAACTCGAAAGGCCACATTTGACTATACAGTTCACATTTCTGACAAAAACACATAATTATCACTCAAAAGCTATCAATATATCCTACAACTATTGTTCATCTTTCAGTTCCCGCTAAAAACTCCTTTTTTATTTAAAGTTTTTACTTTTTTGTTATAGAGTTTGACATTTATGTTCCAGTATCTTTCTAAATACATAAAAAATATGAATTTCAGCATAAAGAAAAATAAAAACCTAGTCAATTTTAAAATAGTTTCCGAACGTGATCAAAGATCAAAAAAATTAAGAAAAAATCCCTTCTTTACTAAATTTTTTGCTTTGTATTAAAGGTGTTCAACCACTATAATGTAAGACTGTAAATGCTGTTGCAACGTAATAACGCAAGTAATTTGCCTTTGAGAGACAGCAAAAATGCACTGTAGGGTAGTGAATGGGACTCTTACTATAAGCAATGTTTTTTGCAAAACAAAAATAAAAAATTTGCAATTTTATTATTGACATTATTTTGATGCAACTGATAATATCTTTACAATCTGGACATTTTTGTGGTGATATTAATGTTTAAAATAATACATATAATCAGTATAAATTTTATTATGTATGCAGACACAAAAAGAATTTGTAATGAAAATCTATATTATAATATAAATTACATACTATTGAATACAATGTAAGAAAACTTAACTTATTTGTATTGTATTCTACCCATAGTCCCTCAAGACTATAAGTAGAATGAATGATGTAATGAAAATATTAAATTAATTTACAATAATATTTTTTTTGCTCACCATGAAAATGATAGAATATATAGGAAATCAACTTATCATTGTAACAACTTTTGTACTACATTCTGGCAAATAAAGATTATTATTAATAAGTTTCGTTGTAAACAAATTTAAAATACTAGGAAACGGTTGTCTAATTTTGGTCTTTAAAACAAACGTGTGTCGTTTTGTTCTTGCTCAAACTGATAAAGCAAAAGCACGGGCGTCTCGCTCTCATAATAATCGTTAATCCTAACATTTTATATAAGAGTTGTCTATTCTGAGATTAAACTTGTTGAATGTTTTTATCTATGAGATTGGTACTGTCAAAAATTGTTAGTCGTATTTATTTATTTTCGGTGTATTTCAATGAAGTGTATTCAGCGTTTAGTTCTATTTTTACACTCGAATGACATAAAGGAAACTTAAAAATAAACTTTTTAAACATCGCTGCGGCAGTTAACAAGCAAATTACTGGTTGTGCTTACAAGAGAATTAGTAAAATGAAATACCTCTTTCTGATAACAATCTTTAGTTCAGTTTTCGCTTATGAAAAGGATATGACCTTTACTGTCCAAGCTGGAAGAACGGACTGTTTCTTCCAGAAGGTGATGCCGAATGAAATAATTGATATTGAGTACCAGGTAAGATGGAAATAATAATTTATTTGTTATAAAACATAACCTATAAGGTGGTCGCTTTTATTTGGATTACCACTTGAAAGTGGTCGGGCGGCCTGTCGTAAGAGGCGACATAACAACCCACAGCCAGGTGGTAGGGTATTTGCCCGACTGGATGCCTACCACCCCTGGTCTAAAGTATGTCGCCATAACAACCTTGAGTCGTGTTCCGGCATTAGTGATCTGGTTCCCGTCTCACTTAAAAGAGCAGCAGCGCATTCGTGGCACCTTTGTTGTTCATTGGCGATTGTAACTGCTTTCCATCAAGTGGGCCGTCTACCTGTCTGCTGAACTCCTGCAATAGAAAAATTGTTTTTTTTTTATAAATCTATATATATAAAAGAAAGTCGTGTTAGTTACCGCTTTACCAATTTGGCTGAAAATTGGTGAGGAGGTAGCTTAGAACCAGGAGACGAACATAGGATACTTTTAATCCCGTTGGAACCAGTAGGTGTTGCTGAAATCGGGTTCTAGAATCCTCCTCATCATCTGGAGCGATTTTGATTTTGTATGTTTGAGTGGGTTCCCGGGTGGTTTAGATTCACCATTGGAACCGGTAGGTGGTGCTGGGATTGGATCCTAGATTTTATTTGCTCATAGCAGGACAAAGTCTTCCCGGCCGCTAGTTATATATAAATAAAATAACATATAAAATATCTACAAAGGGAAGGGAAGACCAAGGCAAGCATTCATGGATTGAATAAAAAAAACATAGGTGTTGTGTCTTACATAGAAGTAAAACAACTGGTCCATAATAGAGAAGATTGGAGGAGGCTCCACCGACCAGAGCATAGCTCTTAAATGATTAATAGAGATAGAATATATCAATTGCACTCTAACCTGATTTTTTGCTAGCCACTTTTTATTACCAAAAACAGATGGATGGTAGCTTACAAACATGGTCCTCCTAGCCTATGGAATGGACATTGAGTATGGTATAGTTATAGCATTCATTAAAGTGAATTTTGGATGTTTAAAAAAAGTAACCATAAAGGCTAAGACAGGAGCTTCACTATATTTCTTTTAAACTATATAAAAAAGGTTCTGATCTGTTTATAATAAATAAATATGCTCTATATTTATACCCTGGAATTTAGAATGTAGTTACGCAAAAAGTATCCAACCAACAAAGTGTTACCTTTGAATTGTTAAAGATTAATGTTTTAGCTGTATTTCCACATTGATGTAATTGTTTGTGTCTATGGGTTTTTAGGAAAATATAAGTGTAAATGAATCATTTTTTATACAAATAAGTTTAACTGCATCAATGCATAAATACAGCTAAAACTTTAGTCTTTAATAATTCGAAAGTCACATTTTGTGGGTTGGATCCTTTTTGCATAACTACATCCTTACAACTTGGATCTCAATGTCATCTATGTCTGAAGGTTAGGGACAAAGTTTCGACTGTCAGGAATAAAATCTCCCCCTGTTCAATTGCCTGTGATAGATCCCCTTTTAAATCCTATGCCCAGATGTGAATTTAGCCTAATTGTAACACCAAAGTACTACCAAGGTAGTACTTGGTCTGGTTGGTCTGAAAGAGAGTGTCGCGGTGAAGGTAAGGAAAGGAATGCTCCGGTGGTTCGGGCATGTGGAAAGAATGTATGATGAAAGAATGACTAAACAGATATACAATGCAAAAATGGATGGATGCAGAAGTCGCGGAAGGCCATGACACACCTTCCATGATCAAATTGATTGTGTATTAGCAGAAGGTGATGTTAGGAGCCTTAAGAACAGACGAGCGTGCATGACAAGAGCTATGAATGTCAAAGAAGCAAGTGAGGTGTGTAAGAATAAGCCTGTATGGCGCTCTGTTGTTCCTGTGTCTACCCCACAAGGGACCTGGCATGAAGTTATGTATGTATGTAAGTACTACCAATGTGCTGCCACTCTCTAAAGAGAATCTGGAAACTGGCTACTAATGCCAGAACACAGCTTAAGGTTGTTATGGTGGCATACTTTAGCACAGGGATGGTAGTCATCTGGGTCGGGCAAATACCCTACGACCTGGCAAAACCTGTCTGTATATTTAGTCACTTTAAATCTAGATTGTGACTATAAGCCCTATTAAACAGTGCATTTATCTATTCTGTTATCATAAAAATAATAAGTACTGAAGCATGATTTCACAGTAAAATGGTAATTATTATTGCTATATTATTTTAAAGTATAGTTATCTATGTCAAGGATTGTACTATAGTTCACTATAACAGATTCCCTTGCCATGGTCCCTTATGGTTTATGCACTCACTTCTCAAACTCAAATGGTGCCAGTTCTAATCCTTACAGAAAAAGAATGCAACAATTATAATCGGACTAGCTTCTGCTCGCTACTTCATAAGCATGAAATAGTTAAAAATCACCCCCCAATTTTAAAACATTCTTCATTGGTGCTCCACTCCTATCACTCTTAGCATGATGATATATAGCCTTCCTCGATAAATGGCCTATCTAACACTGAAATAATTTTTCAAATCAGACCAGTGGTTCCTGAGATTAGCGTGTTCAAGCTAACAAACAAACAAGCTTTTCAACTTTATTTATTAGGAGAGACTTATGCTTGGACTTCCTGGACTTTGGAATTTTTCATTGTTTTTTAGCCGACCCCCTGTCTGTAAAAACAAAATTAGTTTTAGACTTTATTTTTAAAAGTGTTAAGTAATAGTGATTATACATGTTCACACATGTAAAATGACTATTATTTTATGCTTACCTAATTATTATTATTATTATTTATGTGATTATAAGTTTTTTCTGTTTCCACGGACTGATATCCTTAAAATAAATTTAAAAAAAAAAACTTTATCTATTAGTATAGATTGGCTTTCAACTTGTTCATGGGTGAACTGCCATTGACTGCTAGTGTCAAGTGTGAAAAAAACACACAATCTTGAGAAGTTAAGTAATCTTAAAGTAAAGCGATTTATTAAAAAAAAAATCTCCTTCTCTATTCTACGGGTTGGTTTTGTCACCACCACCTAAGAATAACACAAAATTATACTCTTATTTTAAGTACCTGGACTTAAATGACAGCTGTCATCAACCTTTTTTTATGTTAAAATTGTTGATCACACCTGTCATTTCAGTCCAGGTAATTTAATATCACCTTCTCTCGGGTCTTCAGGAGATCAGAGAGAAGATAGGAAGATGATCTTCTAAAGGATGTGAGATTAGCGAGAGATCCAACAAAATGGCATATACTCAAGGAGATAACCTGACTTGGCAGCTGTCAATCTGATGTTTTTTTTATAAAAACAGATATCTGGCTTGGACATGTGTGGTGGGTATACTGTAGTAATACTTGCAACAACTCAGATGAGTTTATGGTAATAAAGGAACAGCAGCTGGTCACTATATTTATAATGAGAGAACCTTACGGTTTTAGCATATTTTATTCACTGACTTTACAAGGACATTTTTAGAACACCTCGACATCCCTCCAACAGTTTTACAGTATAAGCAAGTTACCAAATTGGCACAACTGATAACGGAATGAAGTCATTCATTGTGTTTCTCGCTCAACTGCCATCTTTTTTTATTGCTGGAGGTCAGCAGACAGGCATACAGACCACTTGATGGAAAGCGGTCACCATCACCTATGGACATTTGCAACACCAAAGGTGCTACAAATGCGCTGCTGCTCTCTTAAGGAAGACTGAAACCTGGTCACTAATGCCGGGATACAAATCCAGGTTGTTATGGCGACATACTTTCGACCAGGGGTGGTAGTCATCCAGTCGGGCAAATGCCCTGCCACCTGACTGTGGGCTGTTTTGCCTCTTACGACAGTCCGCCCGGCCATAGGAAATTGTATTCTTTCCCCATTCCTGCACTCTCTCTATCAGGCGTCGTTTTATGCCTCACAAATTACAAATGAGCTCATAGACGTAATCCACAACACCTTTCTAATGATGCTAATGAACGATTACAATAGGTAATATTAAGAATATTACCCCACAATATTAAGAAATGTATGCCAATAATAAGTGAACAAAAGAAGACGATCGTAAAAGGGTTACAATTAATTCAAATGCCGACGTAATAAAATGTGCTTTTACACTCTGTATGTGAGTTTTGTCTTTGCCGGCGCCTAGGTTGTAACAATATTATGATGTGATCTACTTTTAACCCTAAAATGAATACTTTCCAGGTAATTGACGCATCACACGGGGAACTGGATGTATCTTTTCAATTGACCGACCCAATGGGCAGGATATTGGTCTCTGATTACAAAAAACCGGAGAACACGCACAGGCACACAGCAAACCTTGAAGGAGACTACAGATTTTGCTTCGATAACAGCTTCAGTACGTTCAGTACTAAGACGGTAAGTTGATATAATACGGCCGGCGTATCTTGGCGAGTGTGAACATAGGCTCTGCGAACTTTAGCGCATGTAAACTCGTGAAAAAAATACAGTGACCAATTAGTACAAAGCAATGAAAAAATAGAGGGATGAAGGGCGACCAATTGTATTCACTGACGAGTCGTATGCCCTTATCACACGAGTGTACATGCTCTAAAGTTCGCAGAGCCTATGTTCACACTCGCCAAGATTCGCCGGCCGTATTATACACACTTTTCAATAAGGTTACATAGAAAAAATCTATAGGGTTTTGAATGTTTCAAGTGTGTTTTGTAGTGTGGGTGTTTGTCAGCCAATGTCACTGCAACAGAGGCTTTGGGTCCAATATCAGACATTGTAGATTTCTTAGAAAAATTGCATTTTCGAAATATCGTACTCCTGATTTTTTACACAAATGCAAATTCAAATTCAAAAGTTTTTATACAAAATAAGTTCCACTGGAGACCACTTTTTGAAGGTCATACATATAGGTTAAAATTTAATTTTACTTCATAGTCTATGTACACCGCTTCGCAACGTGTTATTGCTGTTAAGGAGAAGAAGCGGCAACAAACTCCCCAGCAACACGTCTAGCTAAAAATTGTTTTTCTTTATATTTGTTGTTCTATTTTTTACATTTAAGTACGTTTTTTTTAAAGATTTTATACAGATTTAAGTTACAGAATAACTTTTGAAGAATTAATGGAGTTGTAGCAAACAGTGCATATTCAATAAGACAAAAGCGCAATAAAAGGATAGAAAATAATTATAGTTATAAATATAAAGACGTAACGTAATTATTTTTTTTGCAACATATCTCCATATATTCCTTACAAGTACGGCAATATAAAAACGTTATACTCGTACAAAACACAGTATAAGAGGTTGGAGCGAGCTGTTATGTAAATGAAGTTTTGTCATTTAAATATTCTTCAATAGTGTAGTATCCCTTTTTAAGCAAGATACTTTTTATTTTGATTTTAAATTTAGTGAAGGACAGATCTAACATTTCACTCGGAATCTTATTGAAGAAGCGTATACCAACCCCCAAGAAAGAAGACAATACTTTTTGTAATCTAAAAGATTGCAATATCAGTTTATTACAATGCCTGGTGTTGAAATCGTGAACATCCTTATACCGCTTGTAGGCACTCAAATTATTACGAATATAAATTATGTTATTGAAAATATATTGACAGGCGACCGTCATAATACCGATTTCCTTAAAGCGTTCCCTAAGAGACACCCGAGGGCCGAGGTTGTAAATTGACCTTACGGCTGTTTTTTGTAAAACAAATATAGTCTCCAAGTCAGCAGCGTTGCCCCAAAGTAAAATACCATAGGACATGACACAATGAAAATAACTAAAATAAACTAGTCTAGCAGTCTCTTCGTCAGTGAACTGCCTAACTCTTCTGACCGCATATGCAGCAGAACTAAGCTTTCCTGAGAGACTAGATATATGAGCGCCCCACTGGAGTTTCTGATCTAGGTTAATGCCTAAGAATACATGCATGAATGCAATGTACTAACTCGAATTATTTAGAGATATATCTAATATACAAAAATTCTCGTGTCGAGGTGTTTGTAGTTAATCTCCTACGAAACGGCTTGACCGATTCTCATGCAATTTTGTGTGCATATTGGGTAGGTCTGAGAATCGGCTGAAAATGTTAAGGGTAGTCCACTCCTAATTTTTGAAGTTATACTTCTTTAGGTGCGTTAGGTAAAAATGATGAGAGTTAATTTTTACGATGCGCGCGCACACCGTCACACGAAAAACCTACACCATAAAGTTAGCTATAGTCAACATAATATTTTCTTAAGTTTTCGCGACTTGTACACATAATAAAACTACGTTTTTAACGGTTTTAAACGGCAACTGAAAAGCGGCCAAAACGTCGGATTAACTTCATCCGTGCAGGAACGGAGAAATAATACAAATTCCTGCGGCCGGGCGGCCTGTCGTAAGAGGCGACAAAACAACCCACAGCCAGGTGGTAGGGCATTTTCCCGACTGGATGGCTACCACCCCTGGTCTAAAGTATGTCGCCATAACAACCCTTAGTTGTGTTCCGGCATTAGTGACCAGGCTCCAGACTCTTTCAAGAGAGCAGCAGCGCATTAGTAGTACCTTTGGTGTTACAAATGTCCATAGGCGATGGTAACCGCTATCCATCAAGTGGGCCGTCTGCCTGTCTGCTGAACTCCTGCAATAAAATAAAAAAAAAACCTAAATAAAATAAATTACCACGATTAAAACCGTTAAAACGTAGTTTTATTATATAGTCAACATTTTAGTTTTTCTATTGTTAGTGTCGTTTTTTCTACAAACGTTAGAATAACTCAAAAGATAAATTTTTTGACAGGATTTTTTATCTTGATACCTGTACATACGCACACACACGCACATTTTTTTGATTTTTAGATGAATGAATGGTTTTTGATTTTTATGATACAGCATTAAAAAATACATACAACCCTAAATTTTGAACCCTCTACGATCAACCCCTATTGTTTATTTGTAGAATATCGATTGAAGTTGTTCCGAGCAGGACGACGTCTGCCGAGTCAGCTAGTTATAGTATAGATTTCATATCTTCTAATTAGCTACATAACCCTAAATCAATATATTTTCCAGGTATTTTTCGATATTTTAATTGAAAGTGAAGACACGGAAGACAAAGACTATGATACTGATAAAGAAATGGAGTTAGGTGAGTTGTTGCTAATATTATATTACTATGTCTATTTTAAGAATATATAAGGTCTGCTCCGAGACATGGCTAGTTGAGTTTCAACTGCGATCGAAGCGTTACTTACTGTTACCATGTATCACGATTCTCTGCCTTACGGTGTGTTTACTTCTAATAAACTTTGTGATAGTTCCAACGGCATTTTGAATTCACACCCTACAAATTCGTAACAGCACTTTTACAATGCCAATGTGAATTAAAATGCCATGAGAATTACTACAGAGTATTAGATCTATACGAACACTTATAACACACACAAATATAATCGAATACAACAAGTTCAGGCTTAATGCACAAGGTCGTAATTCAATAAAACGCGCAAAGTCCGTCACTTTTAGATTCCCGAATGTATACACGTTACACCTAGATCGTAGTTATAGCTCAACTGCCCCCCTCTCAATGAGGCCATCGTTTTATACTTCACAAATGCAAATGTGCCCGTCCGGCAACGTCGACATTATTTCTTAGAATTATCTTGTATTTATAATCCGCAACACATGGCTAATAATGCTCCTGAGCGGCCGTAAACGAGTACAATAGGACAATAGGCTGTTCTCCACAATAACTTGAAACTTATGCCAAGTAAGTGAACAAAAGAAGACGTTCATAAAAGGATTACAACTATAGTAGAATTATTTTCTCCGTGCAGTTTGGGTCATAAATCAAAGCTCGGCCTCAGCCCGGCTAGGGCGGTGAGCATGTTGCGCGGGTGCAACGCCATTATCGATAAAAACTCATTCTTATCAAAGAAAGATTATCATTCTTATAAAAATCATTATTATCTTTTTTGCTGTTAAATTTGAACTTAGATATAAGTATTTATATTTATTATTAATATAGCTTGTTACATTCTAAACTTTTGTACTTATAGTTTTTTAATACATAGATACCTAATTAATAATTTATTTTAAATCATTATTATTCTAATTTTAATAAATACGTTGTTTTATCTATTTTTTTCTTTCATTTATATCACTAACCCACATAATGACAAAACTAAATACACTATCGATAACGCTTATCGACAACAATAATGCGTATCACTATGCCTGCCCATAAGGCCCGCGAGCGGAAGAGAGAGCGAAATACTCGCTTCACCGCTCCGATTATTTATGACCCAAACTGCACGGAGAAAATAATTCTACTATAGATCAAATGCCGGCAGGGTAATCAAATATGCTTCTGCAGATCTTTACGTGCAATTTGTCCTTGTCGGAGCCTGAGTTGTAACAATATATTGACAGGCACAGCGGCCGAGACCTATATGATGCGAGTGGGCGATATATCGGAGTCAGTAAAGCGTGTCGCCGATAGGGTTTCGATGGCGAGCAGGCTTCAGGATATTCTTTCAGCCCACGAAGCGCGAGATAGGAACCTAGCCGAGGACATGTGCGATAGGTAGGTTGGTGTATCATAAGAAACGAAAGAAACAAAACACAGTAATTTGGTCTTCACATAGCGAGACACTTGATGAATTGAACGATGTAGGTATATACCAAAAAAAATCTCGATGGTACCAAATAGGAGCAGTTCATGTGCCAGGCAACAGGTGCCTGACGCTGGTTCTCAACTGCACCCTAAGACGGACAGATGTTGCACTATATATACAGTGTAAACTCTATATAACGACACTGAAGGGAAGGGCATTTTATGGTGTTTGTATCGTACGCGGCGGGATCGGTAACCCGACGGCACAAACCCACAAGGTAATTTTTAGTACTTAGGTGCTAGGTACTTACCTGGTACTCCAGCCGGCGATGGCGGGAACAGGAACAAGGGGGAACACTAAAATCTGTCAGTATTTTAAGGGAGGGGCGCCCTTTGAGAGGAAATATATAAATTATCCTACGAAAGTACTTACTACAAAGAAAACACTACGGGGGATGGATAAATGTCTGTCCAAATATATCCGCGCCTCGTCCTATTTCGGCACAAACACTTGTTTACTGAGTATATTAATATTGTTTTGGAACAATATATCAAAATTCTCAGTAAATAATTTAATGCTAATATATTGCACGAGAACAATCACCGTGCATCTTCAAGGCAAATCACGTTGTCGTTAAACGGAGAGAAGTCTACTATTTTTATCTGACGACTTTTGTTGCACCAGTAATTTTGTTATATTTTTTTTACTTATTTTATTCATATCTTCCGGCATTGCGGTATCTTGGTGATAAAGAAAGTACTTAGAAATTTCGGTGTTTCTTAGATATTTCGGTATGATCGATGCCGACAGTCGAAATTATTACGGGCTAGGATAATAAAGCGATAAAAGAACGTAGCACAGCTGCGTAGCTTTTACCAATTTTGGCAACTAAAAGGTACTTTTGATTCCATATTACTATTGTTGTCGCTATCAAGAATGGGTGTAATGCTATATAAAATGTATCTATTGTATGGAAGACAAGCTAATCCAACGAAATCAATTGATTTCGACGCTTAATGGAGTTTGTCGTTAAATCGAGTGCCGTTACATGGAGTTTACACTGTAACACTTGTATGGGTATAACAATAAAATATTAGATTTTTTTTATTTCTTTCATTAATTATAAATATCAAAGTTATATAATTTCATAATTGTGTGTGTGTGTTATATAAGACGTATGACGTAATACAAGAGTTATTTTTTATATTCACATTCCCTCGATTATGCCCGTAACGGTAAAAATATACGGTGTGACTATTTGTACGGGTACTGGACGAATAAATTATATTTATTCGTACAGACATTCAATTATTTATTTTTTTAATTAAGAATGAATTGGATGATTAGCTTGTTTTTTAATTAGGTTAGGTTAGGTTTTTTTTGGCCGAGCCTTTTTAAGAACATTTTCAGTACCCGTATTAATAATTATAAATTGTTCGTACAGTACCCGTACGAATAGACTCAGCCAAGAATATATGCACGAACAAAAAACGTAAGCGCCACCAGTGAATTGATGGCGCTTTCGGCCCTTTGGTGGCTAGTTTCATAAAGGTATGCTATGGGGAATGGAGTTATATGAAGTCCGCTCCACTGGTACTCACATACATCGAAATATTTGCATTCTTAGTATTGGGAACCAATTTTTTTATCACTTTTAAAACCATAGCTCTCCCTCTCTTGCTTTCAGGGTGATGAAATGGTCGATGGGACAAATAATATTGATGCTTATTGTCGGGATCACGCAGGTAAATTATTCACTAGCTATATTAGTAACTAGGATATTTTGGTATTACCATCAACAGAAGTGGCGTTAGACGAAATTAATCTTGAAAAGTTACTAATAAATTCCAATTCATAAGTTTTTCTTCAAAATAAGTTCCGCTGGAGAATGCTTTTTGAAGTTCATACATATAGGTTAAAATTTAATTTAACTTCCTAGTCTGTGTACACCGCTTCGCAACATGTTATTGCTGTTAAGGAGAAGAAGCGGCAACAAACTCCCCAGCAACACGTCTAGCTTCTTTTATATAAATTTGATTCGCTAATATTATATTTTGTGAGTTTATTTATAAATATTTATAAAAATAGAAATGGGACAAAACTGCGATTGTGATAAGATAGTAAGAGCAGAGCCTCTGATGGAAAGTGGTTACTATCGCCTATGGACATTTGCAACACCAAATGAGCTGATGCTCTCTTAAGGGAGACTGGAACCTGGTCACTAACGCTGGAACACAATTCAAGGTCGTTATGGCGACATACTTTAAAAATCAGGGGTGGTAGCCATCCAGTGCGGCAAATACCCTACCACCTGGCTGTGAGTTGTTTTGTCGCCTCTTACGACAGGCCACCCCAATGCAGGAAATCGTATTCTTATTATTGTTTATTTAGATTTATGGCTTGGCAGTTAGGCCTTTAAGCCAGATCTTAGTTTACAGTATAGTTTCTTTATTTTCTTAAGCCTATGTGTGGCATAGCTGAACTGCAGGTAATCAGCTGGTGCCATTCAACAGTTCAACAGTTAGAATATACAGTTCACATTTCTCACAAAACACATAATCACTACTCAAAAACTATCAATATCCTACAACTATTGTTCATTTTAGAGTAATTTTACACATTTTTAGAAATAAAACTGCACAGTACATCTCCTTTCAATTCACGCCAAAAACTCCGAAATCGTATTCTTTCTCCATTCCTACACAGATAAAATAAATATTAATTAATCATTATTATTATAAATTAAATTCATTTATTTTGTAAGCTACAAATGTGGCAGGATACAGTAATACCTTAATTGTTGTAATTATGGATATCATATTCAAACCTGTGTAAATAAAATTAATTACTTACACATTGTCTTGGCAACGATTTTCACAACGGAATTTTGTTGCGTTGCTCTTGATTTCTTTTTCTCTCTTCCACCAGAGATAGACAGGCTTTCTATACCGTTTATAATCGTGTAGTTTTAAGTGTCGTGGCTTATATGCTTAAATGGAGGTGTTCACATATAGAACACGATTTACTGTCGTCTACGACATTTTTTGCAGTGACGATAGATTGTCATGACAGTGGGACCGGCTAGCACGACAGTCGTAAAACGATAAAAAATCGTGACGGCAAATCTATCGTCACCACAATTTCTTGCTTCCTTCATCTTCCTTCTTTTCAAAAATTAATACATTATCAAAACTTCGTCTTCGCCCATTGAACTTAAGAGCATAAACGCACTACTGATCTCTAAGAGAACGTAGAAGCGACTGTATATTTGCAGCTTGCAATGATGTGTAAACGAGAAAGCGAGTGCCTTGAAATGATAAAATGTCGTCGCGATCCAATGGGAATAACTAAATACGATAGTCTTTAAACGATAAAAAAAATTAACGACAAACGATCGTTATAATGGGAACAACTAGAGACGAAAGTCGTCCAACGATAAATTAATCGTTACGATATAGTGGGAACGCGCCTTAAGGGGTTTTTATGTTTTGTATTTTCTTTTTCCTCATGTTAGTCTTACGTCCTTCATTGTGTTAACCTACATGTTTATTATATATTATCGTATATAACGGCCTATAGTTAATTTTTTTCGTTTTGACTTCTGAAAAAAAGAGGTTTAAATAAATACGGTCGGTGCGACAACATAAAGTACCGTAAAATGGGGTAAATAGGAATAGCGGGGTGAATAGGCAAAAATCGGTATAATACATTCTCATAACAGTAAATTTTATAAGCCACCAACCACAACTTTGAACTAGCGAGAATATATAGAAGTATAGTTATTTTTTAAGCTAATAACAGTTATTTTACATTAAGTTATAATAAAATTTATAATATAGTTTATTTATACTATCTTACTTCTATTTGCTCTCGATGTTAGTTGGTGAACATGTCCTCCTCCTTCCAGGTGTACTTCGTGAGGAGTCTCTTCGAAGACAGTAACAGCAGCAGCGGTTATAAGCGACTGGTTCCCAATTTCTCATCACATTGACATACATGTTAACTTTTAGCCCAAACCTTGCCTAAGGCCGGCGACACACCTGTAAGTTTTGCTCGCGTGATACACTAGTCACATGTAGACCGAGATCCGGTTGAAAGATTACTACTTTCATGTGTGATTTAATTCAAATCTAGTTTTTATATATCTATACTAATATATAAAGCTGGAGAGTTTGTTTGTTTGAACGCTCTAATATTGGGAACCGCTGGTCCGATTTGAATTTTTTTTTTAGTGTTAGATAGCCTAGTTATCTAGGAAGGCTATACGCTAAGACCAATAGGAGCGGAGTACCAGTGAAGAATGTTTCAAAATCGGGTGGTTTTGAAAACAATTTTCACGCGGACGAGGACGCGTAATTATATATATGGGGGAACATATTTTTGGCTGGTTGCCTGTAAAAATATGGCGCTACTAGTATTATTAATTATCAATTATATTAGTTTGATACTTATAAAGGAGATAGATTATGAAAATGTTATATAATATTTTATAGAAGAGTAGCTGTGCGCGAATTTTTTTTTCAAAATCCCCTGATTTTGAAACATTCTTCATTATTGCTCCGCTGCTATTGGTCTAAGCGTGATGCTATATAGACTATAGCCTTCCTAGATAAATAGGCTACCTAACACTAAAAAAAAATTTCAAATTTGACCAATGGTTTCTGAAATTAACGCGTTCAAACAAACAAACTCTTCAGCTTTATATATTAGTATAAAATATTATACTTATAAATGTAATAAAATAAATCGAACACAGTAAAAATCTATCGTCTATATACAATTGAGAGATTTTGAATTATAATCTGTGCATAATTACCACATTTAGGAGACCTGCACAACGAGGTAATCAATGTATAAAATCCTTCAATCCGCCTTGGACAAGTGTGGCTGGGTATATCGTCTAATCCCTGTAACCATTGTAAGCTTGGCCCAGTAGTAGGATATTCACATCCTAATAAAATTATGTTAAATTATAGAGAACTACTTACTCAATACAAAACAGGCGCTAGTATCGAATAAATAAAAACATAACATTCTTATTCAAGTAACAAAATGACCGATTCTGTTGTTTAGAAATAAGAGGGTACATAACAAAATTATTTTTTAACTTTAAAAAGAAACATGACTAGAACAACTATGCCACTAAATAACTGTAACAATTGTGCAGTACCCTTTCACTTACACCTAGCCTTAGAGGCTTACGTAAGCAGAACTTACTGGTGTAACGCAGGACTAATTTCAACTCAAGGTCATGAAAAACAAATAGACCTAAACCGTTGAAGAAAGATAAATTGCCAAATTAAAAAAATATATATTTTCTTAAATTTTCCCGATGAGACATTTTATTTGATTTTTATATCCAACAGTGGAAATATGAGAAAACCAAATAAAATGCTACGCTTAAAAACGTTAAAAGGTACTTCTAAGTTTTAAATCAATTTTCTTAAGAATGCAAGGCCTTAGCCTGTTAGTATTTTTGTTCAACGGTATCAGTATTAATTGGGTCTAAAAATTTCGTATTTGTATCTAAATAATGCCAAAGTGTGTAATATAGGTGATAATATTAAAAATTTACAAATAAGTCTCAAATATGGAGGATAGAGACCAGAAGCACTTTTCTTGTATGAATCAACAAAAGTGAAGCATTTTTTGCAAGCTTTTATTTAACTTGCAATAGATGTATGTATGTAAGTTAGGGTGGAATCTTGCAAGGTGAATTTGACCAACTTCCCGATTTCCGATTGAGCTGAAATTTTGCACGCATGTGTATATCGCGTGACAATGCAATGATATGGTACCATGGAGCTGATCTGATGATGGAGTCGGAAGGTGGCCATAGGAACTCCTGTACTAAACAAGATAGACCCGTCGTGTTTGGGCTCGTTTCACTTGTCTTGGCTAGCACTCTGCTGCTACATGATATCCAGGCTCTCAATAGCTTGTATTTAAAAAACAATTGGTAAAAGTTAACACACGGCGTTTTCTCTAACTGTAGTTGGCAACACCGAAAACATCCAGAATTTTATCCAACATCTGAACGTTAAAGGACGGCCTAAGGTTACCTGCGCGACTTACATCCGGCAGTTTATATATTCATAATATAGACATTATATTAGTCGCGTCTCTCAGTCGCGTGTGGTAATATGTTTGCAGCTTAATAGTGCTACTGTACCCCGGCCCTTTTTAACAGATGTTTTTGAACACGGAGATTGTGCTTCTTGTCTTCTACACTTCTTAGTCCCAACGCACAATAATTAGAACAATAAATTAAATATTACTAGTCTATGTGAGTTTTATTTCATATTCTAAAGACAAAAATTAAAGAGGTAGCTAGTTTCCTTTTTTTGTAGAAGTTCCATCTAGTGTCGAGTAGCATGTAACACGTTACACGAATCCTAATAACTTCACTTATGCTCAATATATTCGTCGCCCGCCGAGATTTTCACCTCCACCACTTTCCATTCAGTAGACAGGTAAGTGGGTTTGCTGTACTCTAGCAGTAGAAAACACTTGAATTTATTTATTTATTTCATTACATACATACATACATAACTTCACGCCAGGTCCCTTGCGGGGTAGGCACGAACAACAGAGCGCCATTTAGGCTTATTCTTACACACCTCACTTGCTTCTTTGACATTCATAGTTCTTGTCATGCACGCTCGCCTGTTCTTAAGGCTCCTGACATCACCTTCTGCTAGTACACGATCAATTTGATCATGGAAGGTGTGTCGTGGCCTTCCGCGACTTCTGCATCCATCCACTTTTGCATTGTATATCTGTTTAGTCATTCTTTCATCATACATTCTTTCCACATGCCCGAACCACCGGATCCGATTTATTTCATTCACAGAGCAAATTTCAATCATTACATTATGAACTTCCATAAGTTCATAATGTATTGATATTTCCATAAATAGACTGTTATACTGGTATCTTGAAAATACAAAAACAATTTTAAGAATTAGATTTTGGAAATTATTAATGTTAAAAAAAGAAGTATGTTTTGGTACCTTATCTAATACGTCTATGTGGCTCAAACTTTTTTAAAGGACCATAATAGCGCTTTAAGAATTATATTCCTAGAAATATGAGAAGCGTTTGTATATTGTCATCTTGTGTTTAGTAGTGCTCTAAAATTATAATTCTTTTTCTTTTCTTTCTTTCTTAATTAAATAGAATCCACTAGATAAAGCTTTAAATCATATGAAGAATAATAAAGATATTATTGTCTAAACCTTGCATCCATGGTGGTTATATGAAAAATTCATATTTTCATATTATTCATTAAATTATAGTGGCATTACATTTATATTGAAAACTGCCATCTTGTGTTCACTAGTATTACTTAAAGTTTTCAGTAATAATCATTAGATGGCGCTTCAACGTGTACGTAATAATTAGTACCCAACGTTTATTGTTTACACGTTCTATCTAGTCTTCACTGGTAATTACTGTGGTTTTCTTCCTATTTCCTTTGTTTTCCAATCTATTATCAATCTGGTGTCTAAAAAGATACTAACGATAGGGTTCTCAGATTTTAAAAAAATTGGATGTATCGCGTTCCATTTCCGTTGGCCAATTATTCCTATTTTGCGCATGGACTATTTTTACTCTTTTACTCTTTTAATACATGAATAAGTTTATCTCGCTCTTTTTCCAATAGGTAAATATTGGCAATTCTTCCGATGCCGCTGATTCTGATTGAACGCCGTCATATGACGCATGACGCATTTTTGAGACGTCTCATTTCGTTTAAATTATTGCAATAGGCGTAACCATCCTATAGAATTTAAGTGTAAATCAATCTATAATCGTTGTCGAAACTCAGCCCAGTTATTCCAAACGTGTAAAACTTTCAGAAGCAGTGAAAAATGGCATCACCACCGTTATTCAATCCCGTAAGTAAATTACGTTTTTAATCGGTATTTATCGACAAGAGAAACTACTGCAAAGTTTTTGGGCGTTCTCAAGGACATAAAGAACAAAAAGGAATGATTAGTTACGTTATTCACAATGTAAATACATTGTTATGTTGGTGTAAAGTTTTATCAAATGCCGCGTAAGGTGATGTTTGATATATCGTAGGTACAATTTTATTAAGGTCGACCATTCCTTAAATAGAACGCGGCAGTACGTTTTTAACAAGTTAATTAGATATTAAACTTCCTATTTAACTTTATTCCATTTAAAAAAAATAAGCAGTTTTGCAATGAATAATTAAGTTTTTGATATATCATAGGGTTTTATAATTATAAACACAAATGATATCCTTATTTCGTCATTTCCTATTTACATAAATCACAGCCATTTTTCTCGGAAAATAACAGATGTATGTAAATGAAATTTATAAAGGAAAGTGTATTTTGTATCCAGCTATACAATCATATATCTATTGAATTCAGTGATATATAAAATATGTCAATAAGGGATGAAAAATTCAGTGTGGTGTGTCACTAGACAGGTTGACAAATCATAACCATGTCTCATATGGCCAGTTCCTATATGTTACTATTTATTCACTTTCCTAACCATTGGCAGAAAGGCAATACTTGTCAGGAGCTTACTGCTTATATAAAATTCTACGCAGCATTAAGGCAAATCAGGGGGAGTGGAGTCAAGACAAAGAAAATGGGAAAATGATTACAACTAAACAATTAATAACAGTTATATTTTACAACTATATATTTGTATTTTATATAATGTCAACAACCATAAATGTAAGAAAGGGCTTAGAAAATTTTGGGTAAATCTATGCAGTGCACAAATTTTAAATAGCGAGGTGGTGGAATAGAGTTGGGGAGGCATAATTAACCCTACTACAACCCCTATGATCTGGAGATCTTCTGTTTTTTTTTAATAAACATAATCTCACTTATTTTTTCACTAATATTACACTTACAAAATTGAACAACCCTTTGAAGTAAAAAAGAAAGCCAGTAAACAACAAAAAAAGAACCAAAAAACCGTATATCTTGAAAAAATGAAAAAGACAACAGAGCACATTCATATACACTACAAGAGTAACTGTGAAAATATTCAAAATGTGACCAATACAGAGGAAATTATAAATCATGTGTATAATATAAATTGGTTATAAAGCTACTAAGATATCAAATAACAATATTATTACATATATCAAGTATTCAGTATCATTATATTATATTACCTAATACTGGAAAATGATATAATGAAATGAAATTACAAACAATTAACAAAAGATATTTTTAAACACTCATTAATTATACCTAATTATGAAAATGTTTCTACCTGATTGAACTAATATTAAAAACATGAATCATTTATTACAAAATATAGTTTGATACAATGGTTTAGCTAGTCCTAACAAGGAAGTAATCTATAACATTAATGTGTGCACAGTTTACCCAAATTGGGAAAATAAATTGCAATACATCTTCTTTCTCTTTCTTTCATCATATCCCAATTAACTGGGGTCCGCACTATATGTCTTTTCCTTCCACACTCTTCTATTCTGACATAGATCTTCGGTCACACCACAAATCATCATGTCATCCTTCATGCAGTCCTTCCATCTCTTTTTTGGTCTATCTTTATTCGTACCCTTCCATCTTGTAGTTTAACATTCTTTTTGTCATGTTACTTTCATTCCTTCTCATTATATGCCCATACCAACTCAGTCTTCTTACACACACACACACACATACACATAACTTCACGCCAGGTCCGTTGCGGGGTAGGCACGAACAACAGAGCGCCATTTAGGCTTATTCTTACACACCTCACTTGCTTCTTTGACATTCATAGTTCTTGTCATGCACGCTCGCCTGTTCTTAAGGCTCCTGACATCACCTTCTGCTAGTACACAATCAATTTGATCATGGAAGGTGTGTCATGGCCTTCCGCGACTTCTTCCTCTCAATTTATTAGTCACGGGTGCAACTTTCAAAGGTCCCCTTTTGTACTCATTTCTCACCTTATCCATCCGCGTAACACCAGTGCCATCTCAACATTCTCATCTCAGCTGAGTATATTTATAATTGTAATAGTTATTTCTGCTGTGTTTAAAAATGCTAGACTGAGTAAATAAAATAATACAAGTGGGGTTTGTATTAAAATATTAAGAGGGGCGCAGTAAAAGTGACAAAATGAGTTGGATGCATTCACTATTGTCAATTGAATTTGTTGTATACCTTTATACATTTGTAAATTAATAAATAGTATTTTTTTATATATTAAGATAGACTCTGTAGTAAATTGGCATTAGGGATATCGATCAAGACTCAAAGCCCGATCACGAGTCAAGGCCCATATCACAGCAGCTTCGGCCAAGTGGCGTGAGGTGACAGGTGTCATTTGTGACCCCCAAAATGCCTGTCAAATTAAAAGGACAGTTCATAAATCCATCATTAGACCTGTCCTTTTGTATGGCAGTGAAGCGTGGCCTGTACTTGAGCGACACAAGCAGAAACTGTGTGTCACGGAGATGAATATGCTGCGATAGATGTGTGGAGTGACGCGGAAAGACTGGGTCAGAAATTCCCGCATCCACAGCAGCCTTCATGTTCATGATATAATAGACAAACTGCAAGAGTGTTGCTTACGCTGGTACGGCCACGTTTTACAGAGACCGCCTAGTTACGTGGGGAACAAATGTCTAGCCATGCCGCCTTCGCCAGGTCCCGATCGAAGGGGAAGGCCCAAGAAATGTTGGCTTGACATTCTGTAGAATAACATGGGTACCAATGGTCCCAAAACAGGGGAAACTGAAAATCGCGCGAAGTGGAGTAGACAAAGTAGGAAAGCGGACCCTGGGCATCGGAGTGAACACTCTGAACGCAACCGGGATTTAACGCTTGGATGATGATGATGACTCGGTAATAAATTTAATTAGTTTACTTAGTTCATAAATGTAATAATTATTTATGAAATTTTAAATATTTGTAACATTCTGTTACATAGAGGGAACAAAAGGGCCATTTGGCTTTTCTGTTGATAATTTACAAATATATAGACAAAGGGCCTTACTTATAATAATCCCATTGAGACAGGATTAGTCATCTCTTAAGTAAGTAAATTATTAATAGCCTAGTGATATTGTTGAATTTTATAAGACTTTAATGGTCTTACTTATAAACGTTGGTTAAATTTTAAGCAACTGTTTAGCAGCTGATTAGTGAAAATCTTACCCATAAACTCCTTTTAAGGATAAAAGATGGTAAAGCAACTCACAAATAACTGTCAAATTTAACCAACCTCGAGAGGTAGTTTAAATGACTGCTAAAAGGCAAAATGGCTATTCACATTTGAAACAGCTGATTCTCACGGAGTGAGGAAATAAGGGGATCGAATCTGTGTATAAAAATATATCAGTAAAAAAAGCATTGAATTGGTGTCGCCACCTACCGTAGCTAAAGGGATATTTATTGAAGAAAGTGCTAAAAAGTTTTATACAAGCAAACAATGTAAAATCACTAGGGTGTTATGTATTCAAAAAGGAATAACAATTAAAATAACTAAAAAAACATTGTTACGTGGGAGCGGGAGTACGTAGGATTGGAAGGAAACACCAGTTTTTAACTAAACGCTTTTATTGACTTACACAGCCGCGATTCCTCTTCGCAGAGTTGGCCCCACATGCACAACTAACAACGCTCTGTCCCGACAATTATGTCTTACTCACAATACCGTCGCCGATATTGCGTAGACCACTTTCTGCTGCTGCAGTGCCCACATTCGAATTTACCCCATGTAGCTCGCTTCTGGATCTTCTGTTAAACTACGCTACACTCCTCCTTCACTGAACTGTCCACTTAACTTTTCACAAAATTCACCACTAAACTTGTCAGTCTTCTATTAAACTTCTCTTCCAACTCTTTCATATCGCATTTGTCGCTTCACTGTCTTCAATTGAACTCTTTGAACTACCGGTAGGCGCGCCTTACGCTGGTTATATATCCGCAAGGAATTTTCTAGAACCCATACTTCCATGTTCTTTTCATTATTCTTTTATTTACTATCTATCCCTTTCTAAAGTATCTTTATCTTTAACTTCCTATCTATCTATCTCTGTCTTTTCCTTCCCAAACCTTCTATTCTACAACTTTCGCTCATCATCTATTCCGTTCTAAAATGTTGTGTATTCCTTCCACAATCTTCTACCTTTTTCTAAGTCTTGAGAACTGCTTATGCTGCCAGAAAGTTCTACCCTCGGTCGCCACAATATTAAACATTTTCACTCGGCACATAATTTAATAACTTCATTATTGTACCCTTTACCGACACTAGCGCTATTGTCTCTTGTGGTTATTTCTTGGACTATTACTGCTCTCTCAGTTCAAAGTTCTAATTCTAACCCGACAAGCTGTGTTTAGTATCTATTACAGTTAATAGTGGTGTGTGCTGTTGTTTTCTTGTTTCTTGGTATAAAACATGGAATTCGACAATCTCTACGATTTTATACATGATATCGAGGAGCTGCATACTTTTGCTGCGACAAGAAGACGGAGAAAGACATACAGAGCTCGTTTCAATCTGTTGCATAATTTAACAGATGATGAGTTCAGGCTATGATACAGATTCAGTAAGACGAATATGTGTAAAGTAATAGAAATAAGAGCTGATCTGCAAGTGGATACCTGAGGTGAACATACGGAGTAAGGTAGCAATCGCGTTCGCTTCGAAAAGTTGGCGGTACATAAAAATGCCATCAAATTTAACAGAAGAAGTCAATGCAATCTTATTCAAACGTTCGTTTGTTTGTTCGTTTGAAACGCAGATTTTTGCGAAAATTGTGACATTGTGGTCATTGTAGAGGCAGCACACATGATGCAAGGATATACTGAGAAAGCTCAGTCAAGAGGAAATTTGAAGAAAATGAGTTTGTTGAACGGCTAATTGGTGATAGTGGTTATGCAAGGACTTCTCACCTTGTAACACCACTGCTGAGGCCCCACACTGCAGAAAAGCAGTGTTACAATCACTGTCATATCCAAACTTGTAATGTTATTCAAAGATGTTTTGGTGTATGGAAACAATGGTTCCGAATATTATTAGAAGCCATGATAGGCTCATACACCTCAATACAGGCAACTATTATTGTTTGTACAGTATTGCACAATTTAGTGATCGAGCTGAATGAAGAACAAGGTGCATATTCATATTAATTTAATAATATTTTTTCATATAATAATAAAATATGACCTTTGGCCAGTTCCTATATCTGACTAATAGTTACTTCTAGCCCTATATCTTATTAATATTTGCCTTATTACTGATTTTTTGTTTGTTTTCAGATAGAGAAAATCTTCAACCTGAAGTGCCTGTATAAAGATTTAATTTTATCATTCTTATTTAGCTATAATGGAGAAGATAAAGAATAGCCCTTTCTATGACATGATACTGATCAACATTATCACTGACCTTCATTAATGTTATTGAGTGCAGTCTATTACAATATTAATTCTACAGAAACCACTAAACCTAAGTAAATTACCAATCTCATGGCGACCCCAATATCTGAGGACTGCCATTACTTGCAGCTTAGATTATTAATATTATTGATGACCATGTAGAACAAATAAAAAGGAACATTTTTAAACAATTAAAAAACCTTAAAAAATTTAAATGCACAATTTTAATAAAAAATTATACACAATTATGTATTTTTTATTATTTTTGATAGCCAGTCTTCTTCCAGATACATTATTTTCAATCACTTTTCATGCAACTCTTATCACACCTCATCGTGCAGTCAAGGGCTTCTCTTTTACACTTCATTCCTTCTTCCTATGCTGCTTTGGCCAACACAAAAAATGCTTGTTTATGGCTTTCCTTGCAGTAGTCTCCCGTATGTCTGTGAAAACAAAAGCTATAATAATAACAATGTATAAACATACCAATATTGGACTTGAATGTCGCATTCAGTAAGGGAAGGGACTGACAGTATACGCAATATGCTTTTCCAAGGCCGATTGGCGGGTTTAACACATTGGTTATACCGACCTGCAGGATTCATCTCAATGTTTTCCTCCATTGTTATTCACCTAAGTGATGTATGTTTTCCAATCAGAATTCGAACCTGAGCACTTTGCGTTTAGGACACATGTACTAATCTTTTTATTTAAATGGCCCATATGGCCATGTATCCCCCTATGTACTATCCATTAATCTACTACGGCTTTGTGTGGGGATAAAAACGAAAGCAATACGAAAATATATATCATAGAGACAGTGACTCTTTGTTGTTGAATGTACTAAATAAAAACTTGTAGTTACCTATTTAATATGAATAATATCACTGTCAAAATTGTTGGAATCCACAGTAAACTCATGGGATATGGTCTCCATCAAAATCTGAACTTCAACAGGCCGGCTACCTAGGCGGAAAATCTCCTCCACAAGTCATTGTTCTCGCTCTTTTAAATGCCAACTCAGATTGTTAGCCTTGTTTTTCATATTAGTCAAGCGAGCTTTTTGGCGACTTCCGCGTTTGTGCTCGTTTCTTTTTCAATAATATCCGCACACTCAAGTACCAGCATTTCGAAAATTTGCTAAAAAAGCATAAAATATTATGTTAGCGTGCATTAGGCATTTGTTAGTAGAGTATTCAAAGAAAAATAAGGATTAATAGTTATTTTACATATTGTGCTGGAGGATGGAGGATGCTACGTATGCTATGTCCTATAACGCTTACACTTGCTGTTCGCTCAAGTTTTTTTTGTATTCTTTTCACATGGCGTTCCGCTGTGATGTATTTAAAGATTATTTTATCAATTTCTATTATTTTCTATTTACACACGACAAACATAAACAACTCAGCTGTCACTGTCAGTTGTTAGTGTCAACAAAGTCACTGAATACAGACTAAAAAACGTAGTACTGACAAGAATTTCGCTCTTTTCCGGTCTTTAGTCGAATATTTTGGGTACAACGCTACGTCAATTATTCAAATTTCGTTTGTCTGTGCTCTTCTGCGGTAAGCAACAGGTAATACACGTTTATAAGTGAAAAAAAGATATTCATTAATTAGGAGCTTAAGAATCTCTTATTTAAAGGATGGCTAAACCTTTCTTAACGAGATTTTTATAAGTAAGACCATAAGCATTCACTTTAAAAATTAGCACTTTAGCTACAGTAGCGCCAACAATTTAATGCCTTTTGCCATTACTTTAGCACCTCTTATCCTTATGAGGAGTTTATGGGTAAGATCTTCACTTATCAGTTGCAGAGCAGTTTCTTAAAATTTAACAAATGATAATAAATAAGGCCATGAGAGAATAACATAACTGTTGCAACTGTTGCATGCTCCTTTTATCTGCAACTTTTTATATATATTTTTAATTACTTTGAAGAAGTTGTCTTGTCAGAGAAATTATTCTCTGTCAGCCACATTGTAAAAGATTGCATTGTATTTTACAATTTTTCCATTAAATACACTATCCAAAAGCTGTCATTCCTTGGGTTATCTCCGCCACGATAACAATTTCACCTTTATGTAAATGCAATAGAGTTGATTCTACGAAAGTATCACTTATTTAATAACATGTCCCATGATGGGGATGATATGCATGCAGACAGATAAACATAATGACTTCCCAAGGGTTTTTTTTAAATATTATATTTGTACTTCACATATGCATAATATTGTAATTAATTAAATTACTAGAAATTAACATTTGAATTGTAAATGCTGTGCACTCCTTTAATGGGTCCACACATCTGAACTTGTATATTAAATGATGTGAAATGTGACAATAATGTGTGTGCTGTTGGTGTGCCTTAAATAAATAGAGTTAAGGTTTTCAACAATAAAGATATTAAGAGGTATGGAGACCTCAAAATGAGTAAGATGAATGTTCCATCTTTCCAGGTTGTACCATTCATAAACCCCATCCCAGGGGGCATGTACCCTGGCCGCATGATCAGAGTCCAGGGAAGCACCCCACCAGGCGCTCAGAGGTAAGTCCCCATGCATTTGAAATAGACATTTGTGGACAAAAATGTGAAATGCACACTTATTTTTTGTAATTATGAAGCTCATGGAAAGTGGTTAAGCATCACCTATGCACCAATAGAAAATGTACTACGGGCTGGTGTATACAAATTTACCATCTCACACTTTGGTGTATATGCTCTTCAACAAAGGTGGCTCTCGATTTACTTGCAATACACAAAACAGATACTGACTTGATGACTATGCAAGCATATCGGGCGTTAAAAAGAACAATTTGAAAATCGGTCCACAATCGACGGAGAAACTGCGTAACATGTCTATGAAAAAGTTGAGCGCCTGTAGAATGTAAGAAAGAAATATTGTGTAATACTAGCACGCGAATATAAGCTTTATTTGGAAAAATGTAGACTCCCGGCTTTTTTTAATTGGGGAACTCGATTTCTGGAATCCACTCATCAGATCCTGATTTGGCAACCATAAAACTGGCTCGGGAGTATACATAATTACGAATCAAGAAAGAAAATCAAAATCGATTGACAATTGACGAAGAAATTAAGCGCCTGTGAAAAATGTTATTACTACACGCCTATACAAGACTTTTTCCTAAAGTTTACGCGCTCGGCGTTCTTTGATAATGGTTGTGCTCGATAGCCCTGGGATCCGATCCACTCATCAGATTCTGACTTGGTGACCATAAAACTATCTCGGGAGTATACACCTGCCAGTAAAGGAAACAATGCAAAAATCGGTTTACAATTGCCGGAGATATCGTGTTACGAAGAAGTTGGCTAACAATTTTCGTGAGTTTCTCTAATCTCTTGGAATACACTTATCAGATCCTTTAGATTAAAAGAAAATTTTCGAAATTCGGTCCACAATCGAGGGAGAGATTTTATAACGAACATACAAAAAAGAATCATATAAACTTAATTACGAAAAAAACTTACGAAAGTGCTTTCTTCATTTAATAATTTTTACAAGCTTTTATTTAACTTGCAATGAAGGTACCACCTATGTATGTATGTAAGTTCGAGTGGAATCTTGCAATTTAAATTTGACCAACTTCCCGGTTTCTAATTGAGCTGAAATTTTGCACGCCATATGGCGTGCAAAATTTATATCGCGTGACAGTGCAATAATATGGTACCATGGAGCTGATCTGAGCCGGAAGGTGGCCATAGGAGCTCCTAACAGAACAAGATAGACCTGTCGTGTTTGGGCTCGTTTTACTTGTCTTGGCAACTACTCTGCGGCCACATGATGTCCAGGATCTCAAAATCTTGTTTTTAAAAACCTTTTTAATTTTTTTAATTAAAAATGTGATGTCACACTAGGAGGGAGCCAGTAGTCTCATGAATGTGACAGCTGTGATAAGGACGGGTCAAAAATGAAGAAATTCCTGTGACGTCATTTTTGGATGGACCCTAAGATGTGCTTCTTTACGTATTTCACCAGTTTTTCTTTGTAATCTCGTCCATAGGTTCGCGATAAACTTCCAGTGCGGCCCGAATACAGATCCTCGCGACGACATCGCCCTCCATCTAAACTTCCGTTTCGTGGAGATGTGTGTGGTCCGTAACCACCTGACGGCCATGAGTTGGGGTGTCGAGGAGACCAACGGCGGGATGCCCATCAACAGGGGGGACACCTTCGAAGCGCTGGTGCTCTGCGAACCGCAGAGTATTAAGGTAAGGTGCTCCTGATGTGTTGTACTTAACACTTTAGGGAATCTATCCGTGCAGGAACGGAGAAAGAATACAATTTCCTGCGTTGGGGCAGCTTGTCGTAAGAGGTGACAAAACAACCCACAGCCAGGTAGGGCATTTGCCCGACTGAATGGCTACCACCCCTGGTCTGTGACCAGGTTCCAGTCTCCCTTAAGAGAGCAGCAGCGCATTTGTAGCAACTTTGGTGTTGCAAATGTCCATGAGCGATGGTAACAGATTTCCATCAACTGGGTTGTCTGCCTGTCTGCTGAACTCATAAATACATAAATAAAAAGATATATAAATGATATTTTTCATGTATTAGTGGAATGTGTCCAAACTAACGGCATTAGAAATGGTATAATGAATGGTATGTATTTGATATAGGCTGGTGCAATAGCATTTTGGCAGAGCCTTTCTCAGACTGCCAAAAAATGATCAATATGTTCCAATGGCCACCTTATTTAAATATATGTTGATTGTGAAGCAATGTTTAGGAATGTTACGAGTTACAGGACTTGAATTCAAAATGTCGTTGGAATTACTATAGAGTTTATTAGAACTATACAAACGCGTATAACACAGGTACAAGTGTAACTGGACGCAACCCGTACAAACGTGATGCACGATTCAATAACACGCGCAAAGTCAAAGGAAAAGGTAATAAACTGCAGGTGTAAATTGTTCTTTGTCGGTCGTAACAGGAAGATAAAAAAAAATAAAAAAGTTACATTAATTATGCAATAATTACATCTAGAGTAGACCCTAGATGTAATTATAAATAATTATAAATATATAATTATAATTATTAACTCTACAAAACTTCTCGTCTTGTTTTTTACTCGCCTCTCGAGCCGTCGAGCGTAGCTCCCGCGGAGATGGAGTCACGGGCCTTCGCTTGTGGTGCGTGTGTTACCAACATAAAAGAAACACCCCAACTTCCAATAAGTAATCTCTAAGATTGCATTTTGAAATAAATACAGTGTTAACGCTATATAACGACACTGAAGGGACTGTGCATTTTATGGCGTTATGTAGAGGTGTCGTGAAATGGAGTGAAGTCTGTTATTATTGTCTGACCTCTTTTGCTGCACCAGGAGCAAAAGAGGCTTTAGATGTAAATTTAAGCTGTCTTTTTTATACTTATTCATATCCTGCGATATTGAGGCATTTTGGTGATGAAGGAAGTACTAAGAAATGGAAATTTTGGAATTATGGAATTTCTTAGAAATTTCGGTATGCATGATGCCGACGGTCGAGTTTATTACGGGCTAGGATAATAAAGTGATAAAAGAATGTACACAGTTGCGCAGTTTTTACCTAATTTGGCAACTTTAAAAGTATTTTTTATTAATAAATTCTTGTCGTTATTGAGGGTGGATGTAATGCTATATAGTGTAACATTGTATGGAAGACAAGCTAAGTCAAGCGTTAAATCGAGTGACGTTACATGGAGTTTACACTATACATTCCTATTCCTTATTCATTCATTATTCACTCATTCCTTATTCCTATTTTCATGGACTTGGCCGTCTGCCCGTTCTCCAGTGGCGCCTCACAAAAATGCGTCAATACAAATTCAAAAGTTTTTATTCAAAATAAGTTCCGCTGGAGAACACTTTTTAAAGGTCATACATATAGGTTAAAATTTAATTAGGCAGCGTGGCCAGCCTCTGGTGTGGGATGCGACTTGCGTAGACACGTTGGCCGCATCCCATTTACCAAACACTTCTAGATCGGCCGGTTCGGCGGCGGAAACAGCGGAATCACTCAAGCGGCGCAAATATGCAACCCTCAGTGAGAGTTATATGTTTGTGCTGTTTGCTGTCGAGACGCTTGGGCCGTGGGGTCCTGAGGCCATAAGCCTCTACCAAAATTTATCAAAACGACTCATCGACTCTTCAGGTGATCAGAGGGCTGGTGCCTACCTCGGCCAACGGATCAGTATGGCGATCCAGTGACGAAACGAAGCCAGCTTTCTGGGCACCCTACCCATAGAAGACGGTGATCTGGGCTCAGTATTCTACTTATAGTCTTGAGGGACTATGGGTAAATTTAATTTTACTTCCTAGTCTGTGTACATCGCTTCGCAACGTGTTATTGCTGTTAAGGAGAAGAAGCGGCAACAAACTCCCCAGCAACACGTCTAGCTACAAATTAGTTTTCTTTATATTTCAAGTTCTTTTTTTTAAAGTTTTATACAGAAGTATGTTACAGAATGACTTTTGAAGAATTAATGGAGTTGTAGCAAACAGTGCATATTCAATAAGACAGAGCGCAATAAAAGAATAGAAAATGTTATTATAGTTATAAATATAAAGACATAATACACATTTTTTTTGCATCATAATTTCATATATTCCTTACAAGTACGGCAAGATAAAAACGTTATACTCGTACAAAAAACAGTATAAGGGGGCGTCCATAAATTACGTGAGGTGTTTTTTTTTTAATTTTCTGACCCTCCCTCCCCCCCCTGGTGAGATGTCGTGAGATTTTATTCAACCCCCTCCCCCATCCCCCAATCTCACGTGAGATTTTTCAAAATGTGAGTTTCTTACGTAAACGCGTTGGATTGTTATTGTAAAAAGAAAAAAACAATTTTGTTTCGTCCTTTTATTTACGACTAGTTAAGACTAGTAATCAATATTGCTGAGAGTTTAATTATAAGTGTAATAAAAATTTAACAATAGAATAATTAAATCGTAACTACTGTGATTAAAAAAAGAATACCTACTCTAATTCAGTCCAATAAAAAAAAATGCTTGATATTATACCCCCCTCTCTCCAACGTAAGATTAGATGAGATTTGACTCAACCCCCTCCCCCCCTTAAACACCTCACGTAATTTATGGACGCCCCCTAGGAGGTTGGAGCGAGCTGCTCTGTAAAAGCATGGTTTGCAGGTCGCGTTGAACGGCATCCACTTCTGCGAGTTCCCGCACCGCGTGCCCTACCAGCGCATCTCGCACATCACCGTCGACGGCGACGTCATGATCCAGTTCGTGGGCTTCGAGGGCGCGCAGCCGCCGCCGCAGCAGATGTACATGGTGAGCGCCATCTTTTAAATCCTTACAGCACAACAATAACATGGTCATCCCGTACGCCCCGCTCACCGCGGATATGTAGCTCGCTAGGTTAGCTGCTAAGCGTCTGCATTCAGTTGTTCCTAGTCGGTCAACTACAAAATAGTTTCCGAACAATTGAAGACGTGACTGGATGAAGATGATATGTCGCATATTCGGTTGTTTGCTTTTCTTTGCGTAGATGAATGTTATAAGTCGATACCAAATGACTACAGACCTTAGACCATAGATATAAGGCATATTTAAAAAATTAAAAGTTGCTAAAGGTGTTAAGTTCAGTTCAGTTTAAAGTAAAAGGAAATTTTTTATCTCTATTTACTCAGAATTGGAATTATGCGACTTATCACCTTCATCCACTCATGTCTTCAATTAATACACAAGGAAGACCAGGAATAACAAGAAGCATTCCGAATGACTGTACCATTTGGCAGCATGACTTTCGTGGATCTTGTGAATACCAGTGTATTGTGATTAGTGCCACTCGGACAAACCCTCAAGATATTCTATGTATATTGTTGTGGACAGAATCACCCCGCGGAACTCCCATACTTTCACACCCTGCTTACCTCAAATATGTAGATTGTTTGATTAGCAGCTAAGCGTCTGTGTCAATTGGAGTTTTTGGCGGGAGCTGAAAGGGGACGGTGTGCTGTGCAGTTTTATAGTTTTTGAGTAGTAATTATGTGTTTTTGTGAGAAATGTGAACTCTATAGCCAAATGTGGCATTCGAGTTTTCACAAGAATTCAGTTGAATGGCGTCCATTGTAGCCTACAATAGAACTGGCTTCAAGGCCTAGGTGCCCAGCCATAAACATTAAAAAAAAACAAAGTGTCAGTTTATGTGTGACGCCAGCATTCACGTTATGACAGTACGTCAAGATGGCAATGTTTTAAATATAGAGTGGTATTCAAATATTTATGTAATTAAAGTTATATTTATTTATACATGCATATTCTTCTCATATTCAAATATTACCTTAGCGAGTGTGGTGCGAACCACTTGCATGTAAGTTGTTCAAGTATACAACCAGTTCCCGAATCAAGCTACACGCAAGAAGGAAAGGCAGACCGGGAAGCATTCGGAAGACTACAGCCGTTTGGCTCTTAGCGTTTTTTGTGTATCTTGTGAATACAATGTTTGATTAGTGCAAATCGTATAGATCGGTGAAATCCATATAATTAGTGCTATCAGGGTTTAGAGTAACATCCGGGTTCTAGGGCTAACTTGACTATTTTAAAAAGTATTCAAAGAATTTTATTTATATTATTTTTCTATAACATAATATAATGTAATAAACAATTTACATACATACATACATAACTTCACGCCAGGTCCCTTGCGGGGTAGGCACGAACAACAGAGCGCCATTTAGGCTTATTCTTACACATCTCACTTGCTTCTTTGACATTCATAGTTCTTGTCATAAACATAAACAATGTATCCTATAATATATTCGGAATAAAATACATATGGATAATTTCACCATTTAATAACCGAATGACATGACGTGACAATTTCAAAGGACTCATTATAAAAATACAACGAACCTTAAAAAACAAACATCACATATCTTGATGTATGTCATAGTTGATTTTCTAAGTAGGTAGGTACCACTATCGTTAGAGATATCAAATGAAATGTGTGGTCAAGAACTGGAGTTCTGATTTCATGGGTTAAGTGATAGCGAGCGGTCGACGTGCGTTTACGCTGACTCGTAATAATTCTTTTCATAAAGAACTATATATATTATTAAATTTGAACTGAATAACACCTTTATTAGCTATTGTATTTGATATAGGAACCTTCAATACGTGAATCTGACTACAACCCGTCTATTTGATTTTACGTCACTTCGAAAATTGGTTATGGTTGACGTATTAAATCTTTACTACCCAATACATCATTATCTGGTTTAGGCATTAATACTAAAAGCATACAGAAATAAACTAAAACAAACGCATAGAACACAACACTGTTCAATATATTTGCTAATTGGACCCATTTGTTTTCTTCTACATTATGCCACCAAAGAAAAATTAACTTTCCTCGACTAGACTGGATCAAATTTACCAAACTATAAACACCTCTTGATGGCGTAGTCTTTCTAGAAAGCACTCTTAAACAAAGGGTTGATAGGACACATAAAACTGTTAAAATAAGGGACCCACGATAAAACAATAACAGTCCTGGTGTATCATAACTATGTCTTGGAATTAATGATCCAATGTGTCTGTAAAAAATCAAATGATTCAACAAACTATAACAAACGAGTCCAAATCGCACCCGACCGTTTACTTCAAGGAGTATTGATAATAATGTTAATGCCATTAAAACATATGCAGGATAAATAACCATCGTCACGAGAGTTTCTGCCCTTCGCTCCAAAACAAAAAGCAATTTCAATTGAGCATCTGTCTTATTCGAATGCTTTTCAAGCTGTTCGTAATGCTTCAAATACCACAAGACACCATCTTGGGTCATATCATATGCTTTACTAGCAAATGTTAATTTGATTTCTTTTTTAGTATCAAACATAGGTCCAAATTCTGCCTCGCAACTTTGTATATCGTATGGCCAATTCGTCAGTTTAGCTACACAGCTAACAACATCTGAGTATATCACGGTAAATATAACCTCCCCTGTGTAAATAGCCCCTAGGGGTGTAAATTCCTTGATAGCACTGCTTCTCATACCTCGATAAAATCCTGTTGAAAACGGTGTCCATATTTTTCTGCTGTCTAAATTGACAGATTTTAATTGATCAAATTCCTTGGGGTCTCACTTAAGACGGCGGTCTTCGTATAGAAATATAACCATGCTATTTAACAGCAATAGTTCTTCCTTGTTGTCAAAGTGGATATCACGAAACATAAATCGAATTTGAACATCCACTTGTCCATTTGGACAGGGTGACAACCATGATGCTTTAGAGTAGAGATCTTCAGCCAGTCGTTCAGCCCAACTACGTTCTGCGTTTGTGTTATTTATCACACAACCTAGCATTGGTGGTATACAGAATATTAATAATAAATAGTTTTTACTGAACATAGTTGTTGTCGAACAAATTTCGCACTCAATCGAAACTAGTCTCTGCAAATTTATAATTCCATATGCTCTACGCCCACTGATAATATAATAATTAATTGTTTCATACTTATAGCATATCACAAAGATAGTGTGATGAATGAAACCTACACCAGTATAGTTGTTTGTAAAATAATTAAAAAATAAAATCGGCAAGGTGCGTGACAGTTGAAACACAGAATGGTTCCGTAGTGGCGACGAGGATTCACTATTTTTGGCTACAGAATCATATAAAAGTCTTGAATCGAAAATTGCGAACCATATTTTTTTTCTGAAAAAATAGTTTGCCGGTCTTGGTTTCACTTAAATCAGAAAGTTGTCGAACATTATTCTTATGGTTTATCAAGACCTGACTAAGAATATGGTACCCAACTACATAATGGAATACATTGCTTTCCGTACGGGAAAGAATACTAATTTCTGCAACCCGGCGGCGCGGCGTGTCGAAAGAGGCGACAAAATAACTCAGCTAGATGATAGAGCTTTTAAAGCCCATCTGGACGGCTACCATCCCTGGTTCTAGAAGCATGCCGCCATAACAACATTGAGTTGTGTTCCAGCATCAGTGAACAGATTGCAGTCGACCTTTGAGACCATCAGCACCTTTGGTGTTGCAAATGTTCATGGGCTACGGTAACCACATGCTGTCACGTGAGCTGTTAATTTGGCTGCTGTAGTAACTATATCTATAAACATACATACATGTACTGATGGGCAACCAAGAGAAACTAAAAAACTTATCCAACTGACTAATTGGTTTCAGTAACCCGCTAAATGACGAACGTGCCGTTGAGTGCAAAAGTGCTGATCATACCTATTGCTGATATAGAACCGATAAACAAATACAGTCCACTGCTAAAGGGGTGTTTCATTGTGTACACCACCTGCAAGCGCAACAATAAGAATGCCACGATGTACTATCCTAATTTAGGTATTTTAGAGACAAACTTCCAAAAATTCCACCTAAGTTTGAAAGACATCCTCCACTAAATTAAAATAACAGTAAGAAAGAAAGAAATCATTTACCATATGACGCAGTGATCGCATAAAAGAGATGCAAAATGAAAACAGTCGAATTGTGAAGCTCTTTCTTTTGGAAGTCGGTTAAAAAGCGGAAAGTCAAGTCCTTCATTATATTGCAAAATAAATATAACCGATTTTTATTCCGAAACTTCAGTAGCCAAAAAAAAAGTAGTTCACGGAAGACAAAGATGTCAAGTGTCAGTGAGTAATGTTGCATATTAATTTCTTTATTTTCAGGCTGACGCCTCATACGGCACCTACGGAGCTCCCCCGGCTTACGGAGCACCCGGCTACGGAGCGCCCCAAGGTTCGTACCTCAGTCCACTTTTATTCATACACTCTGTGCGATGTAGGAAAAGTTCTTTGTACTCCGTGTGACATATATTCGATGGTTTGCCAATTTACTTTTTTCTTGCGGTTTGTCTGGCTTGGGCTCATTGACTATTGCACCACATCTCATCTCATATTCGTCGTACACTTTAGATTGTCTTTGACTGAACAAACGACGGAGATCTTATGGCATCTCAAATAATTATATTTTCACCAAATAAAAAGCTTTACCAATAATAACTCCCCTAAATATATTGTTAATTTGTAACAACAGTTGCAACTTTTTTGAAAATAAATCTGACAAGAAAAACAAGCTTTCAAATTGCCGCCAAAAACTGTTTTCTTTTTGTGCTGCAAAGCTGGTGACCAGTGGGATGGCCCTGTAGTGGAACACGTACAAGCCAATAGATGGCGCTGTGCAATAATTGAGGTCTCAAACGATTCCCGAAACGTACAAAGAATATATACAAATTTCCAACAATAATAGATGGGTTTCGGCTTGCGAGGCACAACAATAGCTTTGCTGGAAGATCTTCCTTTGAGTTTTGAGAAGGAAAATCATTTCATCTCGCTCCTCCACCTAGTCGGGACCTCCCTAAAACCCATCTGATGGAAATTGGTTACTATCGCCAAAAGACGATTGCAACACCAGGAGCGAAGGTAACGCGTTGCCAGCCTTTAAGTTGGGATAGGAGGGACGAAATAATAAGGATTGGGATAGAGGATTGAATAGTATGGTGTTGATATAAAGTATAGGATAGACGATGAGACAGGAGGGATGTGATAATAAGGATTGGATAGAGTTTTGGGGTTAAAGGGATTGAATAATAGGGATAGGATAGAGGATGAGATAGGAGGGATGGGATGGGATAATAAGGATTGGATAGAGTTTTGGGGTTAGAGGGATTGAATAACAGGGATAGGATAGAGGATGAGATAGGAGGGATGGGATGGGATAATAAGGATTGGATAGAGTTTTGGGGTTAGAGGGATTGAATAATAGGGATAGGATAGAGGATGAGATAGGAGGGATGGGATGGGATAATGGGATTGGATAGAGTTTTGGGGTTAGAGGGATTGAATAATAGGGATAGGACAGAGGATGAGATAAGAGGGATGGGATGGGATAATAAGGATTGGATAGAGTTTTCGGGTTAGAGGGATTGAATAATAGGGATAGGATAGAGGATGAGATAAGAGGGATGGGATGGGATAATAAGGATTGGATAGAGTTTTGGGGTTAGAGGGATTGAATAATAGGGATAGGATAGAGGATGAAATAGGAGGGATGGGATGGGATAATAAGGATTGGATGGAGTTTTGGGGTTAGAGGGATTGAATAATAGGGATAGGATAGAGGATGAGATAGGAGGGATGGGATGGGATAATAAGAATTGGATAGAGTTTTGGGGTTAGAGGGATTGAATAATAGGGATAGGATAGAGGATGATATAGGAGGGATGGGATGGGATAATAAGGATTGGATAGAGTTTTGGGATAAGAGGGATGGGGTAATAAGGATTGGATAGAGGATGAGATAGGAGGGATGGCATAGAGGCGATTAAATGGGCCTTCGGAACTCTCACTTATCGCAGTGTTTCCTACGTACGAGTAGCTCAAGGCTAGCCGTTTCATGCCTATATTATGTGTTCGCGTGGTATCACACCGATCGAGCTGGAAAAGTGACGATTATACAACCGCGAACCTTTTCTACAATGTACAGAGTGTTTTTATAGAAAATAGTGTGTTTATTTGATATTGTATCATAGATAATGTTTAGTTATCTTTTCTTTTTAAATAATGGTTACTTATATTCTTTAATTTAGACTAATACATACTAACTGTATACGGCTTGTGTAAAATTCGCAGATTTTCGTGAGAACTTTGAAAAAGTCCACGACACTTAAATTCTCTGTGGGATGCTACAAGTTTCTATTCTGTTGTCTTTAGACTTAAAGACGTGGCGCAGCCATACTGGAGGCATTGTCTTGATTCCAGCTCTTAGGTTGGCTCGATCTGTGTGACACCGTCCTTTCACAGAATATCCAATGTGTGATAGTTCCGATGGCCTACTAATTAAGTAATTTAAGAATAGAGATTCTTCCTGTAGCGGAACATTTACAAGCCAATAGATGGCGCTGTACAGTAATTGAGGTCGCAAACACGTACAAAAAATACATGCAAATTTCCAATAATAATTGATGGGCCTCCCTGAAAGATCTTCCTCTGAGGCGGAGGAGCATTCCACCTTGCTCCTCCTTCTCCTGACCCACAGCCAGTTGGTAGGGTTTTTTTTCTCGTGTTGATGGCTAGGTCTAGAGTATGCCGCCATAACAACCTTGAGTTGTGTTCAGGCATCAATGGCCAGGTTCCAGTCTGCCTTTAAAGAGCGGCAGCACATTAGTGGTAGATCTGGTGTTACAAACGTCTATAGGCGATGGTAACCGCTTGCCATCAGGTGGACCGTCTGCCTGTCTGCTGGACTAGGGCATTAAAAAAAAGATGGTGTGCGTTTCGGGACAACCGAGAGAAGTGATAACTTAAACTAATCTAACGTGAGAGAAAGGGCAACCAGACAGACTGGCCTCCTAACGCGTTACGTAACGAAGCGGTTTACCCTCCCATAAGAAGTTATCACTTCAAAAATAATTCAAATAGAAGTAAAACTAATTACAGAACTCGTGTTTAATTTAATAATTTGATGTAAAATTACAAAATATGTGAGGTCACACTAGGGAGGGAGAAGTCTTACGAGTGTGACCAGCTGTGACGGGGACTGGGGAGGCGTCATAAAATCATGAAATTCGTATGACATCCAATTCTTCCTGTCTGATCACTCTTTATCATCTCCCTCTTCTATTCTCTTCATCTTATCCTAAAAGTTCGCAACGCGTTAATCTTCACTCCTGGTGTTGCAAACGTCTGTAGGCGACTGTGACCGTTTTGACTTGTGACCTGATTGCCAGCTTCGCAATTGAAAGGTCTTAAAAAATATTTTTGAAAATAACAATATCTAAGTTGAAACTCTAGTAATGGGTGTTTAATACTCCAGAGCAGACTTGTGGCGCCATCTGTTAAATTAGATTTTAGTTACTAAGCAATTTCCCTCCTCAGTCTAATTCCGTAGTAATATTCTAGAATATTTACTTCATTTCCCCGCAAGAGTTTGAAAACTGCGAATTTTACAAGCTTTCAATCGGTCTGTACCAACACGAGTCCAAAACGGACTTGTGCATTAAATACTATGCCTTTGAAAACTTAACTGCGCATGCCTTTAATAGTAGACGGTTTGGAACAGTGTTGGGGCAGAAATAGTTTTTGGGCGTTTCATTGTAAGCATGTTCTTTATTTTTATTTATTATACATATCTTAAGCTTTCAAATAATTATTAGGTTGTAAATATATATATATAATATAGTATTTGGTGTAAAAAAAGTGCAGAATAAACTCGTTTAATAGCCGATGTCTATATCTTAACAACCGTTCATTTGCCTTACTGACGGTTAAACTCCATGCGAGTGATGTCAAAATTCAAGCGATGCTAGGGCATGTAAATGTATAGTAAGATATAGGAAACTGTCAAGAGTGGGAGGTACCTATAAATGAAGTACGACATTATTTGTAGTACCACTTTACTGGAAAAATACGATACTTCATGCGAAGGCGTTGCGACGATTATCACCCTAAATTTGTTAAACTATAGATGGATTACCGATAGGATTCGAGTTGTACTTAATACTGGTTTAAATTTGACATGAGCTCCGTAAAAGTAGTTGAACTGCGTTTTAACGGTTTTAAGCGTGGTATTTTAATTAATTTTATCTCAACGTTTCGGCCACTTCTCAGTAGCCTTTTTTTTTTTTTACATGGGGAAATGCGTTGCCGCACCGTCAGCCATACCGTATACCCACTAAAACCCCATGGGAGCCTTCCTTCCGCCTAGCGCCGGGGTCGCGGTACATGCCCCGCAACCCCGGCAGCGGCCGGCCGCCTCGTAAACAGAGGCGGCCTCTCCTGTGTGCGGGCCGGGGAATGACGTTTCCCCGGCCCTGAGAGGGACGCGCGGCTGCCTCTCGCGCCCTCTCGCGGCATTAGTGCGGGCGGAGGTCTATGTGGATCCCCCAGACCTCGGCGCCCGCTGCCGCCGGGAGGGGGAGGCTGCGAGGATTACTCCTGCGCCATCACCCCTCCCTCTCCTTCCTCCTCCCCCCGCCGCCTCGCGCACTCAGCAGCGTCAGCGGCGGGGGGGGCATCGCGATAGGGGGGGAGGGGGAGGCTGCGAAGGATTGCTCCTGCGCCAACATCCCTCCCCCTCTCCTTCCACTCCGCCCCCCCGCCACCTCGCGCACTCAGCAGCGTCAGCGGCGGGGGGGGGCCTCGCGATAGGGGGGAGGGGGAGGCTGCGAAGGATTGCTCCTGCGTCAACACCCCTCCCCCCTCTCCTTCCTCCCCTTTTCCCCGCCGCCTCACGCACACAGCAGCGTCGGCGGACGGAGCGGGGGAGGGTAGGTCGCCGGTCAGGCCGGCGGTGGTGGGGTGGACATCACCACCGCCGTCCTCGACGGCCAGCGGAGAAAATCTCGACGCTGGCGGTCGCAACGGAAGGGATGGGTGTTTGGGGAGGAGGTTTGGGAAGGAAGGGAAGGCATTGGGATTTGGAGGCGGAGAGGTGGGACACCACTGTCACGGAGTGAAAGGGGGATGTGACAGTGGCGGCTCGGGGCCCCGGGGACGCGTCCCCTCGTACCGCTTCCTGGACGGAGTAGAGTCCAGGGCGGCACCCCCTGGGGGACTTCTCAGTAGCCGTGACAACGGAAGACAAAGATGTCAACTGCCAATGAGTTATGGTTAAGTTATTTATGTAGCCTACCCACAAAGTTGTTAATTTTAATTATTTAATTCTATTTTTTTGTTTATGGTTGTTATTTAGTCTATTGAAGTCTAATTTAATTTACCATCGCCTCGCTTAAATAATCAAAATTTATCTTCCGTGATCACGGCTTCTTAAAAGTGGGCGAAAATCAAATAAATGCCGCACTTGAAACCGTTAAAATCTAGCTAAAGTGTAAATACTCGTCGCGAAAATTTAAGAAAATACCTTCCATACAAGTTATCTCAAATTTCTACCAATGATAAGGTAAAAGCATGGATAGTAATGTCCCTACTACACCTGGGATAATTTTCGTGTTATTGATTGTGTCACACAGATGTAGCCAAGGCTTTAATGCGTTATTTGAGATGCGACACTGTTAATGACGTTATAACAAGAGGTTAATTTAAACTTCAGATGGCAGAGAGTACTAACTTATTTTGGAAACGGTAACCTTAAGTACAAATATTGACCAGTCGTATAGCTACTACAATATATAGCACAGTGTGTGAGCGGGACGGGTGATGTGCGAGCGAGATAGAGAAACTATTAATATGTGCGCTCCCGCCCTGCGCTAGTCAGTAGTTCGTTGTCCGGTGCGATGACTAGACGTATGCACCTCGCATAACGTTAAACATTTATAAACCACTCTTGTTTATATACATTAATGTAGCTAAATTATTATCTGCGTTATTTTTTAATGCTATATGCAAGTCGTATTTGGCCACAGCCGATAACATTAAAGCAGGCAGGTGAAGCAGGAGGTAAGAGCATAACGCTACAGCCGCACCTGCGATAATGTTGAAAATTTTGACTGTTGCAGAACACGTCCTATTCAAAGCGTTAAAAATAATGCCCTCGATATATATATTCGAATAGCTTAATACCTCAGTGTGTATATGCATATATACTTATTTATTTAATTAATTTGTTTGGGAAACATACAATAATTAATATTCTTAAATATAAAAGACAAAATTAATGCCAATCAAGTTTAACCAAATATAATTTGTATAACAAAAATCAAAATTGGCTTAAACAGTTGATTATATAAAAAAAAACATATAATGTTTATTTAATTTACATGAGGTCAATATTGAATAAAAACAAATGTCAACAATAATTACTCATAAGATAGAGATAAAAATGTTCTTTTTTATCTCTATTTATAGATAAACCTACAACCTATCTGTTAATGTTTAACGCCATTAACAACGTAGCGTCAGAAATGACGCATTACACCTGTCGCCACATTTTCGTGATGCGTCATATATCTGTAACACTGTCCCAGATGAGGCCCCACCATAAGACATAGAACACGTGAAGACCACTAATCAAATACGTGCAGTTAAAAATGATCTTTGTATATAAAATCGTATAGGTTTTTTAATTTTACTAAAGCGGGAGTGTACATACATTTAATTGTTTCATAAATTATAAGGTAAGTTTATTTTTATATAATAAAGCACATCGAATATTTAAACTTTTTACATTGTAAGTATATAATACACATTTGGTGTTGGTCGGTGGTGGTTTTTTTGTATGTTCTTACACAAACACTATGTAGAAAACGCGCAAAAGATATGTACACTGCATCGCGCCAGACTGTGCAATGGTCTTGAATGTCGCCACGCCATCTGTTGCTAAAGTATGAAATTTATAATACAACTTTCCTTGTTCTCAAACCTAGATGTCGCTAAAACTCCAAGTAAATAATTATGGAGTAGTAAGAGAAATTTGGTGTTTATTTTTATTGTATTTATTTAAGGTTTAGTTTTTATATGTGTTCAAAGACAATAATGGTCTCATAACTAATGTTTAATATATATATATATATATATATATATATATATATATATATATATATATATATATATATATATATATATATATATATATATATATATATATATATATATATATATATAAAAATCTTTTTTTTAAACTTAGCTGTTCACTATCCACATTGTACTGTTCTTCCCATTTTATCTTACTTCTTTTTAAATTAATTATACCTAGACATAAGTTGTTTAAAGTAACATCTCAGTCTGGTTGCCTGGAAGAGATCGTTTTAAGCGATAAGGCCACCTTTTGTTTTGCCGTTAAATTATTGTAATTATTTATTCTGTAATTGTTTATTTGGTGCACAATAAAGTGTTTTGTATTCTATTCTGTTTGAACATTGTAATATAAAAAATATTTAAGGGTACACTGTTATATCTTCACGGCTATTATAGAACAATCTAGGTCTACATTATTTTATTTAAGAGCTCTGTTTTCTGTACGACAGTAAGTTGTGTACACCAAAAAATTAAAAATAAACACAAAGTACTGAAGGCTAAACGAGACTTCAAATACCTAAGCCAAAAAAACCTAAGATATTGAAATCTATCATGTCAGAGTATGTCCAATTAATATATTTATGGGCTAAACTTTTTGAACGACCAAAACTGTTTAAATAAAGTCACATTTCTCAAAATAGTTGACATTTAATACGTAATATTGTTTAAAAGTAATTAATATTATATTATTAATGTTCATTTTCAACCATTTTTTTGCAATTTCCAATTAAAACGTAAGTAATAATATAAACGCCCGCCAAAAACTCAATTTTTGATGTCGAACCAGTGTTGCCAGACCTAGAAACCGTACAGAAATATTAGCTTTATATAATTATTTGTTTTACAATTTTAAAGCAAAACGTTATCTTTCAAATTTCCGCCGATAATCCAATTTTTGACTAGTCGAACCCGTGTTACCAGGCCTAGAAAACTGACAGAAACACAAAATATAAGCTTTTATATATTTAGCTCACTTTACTAATATACTAAAATTACTAATATGATGTTTTATAATTTATGTTGCTATGCCTGTGTGTTTATTGAGCTTAGCCCGTGACTTCGCTTGCGATGTGCTTTAAAAATATGAAACTAGAAATAGCTAAAACCAGAGAAAACCGATTTGTTAATCTGTAAAATACTGAATTTTTGACAAATTCGTCACATATTAGAATATTATGATATATCTCAAACACAAGCTTGCAGAAACGTATGTTGTAGTATAAACAATGAACTTAATTATTTATAGTACAGTGTGAACTCCATGTAACGACAAACTCCCTTAAGCGTCGAAATCATTTGGCTTTGGTTGCTTTAGCTTGTCTTCCGTACAATGATATACTCTATATAGCATTACACCCACTCTCAACAACAATAGCAATTAAGTATTAAAAAGTACATTTTAACTTGCCAAAATTATTAAAAACTGCGCAGCTATTTACGTTCTTTTATAGCTTTATTATCTTAGCCCGTAATAAACTTGACTGTCGGCATCATGCATACCATATTTCTAAATACTTCCTTTATTATAAAGTTGCCTCAATATAGCAAAATATGAATAAATGAAGTAAAAAAATACAACAACTTTTGGAAGTCCATAAAAAGAGCCAGAGGAAAGACTCTAAATTCAGAACTCAATGTAATTAGAGATAAGAATGGATGCATTGTAAAAGAAGAAGAATGTATACTAAACCGATGGAAAGAATATTTTGAGGGATTATTTGAAAAAGGGATATCAAGTGTAAACAGTATGACTAATGTGAGGGAAGAAAGAGAGGATAATAGTGATAGTATAGATATGAATGAAATAGTGAAAGCTTTAAATAGTATGAAATTAGGAAAGGCTGCGGGGTGTGATAACATTACCGTAGAAATGTTGAGAGCCGGACAAGGTCTGGTCGCAAGCCAATTATACCGCCTTTTCAACATGTGCTGGATGAGTGGCTCTGTACCAAAAGATTGGTGTAAAGCCGTAATTGTTCCACTCTATAAAGGGAAAGGGTCACAACAGGACTGCAAAAATTATAGGGGAATTAGCCTTCTCAGCGTTGTCGGAAAGTTGTATGCTAAAGTATTGATTGAACGGGTTTTCGAAATGACAGATGAGAAAGTATGGGATGTACAAGCGGGTTTTCGCAAGGGAATGGGATGTACAGACCAAGTCTTCACCTTACGGTGCATAACTGAGAAGTTTTTGGCCAAGGGCCAAAATGTCTATTGTGCATTCATAGATCTGGAGAAAGCCTACGACAGAGTAATAAGAACAGAACTGTGGTCAGCGTTATCTAAATATGGGGTAACAGACAACCTAATACAATCACTAAAGTCTCTCTATGACGATTCCAGTGCTTGTGTTAGGATCAACGGGGCCTACTCCGAATCGTTTAACATCGAAAAAGGTGTTAGACAGGGTTGCGTAGCGTCGCCGTGGCTATTCAACCTTTTTATGAACAGTTGCTTGGATGGTTTGAAAGAAAGTGAAAGTGGTTTAAGAATGAACGGGTTACTCATCAAATGTCTACTCTACGCCGATGATCAGGTTATACTTGCATCGTCGGAAAAAGAGTTACAGGAGATGGTAACGATTATGGACGAATCTTTTAAGACTAAGGGTATGAAAATTAATGTAGAGAAGACGAAAGTTATGGTGTTTGAAAGAGATGAAAGTATGACAATGTGTAACGTACAGATAGGAAATGAAAGACTAAAGCAAGTTAAAGAATTTGTTTACCTAGGGTGCATGTTTACCAGAGACGGAAAGCATGAAAGTGATATTGAAAGGAGAGTAATGGCAGGAAATAAGGTGAATGGAGCGCTGAACTCTTTTATAAACAGCCAGAAAGTGTCTGTAAAGGCACGTCTGGCTGTCCATCAAGGGGTATTAGTTCCAACGCTAATGTACGGCAGTGAGAGTTGGGTGTGGCAGAAGAAGCATGAAAGTAGGATAAATGCAGTTGAAATGAGAGCTTTGAGAAGTATATGTAAGGTTAATGTAAGTGATATGATAAGAAACAGTGTGATAAGGGAGCGTTGTGAATTGAAAGAAGATGTAGTGACAAGAGTTGAAAAGGGAATGTTAAGGTGGTTTGGCCATGTAGAGAGAATGAATGATAACAGAATCACAAAACAAGTATATGATAGCAATGTGACTGGAAGAGTCAGTGCCGGTAGACCAAGACGTACTCACCAGGATCAAATTGAAGATATTTTGAAGAAAGGTCAAATAAAAAGTAGTTTAAATAAGCGTGTATGTATGAGAAGATTAATGAAAGTTGATGAAGCGAAAAGTGTTTGTCAAGATCGTAACAAGTGGAGATCCATTGTCTCTGCCTACCCCAATGGGAAACAGGCGTGACAATATGTATGTATGTATGTAAAAAATACAACAAAATTACTGGTGCAGCAAAAGACGTCAGACAAAAATAACAGACTTCTCTCTATTTAGCGGCCACTCTCTATAACGCAATAAAATGCACAGTCCCTTCAAGGTCGTTATATTGAGTTTACACTGTTTTTTGTTTAGTAAGTTTAACGATTTTATTTTTCTTTTTCAAAATATCAAGTAAAAAGCGTAATTTGTACAGTTTTACACAACTACTAATTCCTTTCAATATACCTGCGTAGTACACCTATTTTAGTTACACGGGAAACTTCGGTCTACCAATAGCAAAGCAGAGAACTAAACGCGCCCAAAATCTTAAGCTGTGATTGGTCGATTTCATTGTGACCGACAGAGTATTACGCGGCACGCAACTTGTCGCGCACGGCCTAAACACAAGTATACATAATGTGTTTGTGTAGTATCTGCGAGTAACCGCGTCGTGTGACGTCGCACTTCATTCGCACCATGAAAAGTGTCCGTCTCTCTCGCGCGTGGTCAAGCTTATGAGTATGAAAGAGAGAGTTGAGTAGACTCGTTCCCGTGTCCCGCTTGACAATCAAAGAGCTAAAAAACGACGTTTACGCAGCTTACGACTTTGGCTAAGTTGCGTGCTGGTAATTATACGACTCGTGTAAGCGAAACAGAGCTAAGAATGTATGTAGCAAGCAACATTCTGCCACTTTTGCTTGTGAATAAAGTTCAATATAGATTGAACAAACATGTGACTACTCGGAAACTGGGTCTGCACTTTTCTGTCCGAACAATAACTGCCGATCGGAATTATATGCTGTGTAAAACTGTAACACACTCAGCAATCATAGTTGTTGCCACGAGCATGTTCTTGCCTTTATAGGAAATGGAATTAAAACTTTCAATTTGTACAGCGTGGCAAAATAAGTAGAAAATAATAGGGGCACCACTTCCGCAAATTTGTCTTAAATCTAGCAACTCTAAATAGATAATAAAACTACGTATTAACGATCTTCAGCGCGGTAATTTATTTTATTTTTATTATTCCGACGTTTCGGCTCTTCAGTGGCCGTGATCACGGAAGTAGTTTTATTATATAACTGATTTAACTTTAAAAAATATGTTTTACATTATAAGACATTGTTTGAAAGTTATAATTTAAATTATAAATTTCTAAAAAGACTAAATTCTAGAAAGATTAGAACAGACTGGTGGCATCAACTATAATTGCAGAGCGTATTAGGCGTTACGCTTTTTTGTATTCTTATTCTGTGTTGTATATACAATGAAAACTCCATGTAACGCCACTCGATTTAACGACAAACTCCCATAAACGTCGAAATAACTTGGCTTTGGTGGGTTTGACTTGTCTTCCATTAAATGATACACTTTACATATCACTGCCAAGAGCATACTATTGCTGCAGTGATGCCGCCCCCGACCGACGTGTGTCGCTTTCCTGGCAGCGACACAGTCTGTGCGTAAATCGGTAGCATTCTCCCACGCCTCAAACAAAAATAAATACACTTTATATAGCATTACGCCCACTCTGTATAACGACAACAATTATGTAAAAACTACACAGCTGTTTACGTTCTTTTATCGCTTTATTATCCTAGCCCATAATAAACTCGATTATTGGCATCATACATACCGATTTTTTTTAGAAATTCCTAAATACTGTAATTTCTAAGTACTTCCTTTATCACCAAGATGACATAAAATCGCGAGATATGAATAAAATAAGTGAAACTATACAACAAACATTACTGGTTCAGCAAAAGACGTCAGACATATGCTCCTCATTCAACGAGCATTCTCTGTAACGCCATAAAATGCACAGTCCCTTTAGTCTCGTTATATAGAGTTTACACTGTATTTTTTTTTTATTAAAATTTGTTCGCAAATAGTTTTCTTGTTATTTGCAAACTTGACAAAGGGATTTTTTTTACTCCACCTAAATTAACTTCTTGTCGTTAGCTTTTTGTTTTGTTTGGTTTACTCTTGACACCATATATTTATCGCCTTTTTTATTTGCATTTCAGGCTTCTACTGAGTGCGCTTTTAGAGAAGTTAATCGTTGATTGCAGGTAATTATTTCTTTTTATATTTAAAAGTTTCCAACTTAAATCACGCAATGATCATGTCCGTCTGTCTGTAAACTATTGATAACGTCAGACACCCCTTAACGATGGTATGTTTTTATATATACAGAAATGTGGTGAGTTGATATGTATGACTGTAGTGAAAGATTGATGAATACAAGTGTCAAGGTAGACATAAAGAGTTAGTGAGATAGAGGACATATGCTAGAATAGAGGAGTATAGAGGGAGAAGACCATATTGATTCGACCCCCAAAATAATTGGGAGTCATCAAGAGCATTATCGCAGAAGTCTAAAAATGAAGTATGGACACATACAAACATAACACCTTCTTCTAAGTTCTACCCAAGAAGTTATGAAAAGAAAAGTCAAGATGTCTAGAGCTTAAAATCAATTTTACAAATATTGGTTTGAACATGATTCATTGAGTATTAAATACATGTTTAGGAGTTCATGACTGAATGACAGAAACAGTGGTTATTCGTCACCTCTACAAAACGGTCCCTTTATGGCCGACACGCCCTTGGCCAATTTAATTATTCTGTTGTATAGGAATTTGATGCAGCGCAGTGCAGTTTATTCACCGTCAAATCTGGAATGATAATTTTGACAGCTCACTGTAGAGACGAGGAATTATATAATCGTTAATGCACCTAATCGATTGTTATTCTCATAGATCTTGAATCGATTGTGACCTGGTCAGGATGTAAATTTAGATTATAAAACAAGACAATTTTTAAATACTTACAAAGAAATAATAGTCACCTAAATGTTAATTTATACATTCGATTTATTTTGTTTCCAAATCGATTTCCAATAGTCTGCGATTAATCGTTATACGTGGCCCTTCTCTAATGGCCTTACAATCGACCAAAAGTGGGCGGTTCCCATCAATGAAGTATGACATTATTTGTTGTATACTTTACCGGGGGAAAAATACGAAGCTACATGGGCGCGAGTTGTCAAAATTATCATCCTAAATTTGTCAAATTATTAGATTATTTTTTTGAAATGTCTATTGCAAGAAGTTGAATCCTACTCAAGAGTGAAAGTGTTATAAAGTTGTTATTTTAATTTCAGGTGCCTTGTAAAGAATTAAAAATGGACATGAAGAAAGAGCAGAGCCTTAAATATATCTTTTTTTTTGTTATTGTTAGTAGTTAGAGCACCACAGAATGGAGTCGATTTATGGTTGTATTTAGATGTGTTTCACGTGTAAATAAATTATTTCTTATGTTAAGGAGAGACCTTGAAATATTTCTTGGATCATTATTTGATGCGGTATCTATATAGTCTATCTCTGAAGGAAATTTCCTCCCCCCAAAGCAGCTTTTATATTTGCCTGTAGTCTGTTAGAAAACACGTGTGGTGGTAAGTTGTTACCTTCATCCATGGCCTTACATAGTTAAGATTTTTTATATGTGTTTGCGTCCGTTTTGAAAAGCCCCATAATTAAGCATAACAGCAGAACCGCAGGAGTTTTCATAAATAATAAATTTGAGCTATAGGGGACATAATAAATATTATTGATTATTATCAGACAGCCAATTACTGCCGTGATACACAATAACTCTTGCTTGTTTGTTACAGATTTATTTATCTATGTCTAAAGTGAATAAATACCATCGGTATAAAAATAGTTTTTTTGGTTGTGGTTTTAAAAAGATTCAATCGATAACTCTATTGCCAATACAAAAAAATAACTTACAGTCTAAAACTATGTCTCATTATGCACAAAGGGCGGTCTTATCGCTAAAAAGCGATCTCTTCCAGACAACCCCAGGAACGAATGTGACTATAATGACGATGGTGGTATACATAAAACATAGTACAATTTCTTACACTCTAGTAATAAATAAATAAATTCAGTATATACAAATGTTTTATATATTAAATAGATATATACTTAATATGCATAACATACAAATACATATCTACAAAAATATATAAATGCTCCCCTTTGATCCAACGGCGTGGGTTTATTTAAATAAACATAGAGAGACATCACAAAATTTATATATAGGCTAGCAATACGTTTTTATCGCCCTTAGTTATACAACGTTCGTAGGTGATGGTAACCACTTTACATCAGGCGGGCCAAGGAACAATAAATATACACACTCCTACACTTGTATATTAATATTGTAGCGAGAAGCTTAGATGATAATATTATAAGTATTTATTATATAAGTACATGTCCTATTTGGACTTGTGAATGAACATAACTTTGAATATATCAACTCCATTCTGTTTTGCTCAATAGTAATTTTATATAAAATTCTTACCATTAATAAAAGTTTACTAATCATGATAAGGACTATATTTAACCGTGTTAAGTAGCTATTGCACGCGGCTTTACTTGATTTTGTTTTTGGTATTGAAAATTTTTCGAAGCTTTTAGGCTAACATTGGTTGAACTATTTTATATTAGGACTTCGTCAGCGTATCTTTCGGTTCTTTATCCCACGAGGATTCCATTATGTGGGATAAAAATTATACTTAGTTACTCTCCAGTCTCTGGACATATATAAACACACAGTATAATTATGGGATAATTTTTATCCCATATTTTAGAATTTTTATGGTGAGCTACCGAAGTGGAAGCAAAAGCTGTTTTGAGAGGTCCTAATTGCAATAGCTAATTTAAGCTCAAATTTAATGATTGTTGATAAATTCAAAATTCCTATATAGCATTTAAATACTTGAATTTCATAATTTGTTAGTTTGGATATACTATTTGTTGGTTGTACGTAATACATATTTTTTACTAAGAAAGTTCGACACTACTTCATAGATGGCGCTGTGATCAATCATTGTTTTTATTTTGGCTTTGCACGGTTATTGTATCTAGCCAGTGTTAAGTATTAAGACTATTTAAGTTCTAGAAAAAGATATGCATGTTTATGATTTCAAATGTTTGAATAAATGTGACTTTTCAAGCTGAATAAACAAATAATTTGTTTCAATGGCTACAGAGGCCCAAAAATTTGTTGGTAAAACAAATAAAGACTAAGTTAGAATGCATTAATTAATTGCTTGGCGATTATGCCAAAATTTGGATATTCATGAATATTTCACATTGGTTAGATCCACACATATTGTGAATCCATATACCTTAAAACACTATATTCGTAACAAAAAAAATACTAGTGACAGTGTAAAAAGTGACAGGGTCTGGCTAATGAAAGTAGAGAATGGAAAAGCGAGGTGAATTTAAAATATATAAATATGACAACTCCAAATTATCAAATAGTATTCATACAACATATAAACAGTTTTGTTTCTCTTTGAACTAAGCATTCCATTGCTTTTTCTCCAATTTAGAAATCATCCAAAACAATAAATTCAGCATTTCACTTTTAATGGTTCTATACATGTTTCAGTCTCTTTAATACACAAACCAAAATAACTAAAAAGACAATAATAATGACAATGTTTTGTTAAAATGACATTTGTCATTGCCACGTGACAAGTGTGTCAACTTTTGTTTGCCAAACTGTTATTGCATATAGCGCCATCTATGAAGCAGGGTGCCGATCTAAGTATTTACTTGCATTTTTCTAATATATTGTACACTTTGATACGTTTGTTTTTTTTTTATTTGGTATTTTGTGAGTTTGATCACAGTTAATAAAAGTATTTGTATTACAGAATGTTGTGTTTGTTTTTTTCCTTGAGGTGAAATTTCACTGTTTTTTAATTCAGTTAACAAAAGGTTCTCAGTCTGTCGTGTTGTTTTATATATTTTTTTTTGTTTCTAAGTCAATTTTGGGCTGAATTCAGTACAGCTTCAAGGTGGTTTTACATACATACATACGTAACTTCACGCCAGGTCCCTTGCGAGGTAGGCACGAACAACAGTGTGCCATACAGGCTTATTCTTACACACCTCACTTGCTTCTTTGACATTCATAGCTCTTGTCATGCACGCTCGTCTATTCTTAAGGCTCCTGACATCACCTTCTGCCACCACCACCGTCAAAGGTGGTTTTATAGAAATTTTATTTATATTGGACTTTGGGTTCTGAAGATAGCAGATAAAAAATATATCAAAAAAATGTGTGCGTGTACTAGTGTACACACGTAAGAAGTGAAACTTCTTTATGACCTTATTTTACGAAAAATGATCTGCTATATGCAACTTTACAGAAATTGGTTAAAAAATGTCAAATTATGATTTTGCTGATCACTTTAATATACAACGTGTTTCATTTCAAATGTCAAAAAATCATAATTTTAGCAGTCTTACTCCATACAAAGATTTTGGTACTATTAAATCAACCGTAATGTCAAAATTTAAAAAAAGCAATTTCCGAACAAGTTAATTACGATAAAAAGACAATAAAAACAGAACATCTTGTAAATATTGGTTCACTGACCTTGGTAAGAATGAACATCTTCCGCGTTTAATGATGAAGAGACGTCCTGGCAACATGATACATTTGGTCACTAACCTACCGCTTTAGTCACAATAACGGATACATGTTGTTGTAAAATTCTGAAATGAAAAATGAGGTCCTGTGGCTAAACCAAAGAAGCTACCTTGATTCGTTTTTGTATTTGGGTAGAGTACGTCATGACGAAAACGTGGTCTGATTTATTGTCGTAAGGTCTGAAACACGCTGTATATATGTAGGATACTAAATAAATGATTTACAAATTATCAAACTCGTATATTAATTAGAACACAATTAAGTAAACAAATATTTAAATGCTTGTCTCGCAATCCATCTATCAACAACTCGTTGCTAAAAGGCAAGAAAAATGTGACGGTATATTTTTTCCAACGCCGATAAAGAAGTTTCACTTCAATGAGTAACTGTCTTTAGAAGTACTCAACAGCTACAACAACAAAATATTCAAAATTAGTTTTTCTTTGTTTTACTTTACGCAGACTTCAAGTAAATAAGCTGTGGTAGCGTAATGGCTAGCGCAGGCGTCCCAAACTCAGAGGGCGCGGGTTCGATCCTCGCCGGAACGCATGCACCACTTAGGCAGTTTTCTGACCTTGAAGTGCATATTGTTACGATTACCACGTGCTAAAAACGGTGAAGGAAAACATCGTGATGCAACCTGCACATCGAGGTAACCGATGTGTCATACCTGCCAAGCCACCTTGGACAAATCTGCCGGGTATACTGTCGTCCCCTCCCCCCGGGCCCAGCAGTGGGACATTCATGGGCTGATATTATTACACAGATTTCAAGATGTAGTTTTTTTGTCGTTTTAGTTTCTTAAGTGTTTTTCTTTTATTAAATCGTCTTAATTTTTTATTGTTAAACAAAACCTAAGTTGACCACCTGGTGGAAAGCGGTTACCGTGTTATTACCAATGCCGCTAACAAGAATATTTATTATTGTTTAATTAATTTAAAATTATCCAATTTATTAAAAAGAAGTCACTTCAAAGTTCTTTTATTTATTTGTTTTGGCATCAAACATATCGACGGTTAAAAGGTAATAGGATATAAGCGACAAAAACTAAATTGTTCAGGAGAGCAGTTTAAAATTTCAGAAAAATGGAGATAACTTTTTCATTTCTTGTCATATCGTGAAAATAGAAACAGCTATAGAATAAAAAAATAATTAAATGGTAGTTTTATTTATTTGATTCCACGTTGTTTTATGTGGTTTAATGTCGCTTAAATCAATTGATCTTATTTTCTTTATGGAGTAATTCGGCATAAGTTACATCTACATTGAAAAAAAACGAAGGGTAGAGTAGACTTAGCTACATTTGACATCCTTATATCAAGAGGTAATAGGGCATAAGTCACATGACTGCAGAATAACATAAAAGGGTAAAAAGTATAAGTGGTAATTCTCATTATTATACCAAAAGGTAATGGAGCATAAGAAACAGTGTTTAGCAAAAAAATCAGTAGGATGTTTGTAAACTTAAACTTGTAAATGGTAGTAGGGTATAACCGACGCTTAATGTCTTTGACGACAATGGTAAAGAGGCACTAGTTCCAGCTTTCAAAACAGGTACTAATGGTAAACAGTAGTATACGCCTGGAGCCTTTACGGCAGTAAAAAGTAAAAATGTATTACCGACTATAACCCAAAAGTGATGCCATTTTTACAGAGGTACAAGCGCCTTTAGAGTAAAAAAGGCCCAAAATTCGGTCGGTTAAATGAAATGACACTTCAAAACGCAGTTTTTTGCTTGGGCATAAACGACACGAAAGTCATCGTAGAGCCATGGAAGTGAGTGCATTCGAAAGAGTGAAAAATTTTAAGTAGGATGGCATTCATAACTCATTTTCGACCAAAATGTCGCTTATGCCCTATTACCTTTTAACCGTCGATATATACATTTCAGACATAAGTTAACTTAGTTCTTATAATTTAGCAATGCCTAAAAATTGTTTATATAAAAGTGTTTAGAACAATGGGAATGCTCGTTACACAACTAAGGGTCGCTTGCATAACGATCGCCTTTAAATAAAATTAGTTAATCATATTAAACTGCCTAAATACGTTTTAGACAAAATGTATTAACAGTTCTTTAAACATATTTAGCGACAATTTTTGCGCTGTGCAAGACACTAGTCGTATTTAAGGGTGTTAGATTCTGTTTCTTAAATAAACTTAAAGGACGTTACGCAAGCGGCCCTAAGTTTTAAAAAATGGAGAAAAAGAAATATATATATAGAACCTTAGTCACTGCAATATTTCATTAAGGTCCAAATTTTTTTAATTGTCTGTTAAACACAAAAAACGTGTACGTCTCCGGACGCCCGACAGAAGTGATAGCTTTCATGAGAGAAAGGGAAGCCAGGCGCGCCATAACGCGTTACGTAACGAAGCGGTTCACCCTCCCATAAGAAGTTATCACTACAAAATAAATTAAACCAATTAAACAGCCAAATTGATTTGACTAATGACTTATCTGACGACTTTTCATCAAAATCAGTTCAGTCGTTTAGGAAGAGTGTAGACACACGAACAGAAGAATTTTATGTATAAAAATGTTTGGTCCAAACACCCTACTAAAGTTTTATCAGAATCTGATCAATGCTTTACGAACGTTGAGGACCAGCATGCAAACATTGATTTTTTATAGATATACAAATTTTTGAGCCAGAAATCCTTTCGGGCGTCCCCAGGACACCCTACCAAAGATTCATCATAATCTGATTAATGGCTTAGGAGCGCTTCCAGGACAAACATACAAACATTGCGTTTATGTAGAGTCTTTACTGTTATGGAAGCTAGAGGTAAGGTGAACCATCTCAGTATATTAAAAGGTGTCCACTGAAGGGCAGCAAATTAAGATACCGCCATAATAGCAAGTAGAAAGTATTTAAAAATAGCGCCACAGATAATTAGAATAGCAAATTATGGTTCGAAAACTCGTTAAAATAGCGCTAGTGTAGGAAAAGGAAATTATATGAATTTAGCAGTTATAAACGAAGTGAAGTGCGCTGGGTTGAAAAATTATAATTTGGAAAATGAACTATGAGGAGACAGACAGACATTCTTCAAAAGTCATTCTGTAACATAATTCTGTATAAAACTTAAAAAAGAGAACTTGAAATATAAATAGAACAAGAAATATAAAGAAAACAATTTTTAGCTAGACGTGTTGCTGGGGAGTTTGTTGCCGCTTCTTCTCCTTAACAGCAATAACACGTTGCGAACCGGTGTACATAGGCTAGGAAGTAAAATAAAATTTTTAACTATATGTATGACCTTCAAAAAGTGTTCTCCAGTGGAACTTGCTACGCAACGGTTGACGGAACAATGTGACGCGTAAGCGAAAGATGTGACGGTAAATTTTTTTCCAACGCCGATAAAGAAGTTTCACCTCAAAAATAACGACGTTAGCTAAGATTTTTTTTAAATTTTTGCATTAGTTCAGAAGACAGGCAGACGGCCCACCGGATGGAAAGAGGTTACCATCTCCTATGGAGACTCGCAATACCAAAGGTGGTGGAACATAATTCAAGGTTGTTATGGCGACATACTCTAGACCAGGGTTAGTAGCCATCCCTATGAGCAAAAACCCTGCCTGGCTGTGGGTTGTTTTGTCGCCACTTACAACAGGCCGCCCCAACGCAGGAAATTGTATTCTCTCTCCGTTCCTGCACGGATAAAGCTGAGACTTTCCGTCATGTAAAAATCTCATTTTGATTGACAGCCCGCTCCCCTATTACTGAGGGCGGTGCCAACAGTAATGTACTTTACCCTATTATGTTTTTTTTGTTACAGGTTTTGGCACTGTAGGCGGTGTAGTGAGTATTTATCAATTCTCATACTCTGAAAGTACGCTTGAAGTTATCTAATCAGAGGGATGAATACACAGTACTTTGTAGTCCCTGGGAAGCGATTTCCCTTCTGTCAAAACATTTAAAACTATACGAGCCATGTCCGAACCTTTTAGGCACTCGAACATTGGCGTCAAACTATCTCGTGCCTAAATAGGTCCCTTTTAGCCCTTGTCTAACAATCTACTATTTGACAGTTATTAATACAGTGCGAACTCCATGTAACGTAACTCGATTTAACGATAAACTCCCTTAAGCGTCGAAATCATTTGGCTTTGGCTGGTTTAGCTTGTCTTCCATGAAATGATACACTCAATAACGACAATAATTAATTAATAATAAAACGTACCTTTTATATTAGAAAACAAGTAAAAACTGCGCAGCTGTGTATGTTCTTTTATCGCTTTATTATCTGGGCCCGTAATAAACTCGACAGTTGGCTTCATGCATACCGAAATTTCTAGGTACTTCCTTTATTATCACGATGCTTCAATATAAAAATAGCAAGTTAAAAAATTCATCAAAATTACTAGCCAGCAAAAAACGTCAGACAAAATTAACAGTCTACCCTCCATTTAACGAAAACTCTCTATAACGCCATAAAATACCTTCAGTGTCGTTACATAGAGTTGACACTGTGTATAATAAGCTGCATAATTACTAGAATAGGGTAGATAAGAAATAAATAATTTCACAAAGCGCCCAGACTTACTGTATTTAAAAAAAAATCTATTATTTTTTTCAAGGTATTTTTACAAAGCATTTCCATTTATTTTGTTGTATGAGTTGAGCAGACAGACAGACGGCCCACTTGATGGAAAGTTGTGCACCGATATAAATACATCATACAATTAATAGTTAAAAATACTAAAAATGTCTACTATATATTTACAAATAAAATAAGTGTGCGTGATAACGTGATAAGTGATAACTTAAACTAATTTAGATTACTTCAAGTTCAACTTAGGTTGAACTATTTAATATTGAAATTGTTTAGCTTGAGAAAAGGTTATTACTTAAATTGTATGTATATAGCGTGTGGGTTAGAAGGAGCCTGCCTACCGCTGCCGTATGCGTGAGAGAAAGGGACGCCAGGCAAACTGGCGCCGTAACGCGTTACGTAACGAAGCGGTTTACCCTCCCATAAGAAGATATCACTTCAAAAATAGATTCCAGGGCGATGGTCGATGGGAAGCGTTCCCAAAATGCTGGCCGCATTTCCACGCTGTACGGCAGTGCTTCTCCAAAAAACAGGCCCGCATTTTGGACGCGAGATTACTGTATTATATTGATCTGTCCAATTTAGCCGTATGAGAGCACGACGACTTACGTGCAATCTGAGCAGCGGCGTGGTCTGGGTACCGGCGCAGCGGTGGGCCTGGGCGTGGGCGCGCTGGCCGCCGGGGGGCTCGCCGGGTACGCGCTGGGAGGGGGTTTCAGCAGCGACAGCCCCACCAGGGAGGAGGTCAGTCCATGATATTTGTTCTAATTCTAAGATCATCATGATCAGTAATATAATCAATCCTATAACCAATAATGTAACCAAAACTACAAAGAGTTTGTATGCCTGTCAAGGCGAAACATGTAACTCGAGACTTAGCATAACATCTGCAAAAATCCAAGTCCATGTTTCAAACAAATAAATTACTTTGACTTTGATGTTTCAAGTATTCACAGTAGCAGTGTGTGATCAACCGAAATTCCTAAAGTCATTAATGATTAACAATAGGTACTAAAAATAATTACATTACATTCTGACTAAAAAAAGTAAATGCCTGCCATAAACTTGGTTTATTGCCTTTTCCGGATTTGGACTTCTTTGGTTTACTTTGTGTTTAAAAATTGAAATTAAGAAAAACATTCTATTGTTATTGTACTTGTTCTATGGCCGTCATTAGACAGGTGTGTCGAATATATTCTTGTTGTTATTGTTTTGCGTCGAGGCATATTGTATTTGTACAAAATAAAAGGAATGCCCGAACGGAGGGGTGAGGCAATCTAGCGAGAACCACGATCAAAGCAAGACGTACATTCGATAAGCGATACAGTGACAGACTTTGCGCGCGTTATTGGACCGTGGTGCAGTTTATACTGGTTGTATCCAGTTATATTTGTACCTGTTTTATACGTGCTTGTACAGTTATAATAAATTCTATAGTAATTCCAACGGCATTTTAATTCGAGTCCTGTAGCTCGTAACAATATCAAGACGGCCTCTGTGATTGAGCATGCAAAGCCTCTGCCGACCAACTTCACTGCAATACAGAGGCTTCAGGGTCGATTCCTGGTATGGTATATTTTGTAAAATAACTTTTCGTTGTTTATTATGGTCTAGGTGTCTGGGATTAGCGACAGAGTAGTTTGTTGCATATTACCCATACAAACGTAACGTGCTTAGCTTGGCGATATGTAGTATGTGTTTGTCTGCCGAGTAATACTTACAAATAACAGTCAATAATTAAGACAACCATTAGAAAGAGTTATAGATGATTTAAAACGTAATACACTAATAAAACAAAATTGAGTCATTTTGGTGTTACGCCAAAAGGAAAGTTTGCACTGAAAATCAGCGTTGTGTCGGATATAATATAGGTACAAATATTATATCCGACATAACGTGTTATACGTGTTTGTACAGTTCTAATAAATTCTATAGTAATTCTAACGGCATTTTAATTCAAGTCCTGCAACTCGTAACAATATATAATAGTGTATAGGGAATGTAATTACGTCATAATTTCTCTCAAATACAGTCTCTCTTTCTTCTTTCTTAATAAAAACATCTTGCCGGACGGATTATAAATTCTCAGAATACGAGAGTCGTAACAATATTTGATATAGCATGTACTGTAATAAGTTAATTGTTTTTCAGGTACAAGTGTCATCGTTCTCTGAAACAGTTGACTTCGGCGGCGACGATTGGGCCGAATGAGACAAATGTCAGGTCACAACCATCATCATATTCGCCATAGCAGTTTTATTGTTGTCATTCAAAGTTTTATTCATGGTTATAAATGAGTTATAACGCAGTTTGTTGCTTTCGAAAGTGGTTAGGGTTTAATTTAGTGCACGTAAGATTAGCTGTCGGGACCAACTAGGCCAGTGTTCCAGTGGAGAGATGAACATGGAGGAGAGAGGTAAGGAGGGCCATCTAGTATGGGGGATCAGTTGAAAAAGTGTCCACCTGTAAACAGCAAATTATGGTTCGAAAACTCGCTAAAATAGCGCTAGTGTAGAAAAGGAAATGATATGCATTTAGCAGTTATAAACGAAGTGAATTGTGCTGGGCTGAAAAACACATGCGCGGTGACAAAGAGGAAGTCTTTCTTTCCTTCTTTAATCTAGTATCCTGCTCTAATTATTTGTGGCGCTATTTTTAAATACTGTCCACTTGCTATTGTGACGGCATCTTAATTTGCTGCCCTTCAGTGGACACTTTTTAATATACTGAGATGGTTCTCCTTACCTCTATCTTCCATGGAGATAAAGAGGAGAATCTTATATGAAGGTCAAATTGAAAGTGGTCAGCGGTGAGTCGTAAATAATAGTTCAAAAACCAGCCACAGTGGCGCTAGTGTAGGCAGAGTATGTCATGCTTATATAGTCTTTCCAAGCATTTATTTTACTGTTGACAGCTCGATGGCAAATCAATTAGCGTCACCGACTCAAATTGTTAAAGAAAATCTTAATTTATAAGTTATAATCAATTTTACTTGTCGTTCAGTTCAAATTGCTGCGTGTGGACTGTATATAGGTCGCTGGTTCAAATCCCGCTCGAAGGACCACATATTTTGGATTCGATAGCGTTCAGTGTACTGCGGACTGTAATTTTGGTTCATATTCAAAGAAAATGGCGACGTGTGTATTCCTCAATATTTATTGACCAACTGACTGATGTTATTATACCTCATACAATACAAATAATGCAATTTGAACTCAACACTTGTCTATGTATTTTTGCTAATAATACTATGGCCACGTTATTTAGTATTTTTTATTAGTTTGATTAGTAGGTCACAACGAGCACGTTCACGACCGCGATTTTTCCCGTTCCACTTGCTTTCCGGCGTTACAATCGTAAACCCAAGTGGAACGACTATTCGACCCCACCTCTTCACACGGGTCGTTGTGAGCGTTGTGTGGTCGAAAATGACGTCATTAGTTACGTTCTCGCCACGACCGCGGTCGTCTTGTGGAACGGCTAACTGAACATTTTGGGCGCTGTGAGCTACAAATGGAACGCGCTGTATATTGTACAATAAATAAACCCACAATTCATATTTTACATATATATTAAACGGTTTACATAGATACTACTTTTTCTATAGGTGCTCTTATACAGGTAGTTTTTTGATTTGCTCCATATTGCATGGTATTGTGTGGCCGTATCTCAGCTTGCTACATATTGCCATTGTCCTGAATTTCCTGATGTAGTCGTGTTGTGATCTGGTCTGTTTTGGTCTTGACAGTATTAAAAAAAATATTTGAAATCGTTATAACATTGTTATTAATTTTATAAAATAATTTCTGTATAGATTTATTATAAGGATTATGGATACGAGTTGAAATAATATAAAGTTTATATATTTATAGTATATATTTTATATTCGGCACCTGGCATGAAGAAAATGTTTTAGTATGGCAATCGTCCAGTAAACAATGTCGTATAGGGAGACAGTAAATAAACTTATGTACTTTTGCAACATAAGGTTTCAGTTAATATTAACTAATTAAATAAGCGTTCTTGTTTATTTAATCAATTTAATAAGCGTTCTTGTTTGTTTAATTAATTAAATAAGCGTCCTTGTTTATTTAATCAATTAATTAAGCGTTCGTATTTATTTCGTTAATTAATTGAATAAGCGTCCTTGTTTATTTAATCAATTAAATAAGCGTTCGTATTTATTTCGTTAATTAATTGAATAAGCGTTCTTGTTTATTTAATCAATTAAATAAGCGTTCAAGTTTATTTAATAAATTAATTAATTTACGATTCACGTTTAATTAAGCGTTCTTATTTATTTAATTAATTATTTAAATGTGTTCTTAATAACTTAATTAAATAAGTCTTCTCAATTAATTATTCAATCATATTTTTTGTACATTAATCAATTACCCAAGTATCTCATCTAACAATGTTAATTTTGTATTGATTTATAGTAATTAAGAACATAATATTAGTTTATTTATTTAACAAAATTTAAGTGTCGAATATTTTTCTCGTGATAAAAAACATACAACACACAACAAATTACAACAAAAATGTTCAACACGTGAATAACGTACGTACACATTTTTAAAAAATATGCTGTTTTTTGTATCCTGGCGTCCGATATGCTTAAGACGGCTCTGTTCATCACATCAAGATTTAAGTAAAAGGAGATCTTTCAATGTATGACTGATTTAACTTGTACATTTTAAATAAGAAGAGGTTGGATCAAAGTTTTAGTTGACATATTCTATAAAAGTATGTTTTTAATGCTTACAATATTTTGAATTGTTTGTAATGCTTATATATTAATGAACTCGACTGTACGAGAAAAGACAAGTTTTTCGTTACAGTCTATTAAAATGATGAAAGCGAAGACAGGTGCTTATATATAGTGTGCCTCTCATATAAGTTAATCACGTGTGGCTTTGTTAAATGCAAACACGATTTGTATATTATAGATTATATGTAAAGAAAATAATATAATATATTATGTGTATATAAAATTGTGTTTTATTCTTGTCCTTTTTTTTATTTTTCACCTCAAAGACAATCCCGGAACCCACTCAAACAAATACGCGGGCTCATTGAAAATCCGTACAGCGGTTTAGTTCAGTGACATTTGTACAGAAGAATTTATATATATATACTAGCGGCCAGGGCAGATGTTGTCCTGCTCTAAAAAAATAAAAATCTACGACCCGATCCCAGCGCCACCTACCGGTCCCAATTGTGGATTTGAACCAACCGGGGACCCACTCAAACACTAAAAAAAAATCACCAAAATCAGTCCAGGTGATTAGGCGGATTCTAGAACCCGATCTCAGCGCCACCTACCGGTTCCAACGGGATAATAAGTATCCTATGTCCGTCTCGGGTTTTAAGCTACCTTTCCAGCAATTTTCAGCCAAATCGGTACAGCCGTTCTTGAGTTATAACGCATCTTTGCTTCAATAATGTGTTATCTTGTTAATAGAAATTTTAGAAATAGCATTTTAGGGCTATAAGAAGTAATTTTATCGAAGCGTGTCCTTAACTTTTTCTGTCAATCAAAAATCAATTTTCGCAGATGCCAAAGCATTTGTTTCGATACAATTATTTTTTCAACTTTTAAATAGAGTCTTCTAATGTTTCAATTTTCAAGATAACACATTATTGAAGCAAAGAAGCATTATTTAATTAATATTAATTATTATTAATATTTATTATTTAATTTAAATAGTGTAACTAACACGACTTTCCTGTATATATACTAGCTGACACGGCGAATTTCGTACCGCCATATTTTTTGAGTTCGTAAAAGACTTTGTTTCATGACACAAATACAAAATCACCATAATCGGTCCAGGTGATTAGGAGAATTCTAGAACCCGATCTTAGCGCCACCTACCGATTCCAACGGTATAAAAAGTATCCATCTTTTAAGTTGGATCAAATTGCACACGGTGTGCAAATTTGATTAAAATCGATTCAGTAGTTTTGGAGTTTATTGGCAACATCATCGTGACACAATTTTTTTATATATACAAGATAGATGTGTGTGTGCACATATAGAAGAACACAGACATACATGTGTGTGTGTTCGTCTATATGTGCACACATATAAAGACGTGTGTGTATCATGTATTTATCCTTCATTTCGATACCCCAATTTAAAAGAAATGGTCCCATATATCAGTATAAAAAAGATCTTTGATTTCAATCCCAAAAAAAAGGTTAGTTTAGCTATTATTTTCAAGTAATAATCTTTAAATATAAAACAAAGACACTTTCCGCGGTTGTCTGTCTTTATATTCGTTAACTCCTATAACCACGCTACGCATTTTTAGACGGTTTTCACCATATTTAGGTGATTTTTATATTTACTAGCTTCTCTCATGCCAATACCCTGAAAATCAGTTTCATGTCGGACGTAATTCCGGCACAGCAATATGCTGAGTGCAAACCTTGTTTGCTGAATACAGCCAAGATATTCCTTCAAATAAAGTCTTTCTGTCTTTAATTTATTCCTTTCTTCTAAAATAAAACAAATTTCCTTATGAGTAAAGTAATTTATTTTTAACATTAACCGACAAATAAAGTTTGAAATACGCTCTTATCCATTATACTAACAAAATGTATTCAGATATTTTGAGGCGAATAAAAATTTATATGCCTTCTAACAAAAGCACAATAACTTTTTACACAATGAACAATAGTTTAGTGTTTTTATTTATATGTTTATGATTTATTTAATTATTTTATTTACTCATAGAAGAGGTTATTTTTTATAAACAATTAATAAAATATGAATAAATCCTTTCTGTGTTTTAAAAAATCACAAAATTATAACTTTTTTAAAAAGTCGATTATAAGTTAATAAAACAAAGGCTGAAAGGCATACAATTATTCGCAACAAAATTCCTAGAGTAATTAAGTATTAGGGAATAATCTCTTATAAACTACTAAACAAATAATGATGAAAATTAAAATAAACCTACTTTTGCAACGTTAACAATATGCTGTATTTAAGTAATTACATTTTAATACTCATATGTTCAATTCTGATATACCATACTTTAAAACTTGTCATTAGGTAAAGTTTTTCCATATACACAAATAGATGATTAATTTTCAAATGTGATGGAAAGTGGTTACCATCGCCTATGGACATTAGCAATATCAGTGGTGCTGCCGGCACACAACACAAGGTTATTATGGCGGCATACCCTAGACCGGGGGTGGTAGCCATCCAGACGGGTAAACACCCTACCACCTGGCTGTGGGTTGTTTCGTCACCTCTTACGACAGGCCGCCCCAACGCAGGAATTAGTATTCCAAGTAACGAATTTTTCGTCATCTAGTCATTATTTAACTTTTTTAAATATCATATAGGTCAGCTCGAAAATGGTCTTGCAGAAAACTATAATGAATTAACAATTAATTATCAATAAATATTTTGGGGAGGTTTAAAACTGAATTTTAACATGTTTAAATCGATTTTTTTATTTTTACACCGGCATTCTTAAAAATTACTTCTTTTAGTTAAGAATTACATTTTTTTTAAATAAAATAAAATAAATATCAAGCAACTCTTAACATATTGTATATCAGATTGAGACAACACTTCTTAGCACACATTAAAACTGGTCCCAATATTTAAAGGCATGTTTGTGACACTTTCTATATTATTTCTATATTAAGGAATGCTTAGATTTCCATTTATACATGATTAGTATATAATTTAAAAAATATCGTTCTTATCGCAATAGTTTAAGAATTCGCGCACAAACATACAAATTCTATGTCATTGAGCTGAAGTTTTAACGATCCTATAGTAATAATAACACCGGACCAACGTGAATTACAATAGCTCCTTTCTAAGAAAACAATAGAAAAATCTTCAAAAATATTACAATAAGAACAATAAACATACAAGTAAAAAAGAAAGAAAAACTAAACTATATAAATAGCATCTAGCGATATTTTACCAGAAAGAAAAAAAAATTAAATAATAAAAAAATACATTATTTTTAATGAAAAGGCACGATTTTTAACAACTTTCCAATATAATAATATAAAAAACAAAATGTACTACACTAGAATCCGGGGCTGATATAAGAAATTTCAAGGCAAGCAACAGTATTTCTATATACTAGAAAAATACAACACGTGACTCAGGTATCGATATAATCGAATTCATTCCGCCTCTGAGAGATACCATGAATGTGTCAGATAAGTTACCATATATGTGTCGGATAACTTACCACGAATGTTTAAGATAAGTTATCATGAATGTTTCAGATAAGTTACCATATATGTGTCGGATAACTTACCACGAATGTTTAAGATAAGTTATCATGAATGTTTCAGATAAGTTAACATATATGTGTCGGATAAGTTACCATGAATGTTTTAGATAAGATACCATAAATGTTTCAGATAAGTTAACATATATGTGTCGGATAAGTTACCCTGAATGTTTTAGATAAGATACCATAAATGTTTCAGATAAGATACCATGAATGTTTTAGATAAGATACCATAAATGTTTCAGATAAGATACCATGAATGTTTCAGATAAGAAATCATAAATGTTTTAGATAAATTACCATTAATGTTTCGAAAATAATAAGAAATCATGAATGTTTCAGATAAGTAACTATCGTATCGTATTATCGTACCTGTCAAATAAGTAAACACAACCTATCCTGGAAATTTCTGATGATTGCATCAGAACTATTGTATATTGTATACCTCGTCATAACTGCATTCTTTCACAATTACTGCAATGATACAGAATAAAATAGCCTATAGATATTAAATTGTACTTACAATATATTCATATATCATTTTGGACCAAAATTTCTGCCATTTATCATAGTATTATTAACTTTTAGAACGAGTATGTCCCCGGACTCAAAAAATCCTTAAAAATGATTACAAAAATATTACATATGGCTTTGTGGACGCTTCTTTCTGCTGAACAGACCTCCGAAGACTCCCTTCTTGTCTTTCTTCTCCTTCGTGACCCCGCTCACCGATAGCTCTGACTCTCCAGACGACCTGAGACACAGACAAGTGAAGTTCTATTCAAAAATTACCAACAACAATTTATCTAATGAAGTGAAAGAGTGTAAAAATTAATTTAAGGCACTCTTTAAAATCCACACATTAAATGCTCGTGAGTATTCAAAGAACTTTGATTTACTCACGTTAAGGAAGTCAAGTTCGTTACGAAAGTATAATTTCGTTACGTTACGATAATATAGTTTCGTTACCTTCCGAAATTACAGTTGGTCACTATACTATAATTTTGTTGCATTTTTTATTGTTTTTATTTATTTTTTATTGCAAGAGTTCAGCAGACAGGCAGACGGCCTACTTGATGCAAAGTGGTTACCATCGCCTATAGACATTTGCAACACCAAAGATGGCTACCAATGCGCTGCTGCTCTCTTAAGGGAGACTGGAACCTAGTCACTACTGCCGGAACACAACTCAAGGTTCTTATGGCGACATACTTTAGACCAGGGGTGGTAGCCATCCAGTCAGGCAAATACCCGGCAAGTGGCATCGCACTAGAGATTGAATAACAATACTTTTCTGGACGATCTAATTTAACCGGATCTCAATAAGGATCTGTACCTGGATGCTGGCCTCTGGTCCAGGGCCGGAGAGCCCCCACTGCCGGCGACCGACGCCGGCCTGGTGCCACCAGCGCTGTTGCCACCGTACGCTGTGGAAAGGGGACCAATCATTATTAATAAAGCTGTAAGTAGTAATACATCATTATTTTTTTACATAGTAATAAGGCTTTAAAAAAATTAAATGTAAATACTTTTTTGAAGTGAAACTTCTTTAGAATCGTTGCGAGTAACTCGATGAAACAAAAAAAGCGACACTAAAAAGAGCTATCTAATAATTTAAACAGTATGCTCAGAAACATAGATTTGGAAATATTTCAAAGATTATAAATCAAATTGATACTAACGCATTTCTTTCTTATTTTAATTATTATGAGCCTCTCGTGTCATTGTTTAGACCAAAACAGTGAAAAATTGAAATTGATACTTAGAAAGTTCATTTTGAATTTTAATATGTTGACGGATGTAGGCTAAATGAATTACATTTATATTAACAAAAGTTACAGAAGAATTATCTTTAAGTATGTTATTTGAAGTTTCACTTCTACTGTGAGTATACACAGTATACACATTTTTAGTTGCATTTTTATTGGGAGATTTACTTCCTAAAATCTTTATTTTTTAATATGCGATAAACCATATATTATTCTAATTTACAATAATAGAATACACAGGATTTAAATAACCAGCTCCATACCACCAAAACACAACAAATTAAGCACAAACCACAAAAACAGCACAAAAGCCTCTATACAAACAATAACACCAAATCCCAACAAACAAGCCCCTAAAGTGTTCTAATACATACATAAGCCCGATTTACATTTGCAGCAGTTAAGAAGCGAGTTTAGTTGCGGAACCGGCGAGTGCATATGCGAAACTGGCGAATGTTTTCGAAACTGGTGAATGTTTTCGAAACTGGCTAATGTTTTCGAAACTGGCGAATGTTTTCGAAACTGGCTAATGTTTTCGAAACTGGCGAATGTTTTCGAAACTGGCTAATGTTTTCGAAACTGGCGAATATTTTCGAAACTGGCGAATATTTTCGAAACTGGCGAATGTTTTCGAAACTGGCTAATGTTTTCGAAACTGGCGAATATTTTCGAAACTGCCGAATATTTTCCTTTTTCTGGGGAGATAATCCTTTATAATCCTGTCCAAACGGGACAGGGTTTGAACAGATTTCTAGTTACTAGACTGGCTTTGTGATGAAACGATGATACAGACGTAACTCACCAGTTTCGCAAGCATGTCGCTTCTTAATTAATGCCAATGTAAATCAAGACGAGCAAACTATAGTGCACTATAAACAGAATTAAAAAAAAACTTAAATATAATAACATACTCTTAAAGAAATAGATAACAATATACGAATACACCCCCTTACCATACAAATAGCAAGCAGGTAAGATTTACTTTTAGTATTTCTTTAAAGAAAACTGCTAAAAACCTTAATAATGATAATCGTCCAGTAAAATATTTGAAAAGCTCCTAAATAATAGATATACAGATGGCTCTGCAGGTCATTTTCATCCGTTTTTTCAATTTCCTATTATATTTTTCGATATTGTATAACATCGATTTGTTTGATTGTTATTATTTCGACGTTTCAGTATATATTACCTCCCCCCCATTTAGTATTGCATAAAATTATTAGAGCCAGGTATGTTTGCTGAAGAGTTTCTTGCGCCGCTTCTTCTCTTCAAGACACAACATGTTGCGAACTCGTGCATCTGCGACAACAGCATGCAAGAAGATGTCCCGCATCTCATTTTCTGGTGTCCGGTACATTCCCGGGAGAGGTATGAATGCGAAAGCAAGCTTCGTTTGGAAATAAGCTACAAAAACATGACAGAACTGATGTCCAAAAACAATGTAGAGCAGTTTATAGAATATTGTATTAAAATAATAAAACATGTAATAAATAGAAATAAGACACTAGGCACGTAAATATGCGATTTTAACATGTATTTAAATATATATGTGTAAAACGTGAACAACCTCTAGTAAATAAATATAGACTGTAAGTAAAACAAAAGATATAAAAACACAAAAACAATATAGTAAATAATAGTAGAGATATAAGTTAAAATATAAGAAAGCTGTAGGACAGTATATATATATATAATACAAATTAAATGTAAGAAGCTTGCCGCGGTACAAAAGATTTAGTATAGGACGGTGCCTGTCATTAGTAAGACAGAGAATGTAGCAATATATAATAGAGTAAATAAAATGTATAGATTTAGAATAAATATGTAAAACTTAGAAATAATCACCTAAAATATGTTTAAGAAAAATTGTAACAGCAGCAATGTAATAGTTTAGATCACTTTTTTTTGGAAATAAAGATTGAAATAAAAGAAGGAAAACAAAAAAGAAATAGACCAAAAGAATAAAAGAAAATAGATTAAAGAGAAAAGTAAAAAACCCCTAAAAAGATAAAAAACCCAGGCAATCTCGTTAGCCCGGAGAGAAGGAAAAAAAAAAAAAAAAAAAAAAAACATGTTGCGAAGCGGTGGTAAATTAGATTAGGCCCCCATAGCCCCAAAATGAAAACTAAATAATTTTCTGTGATCACGGCTACTGAAAAGTGGCCGAAACGTCGGATTACTAAAAATCAAATAAATTACCGCACTTAAAACGTAGTTTTTTTTTTAAATTGGTTTGTTTAAAATAAATAATGTTTCAAATATTACAAAGTTAAAAATCGAGACCTGTGTTGCCATTTACATACAAATCGTTACGCCCGTTTCCCATTGAGATAGGCAGAGACGATGGATCTCCACCTGCTACGATCCTGACAAACGCTTTTCACTCCATCAAATTTCATCAATCTCTTAATAAAGGAAATGAGAGATTTATGGAGTAAATCTTTTAATGGACGTGTTTAATATTTTACTATAAAACAGTATTACACACCAACCTACGTCTAGAAAAACCACCAACAAAAGTACATTATTAATATAATAATACAAGACAGGAAAAAATAATCTTAACAGGTTTGATTGGTTGCTTTTTACATTCATAAATTTAATTAGCTAATTAACTAATTTATTCATTAAAAAGCATTACAACTTTAGCGCTAAAAATAATTGAAATACAAGCGATAAATTCTCTATCAGAAATACAATAAACAGAACGTACATTGCACCCTATGCAGTACGTAAAGAAGATGGCTGGATCCTATTTTAAGCACAAATACGAAATAGAATTAGTATTAGTAATAAATCTGTGAATGTTCGAAGGCCATTTCAGTCGTTATTTTGTTACCTCCCGGTCCCAAACTAGGCGAAGCCTGTATTTTGTAGAGCAATGCCGATGTATATAGCCACGGCGGGAAGACGTGTTTGTGTGTGCGTGTTTACGTGTGTGTGAGTGTGTACATGTTTGGGTCTCTCTCTTTCTCTCTCTCTCTCTCTCTCTCTCTCTCTATCTCTCTCTCCCTCTCTCCCTCTCTCTGTGTGTGTGTTTACGTATTTTCGTATTACACTATTATCACCCTATACAGGTAAGCTGTATATGTATGTAACCTGTTATAAGTAACCACAATCCAAACTCTACAATCGCTGGTCGTTCTTACCTGTATAGGGGACATGCACAGAAAAACTTTTAAATGACGAAAGTCTGGCAGTCGTGGGCTCTTAAGCTATTCGGCAGACAGGCAGACGGCCCACTCGATGGAAAGCGGTTACCATCGCCTATGGACATTTGCAACACCAAAGGTGCTACAAACGCACTGCTGCTCTCTTAAGGGAGACTGGAACCTGGTCACTAGTGCCGGAACACAACTCAAGGTTGTTATGGCGGTGTACTCTGGACCAGGGGTGGTAGCAATCCAGTCGGCCAAATGCCCTACCACCTGGCTGTGGGTTGTTTTGGCGCCTCTTACCAAAGGCCGCCCCAACGCAGGAAATTGTATTCTTTCTCCGTTCCTGTATGGATAACTAAGTTAGGTTATTTACTAGGAAAGAAATCTCTGCTTTAAGAAAATGCTTAGAAACTGCAACAGCAGTGACTAAGCGGTTTCTTAATAAAGACGTTTTCACACTGTCCTTATAATGTTTTTTTTTTTTAATAAATCTGAAATGGCCTTTAGAAATTAGTAATCAAACTACCAGCTAAAGCTACCTTTTTCCATATATTTAAATCTACCAAACTAAACTACTGACCCATTTCTGCGGTATAAAATTGCGAGGATTCCACATTTTGGTAGTTATTGTTCTGCCTCTCGTAACTGTGGTAGGTGTTCCGGTTCGCATCCCTCCCCTGCCAACTACCAGACATCCTTTGCTGGTAGCTGTTCACCAGAGCCGTGACAGATTTCTCTGAACCCCGATCGCTGGATATACTATCTCTGGTAGAATGCTCTCTTCTATCTGGCGAAGTCATCGCGCGATCTTGTGAAATTATCGCCCTATCTGGCGAAGTCATTGCCCTGTCTGGTGAAGTTATAGCTCGATCTGTTGAAGTGATGATTCTTTCGGGCAAATTCGGTCCGCGTTCCGGTAACGCTGGTGGGCGTTCAGGCAATGCTGGAGGACGGTCTGGTAGTAAGGGAACTCCTGCTCCATCGGCTAATTCAAGGATTATAACAATATACCATATAGAAGCGATATATTTTCCTTTCAAATTTTTAAATACGCAGAATATACAATTGAAACCTTTGCAACGGATTTCAACGCGAATTTAATCAAGAATGATTATATCTAGTATTTTTTAAACAATTTTCGATTTGAGTAAATTGATATAATACACTTATAATTGCACCTATCTATGCAAAATGGAACCAACCCTCATATTGCCAGCCGTTTTTATTTAAATTGCATCCATGCATACAACAGATGTGTATATTTTGGAAAAAAGTTTGTTGAATATTGTATATTTTGTCCTATATATTCAAGTAAACTTTTAGGTTTTTGGGTTACAATGGCTCATGGATCTTGTTAGTTTATTATACTCTTGGCGTTTTGTGGAATAGCTACTTTTTGTGATAAAAATGTTTTATTCTGCAAATGTTGTAAGATCGTTATGATTCTTATAGAGTCGATAGAAGGTGCATTTTGAATGCCTTTCTGCATCCTTAACCCAATTTTGGCATGTTTGTGGATTGGTTCTGTTTCGCATAAGTAGGTCCAGTTACAGTGATTTCAATTCTAAGTATAACTACTTGTAGTTTAGAAAATGAATAATACATTTATGTTTTAATGTATTATTCATTTTAAAGAACAAACGGTGTTAATGTATTTAAGTCCAACGCCTCTATCATTAGCAACTGAATTAAAATTAAACCAGTACTATTATGTCTAAATGCATACCTTATAATCATGAAACTAGAGTACGAGGAATGACATTAGCCTCATAAACAATATAACTGTGAAGTTCGTAAGCCCCACACAACTAGATGGCGCTGTAGCCTATTCTTGTCACGCTTTTCGATATTTTAATCAGTGGTGGTCCAGTATTTTTTTGAAAATAAGGTAAACAATATAAAATATTTTGTATGAAACCTATGTATTGGGATCTTAAGGGACCTATATTTTTTTTAATCACATGTAGAGGCTTTGTAGCACTTGCATTTAACCAAATATGCGGTGAACATGACAATTGAAGACATGAGTGGATGAAGGTGATAAGTCGCATAATTCCAATTCTGAGTAAATCGAGTAAAAGTTTTACTTTTATTTGAAACTGAACTGAACTTAACACCTTTTTCAACTTTTTATTTTTTTAAATATGCCTTATATCTATGGCCTAAGGTCTGTAGTCATTTGGTATCGACTTATAACATTCATCTACGCAAAGAAAAGCAAAAAATCGAATATGCGACATATCACCTTCATCCACTCACGTCTTCAATTGTCTTATAGCAAAATAAATCCAACTATGAGAGGTGGAAATGTAGCATGTTTCATGTAGACACGTGGAAATGTTAATATAAATTAGACTGTTTTAGAACAAACGTGTCGGAACTTTTCTAAACCAAATAGACCTACTGAACTAAAAAAAATCCCATGTCAGATGTAGCAGTTTTGATATCAAAAAGCGAGAGAAAAGTTCTAATATTTCAAAATTTCGAATTAACATGGCAACAGTCAAACCTAGTATTCTACCGAAGTTATAGATACTTTATTCAATTTTAAATAATTAAAACATTAAACAAAGACATTCACTGCCAATGGAGAGCGTGCCCAGAAGGCTGGCTGCATTACCACCATTACTATTAATATATACATTTGAAATTGTTATTAAAATGATCAAGTCTTCTCTATTCTGACATACATCTTCTGTCCCATTAAAACATATGGCTAACTTGTTGAAAATACTGCATGTCCAAACATTTCGTCGTTGCTCGCCCAAAACAAATCAAAAACAAACACAAGGCGTTCCACAGACAACATAGAAATATGACACTTTATACAAATCATAATCATAAACAAACGCAAAAGACAAAGCATCCATACACGATATGACATTTTCGCATAATAGATATAGTATTCGCCAATGACAAATGCGTCCGTGAAGTTCGTACACGTCGTTGCGTCAAATACAATGGTTAAGTTCACGAGGAGCTGAAAGAGGGCAGCTGTTGCGCTCTCGCTCACTCGCTATCCGGAATAGCATGCCATCCCTTTCGCACACACTGTCAGACGTAACGAACGTGGACGCCTGATTGATATCCACGGACCTAACTTCACTCGAGACGCATTTAACTTTTGCGCGTACTTCTAACAATTACTTCAACTATTTTTTTTTTAAATTTGAAGCTGCTTATTCTATATACTATTAGATATTCTCACCTTCGCGCTGCGAACTGATGAATTCTGAATTTATGTCGCGACCATTGGAGAACCTAGACCTGCCCCACGCACTCGATTGGGCTTCCGTGTTTCTGTGGAAAAAATCAAATCAATTTTTCATTGTTTTGAACTCATCTTAAAATAAACTAAGAATTTAGAATAAAATTATTGATAACAACAAGAGTTTGATTGCGATTGCGAGGATGTAATGTAGTTTGATATTGAATACCTTAGGACCACTTCGGTCATGTCCTCTTCTTGCGGCGGCGGCTGTCGCGGCGGCAGAGATGGCAGCACCGTCGATTCTGAACAACACACTTTTAATCTTCACATTCGCTCATTATTGGGAATTGGGGAAACACTTAGTTGAAATTTACAAATCTTTCATTTTTGTAATATAACTAGGATACGCCCGCGACTTTAAATTCCCGCGGGATTTCAGAGACACTAAAATGCCGCAGCATTTCAAAAATAATATATGCTATTGTTCTAGTGAAAACCGTGTCGGAGTAAGCAAACTTTTACGCTCCTGAATAACTACAAACCGCTCCCGGGAAAATTCCCGCGGGATTGCCCGGATTAAAAGTAACGCAAAACCGCACCGAAATCGGCCCAACAGTTTTAGTGTGAGTCTCGAACAAACAGACAAGAAATCTAAAAAAAATTCATGGTGTTCTCCATCGTTTATGTAGTATATTCCAGTTTTTTTTTCTAATAGGTTCAATGTATTCTTAGAATTTCATAATATTACTAGCGGCCCACTCCGGCTTCGCACAGGTATACAAAAATAACTTTTTCATTGAGTTTTCAAAAAAATTTTTTTTTTCAAAATATGATATAGCCTATTTCACTCGGGGACAGTGCACCTTGCCAACAGTGAAAGAATTTTTCAATAGTTTCGGAGCCTATTCAATGCAAACAAACAAACAAACAAATCTTTCCTCTTTATATTATTATTACTAACTGTACCCATTTCATAGGAATCGGTCAAGCCGTTTCGTAGAAATTTTGCTACAAACACAGTGACACGAGAATTTTATATATTAGATAGATTTAAATGGACTAAACCATTCGTTTCTTGTTCTGGAGCTATAAAAAAAAAATGAAAATCTTACCAATGTTCCTATCAGGCGTGGCGGAGGCGCGTTGAGCCTGCTGGCTGTTCCTGTGCTCCTGGAGGATTTCCGCCTGGGTCCTGGTCTTCCTTTGAGGTTCTGGAGACGAGGCCGCCGACGATGACGACGAGGCGTTCCTGAACATGTAAAAATTACCTTCTAAAACGGAACCACCATAAATTTGTGGTCAAATACACATTATTGAAACGAACGTTGAACTCGTACTTTCTGCCTCTAACCACATAGAATTCGTGTTAGAGTAAAAGAGACAATATAATTCTCTTGGTTTTGGCGCGGCAATTTTGATGGCAGCCGGCAGTTTGTAGACAAAAATAATATTAAATTTGGCCCCTCAAAGGGGTTAGGTTTTTATGTCGTAAGCCAGAATAGAGGAGTTGAATGGAGAAAATATTTTTTTGCAGATCACCAAGGACTGTACTCCGGTATTTAATAACCTCGACTAAAATAACAGCTGCAAATGCTTGCAACTCACTACTGAGTGGGTTCAGCTTAATGTAGTAAGTTGTTGACAACACATTCCACTCGCTTATTAATAAAAAAAGTGTTTAGTCGTAGCTGTCATTTTAACTCGTGTAATTAAATATCGGAGTATAGGAGAAAAACTAAGTGGTTTTTTTTTTAAATATTATTCAAAAGTACTTCAACACAATAATTTGTAATAACACTGACCACGGATCCTTCCCAGACAGAAAGATATTTGTGAACGCACGCAACGCAGCCAGCTTTATGGGAACGAAGTTAGCAAGTCTAGTATTTTGTAAAATACCCTCTTAGATTAATAAAAAAAATGAAATTAAAGGGCTTGAGGGTCTAAAAAGGTGTCTAAATAGTTTCTAACTGACACATGCAGCTGAAAAAAACTTGAAGAAATGTAAAAAAAATACCTAATAAAAACTTAAGTGAGCATTAAAAAAATTATAAGTTTCTCATTAAATTCAAACAAAATAACAAAAACAAATGTATTTAAAACTTGATGTGAAGATGAGTTTTGAATTGAAAAATAAATTGTTATAAAATCACTCATACAATTCACATAACAATATGGGACTTGACTGAAAAAACGAATGTTGAAAATTGTGTAAAAACTCACTCATACAGTTGAAAAGACAATATAAACTTGAGTGAGTAGATTTTAAACTCACTCATACAGTGGAAAAGAAGATATAGAATAGAGTGAGTAGAATGAACACTCACTCATACAGTTGAAAAGACAATATAAACTTGAGTGAGTAAAATTAACACTCACTCGTACAGTGGAAAGGAATATGTAGAATAGAGTGAGTAGAATGAACACTCACTCATGAAGTTGTGAAGATAGTATGAGACTCACTCGTGCAACCGCCTCCTGAGCTCGGCGGTGGGCGACTCCCCGCGCGGCGCGGCGGAGTAGGGCGTGAGCTGCAGCTCCGGCGGCAGCTGCGCGTGGAACGACAGCTTCGCCACCCAGTCGCGCATCAGCTCCTTGGAGGGGCACGCGAACAGGTACTCGGCGCCGTCCGCGCAGCCCAGCCGGAACACGTGCGCGCGCTTCGTGTAGTCGCCCGCCGGCTCGCAGCGCGCCTGGGCCGAAACATTAGAAAGCTTTAACAATAGAATTTCATATAGTGCGAATGGCACGTCCTTTTTATTATACAGTTTCGAAATAAAATGCAATGACGTAAGACCTAAAATAATGTTACCGAGTGCGGGAGTCGGATTAAAATGCCATTGGAATTACTAAAAAAATTGTAAGAACTATACAAACACGTATAACACAGGTACAAATATAACTGAAGAGTACAAATCATCATCAATCAAAGTCCGTCACTATATCGCTCATCGAATCTACGTCTTACTCGTATTGTAATCTTCGCACGACTGCCCCCCCCCCCCTCCCATTCGGGCATCGTGTTATACTAAACTGGGGGAAACAACAAAGGACCACGTTGACTAAGGTTTCGGAGAAAACGTAATTTGCACACCTGGTTAATTATTCCCGCGAACGGCCAACAAAGTCGAAAACAATAATTATTATAATAATAAACAATAACCATTGTCTATTTGCAAACTTTAAACACAAAGTAAACAAAAGAATTCCAAATGCGTGAAGGGTAATAAACCAGACGCGCATTTCTTCGTTGGTATGTAACAGTATAACCTATCTATAATTGCGGCATGTTTACGCCATTTATAGTAGTCACCAATAAATTAATTTTTAAAGTAAAATACACGATTAATAAATTAAACATATGCAATTGTAGTAGCATAATAAAATAAACCTTCGCTTCGGTTAGTGTACGGTGTTGGTACATCTGAGGATGTTAAATAATAGCTAGATAAAATAACTTAAACTATGATTTATTGATATTAACTTAATACTAGATATGGAATGATATGATATGATATTATGAGTTACACGTACGCGAGTCGCGGTGCCTTTATGTGAACTGTCGAAAATGACGCGTGCTCGCGTAAACGCTGATTGTGCGTTCTGTACGGTTGCACCCTACAGTTAGTATAAATTGATATTACTTAAAGTGTTATGTATTCGTTTTTTCTAATAACGTCAGGAAAGTGTATAAATATTAAAAGTTAACAAACGATTTATATGAAAAACTTCTATTTATAAAATCCTGTGCGGGAACCTACTGATTTGGTCCTTCGAGTCGGATCTAAATTATAGATAAGAAGACTACATTTTAACAGTTTCAAGCGCGGCATTTTAGTTGATTACATGAAAGGAAGAAGCAAAGCAAGACTTTGTTCACCATCATGTCTAGCTCTAATATTTTTTTGCAGTATTAAAAGAGTTATTCCGAGATTTTATTCAATTCTGATGTCATTATTAATAAACGTAGGAAAGACACAGTTTGCAATTTAACTACCTGTCATTTATCTCTTGTTCAAAGATTTTATTATTTTGTAGGCGCGTATCTTTACAACAAAATAAATCGTTCGCTGTCTATATATCCCCTACTAAATGATACTTGTAAACAAATACTATCTAAATGGTTAAAAACACTGAATTATGATGAAACCGAAAGTCTGCTACGTATAACAATTTAATACGTCTATTTATACATGTCTTTTACAATTAGAATTATTACATACACACACATGAATGCACGCACGCTAATTACACTCACTCACTCATACACACTCACACACACACTCACTCACCGGTTATCTTATAATTAGTATGTAGTTTGTTTTTCGCCATGGAGTGGAGCACTGGTGACCTGTAATACAGATCTTCCCAGATCTACAATGGGCACCAGTCTCACACAACAGGTCCTATATCACTTGTAATTTGTTGTGTGAGAAAATAAATAAAGTTTTCATTCATTCATTCAGTTATTTTAAAATATTCTTTAAGATAGGTTACCAGAAAGAGATTGCTTTAAGCATCAAGACCACCTATTGTTTTTATCATGACAATGTTGTAATCATACATTTTTTTGGTAATTACAAGGTTTTATTCAACTTGCAATGGATATATTTATGTAAGTTCGAGTGGAATCTTGCAAGTTAAATTTGATTAACTTCCCAGTTTCCGATTGAGCTGAAATTTTGCACCCATATGTATATCGCTTGACAATGCAAGTATATGCTACAATGGAGCTGATCTGATGAAGGAGTCGGGAGGTAGCCATAGGAACTCCTGTACTAAACAAGACACTCGTCATGTTTGGGCTCGTTTCACTTGTCTTGCACTCTGCTGCTACATGGTATCCAGGATCTCAAAAGCTTGTATTAAAAAACCTTTTTGGTGAGCTATGTAGGCCAGGCAATGTGTGGAAATGCGACTTGAAGTACTCACGTTGAGTATGGCGACCGGGGGCGCGGCCGCCTTGGCGCTGGCGAAGTCCACCTCGTCCCGGAAGAAGCAGAGCAGCTGCCCGCACAGCACCGAGTAGTAGGAGCGCCACGAGCGCACCGTGGCGCGCTTGCCGCCGCAGCCCGCCTCCTGCTTGCGCTCCAGGTACCCTGCCACCCGAGACATGGACTACTTTAACATTGGGCTCACTTAACTAGACTAGGTAAACTAGATGAAAGTTAGCCTCATTCATCGTGTCTGGTCCCTAACCTATCCCATCATAAAGGCTGGTTGCAAAGACCTATAGGCAACGGTAACCATTTCCCATTAGGTGTGCCATCTGTTTGCAAGCTTCATAAAATTAAATAAATTTTAAATAAAAGATCAAAAGCAACATTCGGCCATTCACTTGTACAAATCATTCATTCATTCATTCAAATCGTTCACTTGTTTTAACCTTTCACTCATTCAAATCGTTAACTCGTTCAGATCGTTCGCTTGTTCTAACCATTCACTGGTTCAAATTGTGCACTTGTTTAAATCGTTTATCAGTTCTTACCATTCACTCGTTCAACTTGTTCATTTCTTCTAACCGTCCACTCGTTCGAATTGTTCACTTGTTCAAATCGTTCAGCAGTTCTTACCATTCACTCGTTCAAACCGTTCCCTCATTCAAATTGTCCGCTTGTTCAAAACGTTCATTTGTTCTAACCGTTCACTCGTTCGATACGGTCACTAGTTCTATCCGTTCACTCGTTCGAATCGTGGAGCGTACCTTCGATCTCGACCGGCGGCAGGTTGTCGATGTCCCCGCGCCGGTGGCGGCGGAAGCTCTGCGTGCGCCGGCGCGTCGTGAACGACGGCGTCCGCTTCGGCGTCTTCACCACCTGCGAACAAAGTTTCACTCCGTAACTGCTAGTAAGTAAGTGGCCTATGAAGTTCATTCGTGTCTCATTTCGCACATTCAAATGTATGCTTAGTCTAGCCTTAAATGAACGAGTAAGGCACTAGTCAATTTAAGAAAGTTATGAGCGACCTTTTAAAATTCAAATTTTGAACTGAAACTTTCAGACACTTATTATTTTATCGTCTGTTTAATTATACCGTAACGAGAAAATTTTCGAATAAAATAACGAACAGTTTTTGGCGATTTTTGAAATCTTTTCTCAAATTTTGAGCTGTATTTTGGAGGGAGTTCTTAAACCATCAAAAACAATTTTTCTCACTCGAGACTCAAAAAAATAGTCGGTTTTTTTGCGCCACCCTAATAAATATATATGCATTGCAACATGTGTCCGCACACCTATAATCTTGTCAGTGGACAGGGTAGCGTAACACTTACACTCATGCTCTCCGCCCTCTTGACGTGGGGGTCGCTCTTGGGCAGCCTGTCGAACTGCGGCGCCGGGGCCAGGGTCTCCTCCGAGGACGCGGCCACCGGACTGGTCACCAGGCGTTCAGTCTACAAAAAAAAAAGAGTATAGGACCTGTCGCAAACAACCCAAAGCCAGGTCCTGGGTTGGGAAAGCTACCACTGCTACTCTGGAGTATGTCCTCATAACAAGCTTGGTCAGGTTCCAGTCACCCTTTAGAGAGTAACCGCTTTCCATCAGGTGGATGGTATATCCCTGTGTGATGATCTCGTGCAATAAAAAAAAGTGTGCGTCTCGGGACGCCCGACAGAAGTGATAACTTGCGTTGAGAGAAAGGGAAGCCAGACAGATTTGCGCCGTAACGCGTTACGTAACGAAGCGGTTTTCCTTCCTATAAGAAGTTACCAATTCAAAAATGAATTTCTGTCAAAATTGCAATAGAGGGTAGTTTCAATCCATTAGCGCCACTCACTACTTGGTGCGGTCCATCACCGCTCGAATATAAAACAGTGCGGACTGAACCACTCCAACTTTGGTCGGGTGCACAATCTTACTCCGGCTTTGGTCCGATGCACATGATCGTAGTAGCGTTCTAGGGTGGCTAATTATTGGGCGAGAAGTGATATTAACAACTAATAAAAAAGGGTTGTTACCTCTCTGGCGATGGGCACAGGAGGAGCGGCCTCTTTCCTCCTCTCCTCTGTGATCCTCTCCATCTCCCTTCGGCGGTACTGCTGGAGCCTCTCGGCCTCTTGCCTCTCCGCTGACCGGCGCCGAGCCTCCTTTTCCTCGTTCTGTTGCTCCTTGAAGGCTTTCTCGATCTGGTTAAGAAAAGTCGCCAATTATGCTTAAGTATATGTATGGGTATTTTTGTAAAAACAGGTAGATACTATTGTGGCCGAAGGTAGAACTTCCCGGTGGAGTGGAATCACGTAAGAATTGATCGAGGAGGAATTTGGTCCATTGTACATAAAACGCTACTTCTCAAAAGTAAAAAGACAACTCACCAGCGTGATACGTTTCAGCGCGTTGAACTTGTCCCTCTGCGACTCGATGGTCTCCTCCAGGTCTCGGTGCCTGTTGATCAGCTCCTCCACCTGCGCGACGCTGTCACCGTACTTGCCGTCGCGGACCAACGGGACCCTGGAGAAGCAGTCAGCTTTAGACAGGTAGACAAAGAACAGAAACACAGAGTAAAAACGGGTGTGCTGTCCTCGGGAAACCTGGTGGGAACGAAGCTCCTTTCGCTACCTATTATACTAGTTAATAAAACTAAACTTGTATGTTGCAAATCGTGTACTCAACGAAACACCCTCACATATGGACTGTAATTACAACATCAATAGATATGATTGGCACTACTGTACTAAACGGCATGTTTAGAATTTTATAATACTGTTACGAGTACGAGGCTCTATTTAAAATGCCGTTGGAATTACTATAGAATGTATTAGAACTGTACAAACTCGTATAGCACAGCTACAAATATAATCGGACACAACAAGTCCAAACGTAATGCAGAAGGTCGTAATTCAATAAAACGCGCAAAATCCGTCACTTATTAGACTCCCGATTGTAGTACACACGTCTTGCTTCGCTCGTGATTATTGCTCGCCTGCCTCGTCCATCCATCAGGTCATCGTTTTATACTGCGCAACTGCAATGTCCCCGTATCTAAGTCGACTTAAGCCGACAACCCTGCCTAATGACTACCATAAAAGATTACAATACACAAAAGGCTGTTTCTAATTACAAATTTTAAACACAGCGTCTGCAGGTATGCTGGTGGCCCAAGTTGCAGCAATACAATAGATGGATGAGAGACCTGTTGGTGATCCAGTTGTCGAGCGCGGTGGCGTCGCGGAGGAACACGAGCGCGTCCAGGTGCTGCGTGTAGATGCGCTCGCGCGTGCTCCACGCGCCGTCGAGTGTCGCGCGCCGCCCGCGCAGGATCGACATGCGCTCCTCGATCTCTATCGACATGAAGTGGCCCTCCTTCACTAGTTTCTCGCCTGAAATCACAAAAAAACGTACGAGTTTTTGGCGGGAACTTAAAGAAGACGTTGTACTGTGCAGTTTTATTTTTGTAAAAATGAGTAAAATTACTCTAAAATGAAAAGGAGTTATTGTGCGTTTTGTAAGTAATGTGAACTGTATAGTCAATGTGATTTGATGGAGGCTGGTACTGGAAAATCAGAAATGTCATTTCTTGACAGCATAATACTGAGTTACGGGCCTCATTGCCGTGAGTGTTATGTACATTTCTTTTTTAAATAGTTTTTATATATATAAACTTCTAATGGTTTTTGTTTTATGAGTAGGTAAATTATGTTCATTTAGTATGTTTTTAGTTTTGTGTGAATTCATTCGCGACAATAAATATTTTTCTTTCTGCTTTTTTTTCTTTTCTCAGGAAAATCTGAACTGACTCGGTCATGTAGAACGGATGGAGGATTGGGGAGTGAAGTGAAATTATCTGCGAGTAAATACTCTGAAGTTTCACGCCTACTGCGTGTGATTTGCACGCACATTTCTTTTCACGTAAAAATAATAGCTCACCATCGCTGTACAAGGTTTTGAAAGCGTCCTCCTTCGCTTCGATCTCCACGCGGATGTCGTTGTGCCTCGCGAGGAGCGTCTCGGCTCCCGACACGTCGGTGGCCAGCTCTGGCGCCGTCACGCGCGCTATCGTTTCGTTCGTCCATGCTCTACAAAAAGATTATAACTATTAATGGCAACCTGAGTTTATGGCAGTTTTATCGTGGCGATCGAGGGTAGAACTTTCTGGAAGCGTAAGCCAGTCTTTCGTGACGCTTACACTATGCCCTCAAAAATATCAGAAAGTGGAAGAAGCTTCAAACTGAATTTAAAGAAACTAAACGTCCTCCTAAAAACGTATTGATGTATTGTAATGAATGCAAAATTCAATGAATGAATGGTTTAAATAGCTGTCAGATTGAACCCAATGAAAATATATAAAAAAATATACGTTAAAAGTAGAATGAATAAAACAATTACAACATTAAATGATAACTGCAGTATTTGCAACTGGCGGTCGTACGTGATTCTTGTCTACTACCTGTACTGAAATTTCGCAACACGGACACAATAGCCAATTTTATATGAAATGAATGAAAATATTGTAAAACAAAATCAATGAAAATATTGTAAGACCGCATAGATGACAATATTTTAAGACCGAGCGAATGAAAATATTTTAAAACTTCAGTTTCATTCAGGAACGAAAAAATTGTAAGAACGAATGAATGAATACTCACAGCAACTCCTGGTAAGTGCCGAAGTAGGCCTGCAGCTGGCCGGCCAGCTCCAGCTGCTGGGTGCACTGGTCTGCGCGATGGCTGAGGGTGTCCAGGGCGTCGGTCACGTCCTCCAACTTCGAGGCGACGTGCTCCTTCGCGTCCGGGAACGCTGTGCCCAATCTGGAAGAAACAGATTTTTAGGCCATCATTTTCTCCTAGATTACGACTAGGTCATCATACCATTAGCAAAATTGAAATATTGTATGATTTGCTTACTTCTTACACACTTTAGTGTATTACATTATAAGGAAATTTGTGATAGGTATTGGAATTCTAGTAATGAGATGTTTTTCATGTCATTTTAAACACTAAAGCCTTTAATGTAGAAATATAAAAAAATATTTTTTTCCTGTAAGCCGACAAGGACGAAGATATCGCTGATCTTTCATATTGGATATAAATGTCTTGAAATGCCGGTGGCACGAATGACATGAATTCAAATGTTTTGGGAAAATAAGTACTCATTTTTTGATAAATGTAAAATGCGGGTAGTTCTATATTGTTTTAACGATCAATAAATAAGTCTCGTTAGCGCCGTTATAGTGTTTAATATACGACATTATAAAAAAAAACAATCCACAATCAAGTGGTAGGGCATCTGCCCGTCTGAATAGCTACCACCCCGGGTAAGCCACCAGAACAACTGTGAGTTGTGTTTCGGCATCAGTGACCAAGCTTCAGATTCCCTTTAGAAAGCGGCAGTGCATTTATAACGCTTTTAGTCTTGCAAATGTTCATAGACGATGGTAACTGCTTTCCATCAGGTGGGCCGTCTGTCTGTCTGCTGAACTAATGCAATCAAAAAATGAGGGGTGTATGTCTGGGGACGCCCGAAAGAAGTGATAAATTAAACTAATTTAACGTGAAGAAAGGGAAGCCAGACAGACTGGCGCCGTAACGCGTTACGTAACGAAACGGTTTACCCTCCCATAAGAAGTTATCATTTGAAAAATACCTCTCGGCCTCCTCCCTGAGCGCGTCGTGCCTGGTCCTGATCGCATCCAGGTCCGCCCTGAGCGCGTGCACGCTCCTCTTTTGCGCGTGCAGCTCGTGCAGGGAGCGGGGCGGAGCAGCCTCGCTGCCCAGCGCCGTCTCCTTCTCGCCAATCCAGGCGGCGGTCTCGTCCACCGACCGGTCGAACTCGTGCACTTGGCGGGCGCCGGCCAGAGCCTGCGAGAAAGGCAACCCAAAATGTCCAGCCATGCCGCCTCCACCAGATCAAGTCCAGGAAGGGAAAGAACGATGTGGAGTAAAAAAGTAGGAAAGCAGACCCTAGGCGTCGGAGTGAACCGGGATTTAACACTCGGTCGATGATGGTGATGATACTTGCATTTCCAAAATAATATACCAAAATAACAAAGGATTGCTTTATATTTGAAAATCATATTTATTTGGTCCTTCGAGCCGGATCTGAACCAGTGACCTATGTATATTATTTTTACCGTGAAAGTTTAATTTTTATGATTACTTATGAAGTTGTCACTAGGAAATGAAAATGATGAATCAAGAATACCGAGTCGAGTGAGTGAGTGAGTTGAATGAGAAATTAAGCGAGTTGACTGCCGAGGGAAAATGAATTAATATAGAGCACTCACTCGGGCCGATCTCGAGGAAAGTTTGAGCGTATTAACTCGTTATCTACGGCTTCAATTATTCCGTTAATTACTCTGAAGTAATATTTCATAAGGAACTCCAAGCAGGCCGTTCATTTGATTCTATCCTCAACAATACCTATATTTTTTTTTTCCTTGTTCATATCTATCTCTACTCATAATCACCTCCTGTCTGGCGAGAGCCAGCTCCTTCAGGTCATCCCAAAGCCCCTTGATGTCATCAATCCTTTGCTTCACTCTGTCCGCTTCCGGCGTGTTCTCCTCTAGAAGCACGTTGCCAGCCTCGCAGACACCCTCTATCCGACCTTCATTGGCTGTGAGAAGAATTAATAATAATACATATATGAAAATACGCGAATGGATGAAGGACTTGTGTAACATAGTAGTCAACTGGCTAATACACTTGCATCTCTTATTCTTACAATTAATATGTATGCCATTTGCATTATCTGACACCGCTATCCCAGCTTTTTTTTGGCCAGGGGAAATCCGTTTGAGGACTAAGCCGCGACAGGCGCAGAAGCCTGGGGGGATGTTCGCGACCCGGTGAGAGTGTGGTCTTCGCCAGATAGGGGGTGGCACTAGCGTGCCCGGTCAAAACCGGTGCCACACTAATGCCACTCCCCAGTTAGGGATACCCACTAAAACCCCTGGGGGTTCCGTCCTGCGCCTTATGTCAGGGCTACGGGAATAGGCTACCCGGCTCCGCAATCCCTGGCAGGCGTGGGCCCCGCTCACTGGGCCTCTTCCAATACCGGGGGAGCTACTCCCCCGGCCCTACTCGGTCTATTCCAGGCGTGGGGCGGTCTGTAACGCGCCCCACGGGAAGAGAGATGAGCGCGCGCGGAACACTCGCGCTCTCATCTCGATGGCATGTGCGGGTGAGTGAGAACCTCTATACCCCTAGAGGCCCCACCCGCACCTCTATCCCAGCTATTCCAACCCTCCCCATCCTGTCTAATCCATCCTAAAGGTTGGCAACGCCGTTGCTTACGCTCCTGGTGTTGTAAATGTCTATAGATGACGGTAATCACTTTCCGTCACGTTCGCCAAGTACGCAATAAAAGGAAAGAACGGCCGACAAACAGATGTGTTAATGCCCAAATTAAGCAAGTTACGCGTGTGTTATCTATACTAATATTATAAAAAGGATAGATTTGACTGTTTGTTTGTTTGCATAGAATAGACTCCGAAACTACTGAACCGATTTGAAAAAAATTTCAGCAAGGTACTACAAGCTGGGCAGGATTTTTTTTTTGAGGCGAGGGAAAATGCTACCGATTTAGGCACAGACTGGGTCCTTGCCAGGGAAAGGACTTACGTCGGTCGGGGGCGGCATCACTGCAGCAATAGTATGCTTTTAGCAGTAATCCACCCGCGATCGACTCAGCTAGTGTGGAAAGACTCAGAGGAAGCTGAACGGGCAGCAACCCCAATACCCACTAAAAACCCCCTCCTCCCTGTCGACCCTGCGCTTAGTTGTGAAGGAAAGGCTGAGACTTAGAACAGAGTTACGCCCGGCCACCAAGCTAGGCAAGCTACACTATCCCTGAGTGACGTGGGGTATATTATATTTACAAAAAAAATTAGGAATCCTTACTAAAACATCAATAATGTAACCCAATATGTAAAAAAAAATACCTAAAATCGCGTGCACTGCGAAAACTATTGACGATAGAATAATATAATGTACTACGACTTTGCAGAACACATCATTATCTACAAAAAGTGTCGCGACAGCATATGTCTATCTATTATAGTTATGCCACAATAAGTATTCTTTTATTTTGAAAATTTGATTAAAATGCCGCCGCTAGAAAAGGCTCTTTATTTGTATCTTGGTTATTAATCTTTATCAAAATAAATTACTTTACATTCAAGACTGCTTCAATAAAAAGTTGCGTGGTCGCCGCGCACCATGCTCGGCTAGCTAGGCTTATGCGATGTAGGCGTCACTGGGGTACGGGCCGTACGGGAGGGGAGATATATTGAATTCGCTTAGTAGGTAATGAAACTCAACAAAAAAGTCATTTATTTTTTCAGATACCCGTGCGAAGCTGGAGCGGGCCGCTAGTGGCTAAACAAGACTACTCTGATGCCGATCCCAGACACTCAGACCATAGGAAATAACGGAGAAAATTCGTTTCCGAAATTTACCATACCAGTATTCGAACCCGCAGCATCTGCGTTGCAGTGAGGCCGGCAAAAGCTTAGTCCACTCAACCACAGAGGGCGTCAAGAAAATGAATCCGATCGTACCTTGAAGTTGCGCCAAGAAGTTGTCGAAAGCCTGCTGGAGGGTTTCCACGTGCTCCACGTCCAGGCCGTACTCCTCGCTGGCGGCCGTGGTCATCTGCTCGCTGATCCACTCCTGCACCTCCTCGCACTCTTGGACGAACCTGATGATGGAGTACAATCACTCAACTCAATACCATACATTGAAGCTATGTTCAATTAGGGACTCAGAGTCCTCGATTTTTCCCGTTGCACTTGCTTGCCGGCTTTACAATCGTAAACCCAAGTGGAACGGTTATTCGATCCACCGCTTGACATAGGTCGTTGTGGGCGTTGTGTGATCGAAAATGATGACGTCATTAGTGACATTCACGCCACGACCACAACGACCGCGGTCGCCATGTGGAACGGCTGATGGAGCATTTTGGGCATTGTGAGCTACTAATGGAACGCGCTGTTAGACACACAGATGATAATAGACGAAAAAGTGTTCTCCAGTGGAACTTATATAAACTGTGTTTCGGTATCGCTGTCGAAATTCAACAACAAATCCGAAGTCGTGATGGCAACGCGGACGAAGTCTTCCGTTTTCCATTCATTCGGCCATCCGTTCCCTAGTCAGAAACATACTCACTTGAAGTACTTCAAGCTCTGCTGCAATCTCTGTTGTCTCTTCGCTGAAAGCAGTTTCATCTCTTCGTATGCCTGTTTAAGTTCTTCCATTCTCTTCTGCACTAGTTCACCGTCCGCCGTACCACGGTCCTGATTATAGAAAAAAATCTCAGAATGTTTTTTTTGGATTTTATGGCATGGTAACAGAGACCTTTAGACACATTGTTACAATAAATTCTAATCTTTTTACAAGCTTTTATTTACTTTGCAATGGATATATCTATATGTCGCAGAACGGCCTCATTCTCACGACATCATCTTTAGTTATTGCAGGTTTAGTGGGCGTCATCAGGATAAAATGCGAGCATAAAACACAATAGCCACGGTTTATACACTTTTAATAGAGATTTGATCAACATTATGACATAGTTTAGACCGAGCAGCGGGTTCAGGGCACCCGCTCATACTTCCAACTTCAATACTTTCTTTAAAATACTCCATGGTCCAACTCGACTTATTGCCATCAACCAAATGTGTCACAAAAACTCCTCCGTCTACCGAAGTAGATACTACCAAAGTATAGAGGGCGCTGACCCCGCTCCGCCATATGCTCTGCTCCGATTGGTCGTTTATTAAATTACAATATTCATAACTTTTATTAGGTTAAAACGATCTTTAAGTTATAGAAACATTTAAGACATCAAATTAAATTAAATTAACAATTTTAGAAGTAATTAAAATGTAAACAAATAATATTGTGCGTTATATATCCAAATAATAATCCATCCAATATAGCTTCCCTCCGACATATATATGTGCATGTAAGTTCGGGTTGAATGTTGCAAATTAAATTCGACCAACTTGTCGGTTTCCGATTGAGCTGAAATTTTGCACACGTATGTGTATAACGTGACAATGCAATAATATGGTACCATGGAGCTGATCTGATGATGGAGTCGGAAGGTGGCCATAGGCACTCCTGTACTAAACAAGATAGACCCGTCGTGTTTGGGCTCGTTTTACTTGTCTTGGCTAGCACTCTGTGGCTACATGGTATCCAGGATCTCAAAAGCTTGTATTTAATGATCTTTTTAAAAAAGCTTATTATTATTTAATTTTTGTTTATAGTTTTTAATTATACAAAGCCTTATTTAATTTACCAACGCTTCCAAACATGTAACAATAAAATCGAATGTATATAATACCGCGTTTAAAACCGTTACAACGTAGTCCATTATTATTTTTTTTAAGTCTTAATTAAAACTGTTTTTTTAGATTTAAAAAAAAGTATATTTTAGAATTTGGCTTTGGAGGCCCATTTGAAAAATTCACATGTATTATATACGTCAGCAGATTTAATGATTATCTGTTAAATATCAACTTACCACCAAGGCCGTGGTGGTCCTTTCAAGTTTGCCCAGTGTGGCGTCAAACCCAGTGACCTCCCGTTGCAGGGCCTCGAGCCTCCTCGCCAGCCCCAGCGCGGAGTCCTCGTCCCTTCCCATGTCCAGGGAGACCAACGTCGGTCTCCGCTCCATAATCCAAGCTTCGGCCTCTTGGATCTCGGTGATCAACTATTAGAAGAAAAAATGACAATTAATGACGTGTCTTCTGGGACACTTGCTTTGAACGAAGTTCTTCTAGTCTTAAAAATTCTTACATTTCTCGAAACATTTGAATACATGTATACTATCATTTATTGTTTTTACAAAGTTATACAATTTTACACGCTATATATACCTATTCTAAAAATATATGTACAGCTTAATTTATAAAAGATAAAAACTACAAATAATAAATAGGTCCCAAATCACCGTCAACTGGGAACGTTCCCAAAACGCTGGCCGCGTTACCGCGTTGTATAGCAACGCTTACGCGTTGCCCAAAATATAGACCAGCGTTTTGGTTTCGTGAGACATCTATCAACCGTTTTGATAGGTCTCGATAATGGCGATGGGCTTCTGGACCCCATGGCCCGAGAGTTTCGACACCAAAAGCCGCAAATATGTATCCACTGCCAATGGATGCATATTTACGGCGTTTTAGGTCCTCTTGTCGGGCGGCAGCTGCACCAGCTACCACAGCCGTATCGGGAAGATGGGACGCTGCCAAAGTGTCAACGCACGTTGCGTCCCAAACTATTGGTCGTCCCATCTTCCATGGCACCAAAGACATCCCGTCCGGTCTCTTGCCATCGTCGCGACACAGTCCATTTGGCTCTAAAATGGCTGGGGTCCCGGCGGTGACAAGAGCATTTGTATAATAAATTTTTATCCACACCGGAGAGCACTTTTTGAGGGTCATACATATAGGTTAAACTTTAATTTTACTTCCTAGTCTATGTCCACCGCTTCGCAACGTGTTATTGCTGTTAAGGAGAAGCGGCAACAAACTCCCCAGCAAGGTTTAGTAAAAACTGATTTTCCTTACATATATAACTTCACGCCAAACCCTTTGCGGGGTAGGCACGAGCAACAGGGCGCCATTCAGGCGCATTGATTTTCTTTATATTTCATTCTAATAAAACTACGTTTTAACGGTTTTAAGCGCATTAATATGTTTCATTTTGATTTTTAAAAACTTAAAACCGATAAAACGTGGTTTTATTATATTATATTTTTATTCTAAATATATCTTATCTTTTTTTTATAAGTTTTATACAGAAGTATGTTACAGAATGACTTTTGAAGAATTAATGGAGTTGTAGCAAAGAGTGCATATTCAATATGACAAGTGTCTTATTGAATATGCACTATAAACACAAAAACGGAAGGTAAAGTGTGAAGTAACACGAGAATTTTCTTGTAATATTAATACTAGCTTCTGCCCGCGGCTTCGTCCGCTTGGCATTCGTCATCGGTGCTCCGCTCCTATTGATCTTAGCGTGATGATATATAGCCTATATCTTCCTCAGATAAATGGGCTATCTAACACTGAAAGAATTTTTCAAATCAGACCACTAGTCCAGTCCAGTCAGACCAGTAATCAGAACCGTTTCAAACCAAAAAGTGACCTGCAACAGTTCGCAGCGCTGCTGCAGCGCCTGCGTGCGCGCCGCAGCCGCTTCAAGCAGCTGCCGCGCCGCGGAGGAGAGGTCGCGCGCGCGCGCTTCAAGCGCTGTAGAGGCGAAGTGGCCGCGGCGGGACAGCTGCGATGCGCGTGCGCATACAGCTTTTATTGTCGGCTCTCTGTTGAAAGAAACATGAAACTCACATTCTCACTCTCTTTTATCACATATTATTTACTCCTATAGGCAGACCAACGAAAGTTGACCCTGGAAAATGGCGGCAAATTTAAATAATATATGTATGGCAACATCAATATTATTATGAAAATTTTGAGCTTTCGGCGGGAACTGAAAGGAGAAAAATCTAAAAATGTGTATAATTACTCTAAAATAAACAATAGTTGCATGGTAGTTTTTATCTGTGCAGAAACATAAAAGAAATACAATTTACAGCGGCCGGACGGTCTGTCGTGAAAGGCGAAAAGAACCCACAGTCAGGTGGTAGGGTATTTGCCCGACTGGATGGCTACCACCCCTGGTCTAAAGTATGTCACCATAACTACCTTGAGTTGTGTTTTGAGATTAATGACCAGGTTCCAGTTTGCCTCAAGAGAGCGGTAGCGCATCTGTAGCACCTTTAGTGTTGCAAATGTCCATAAGCGATGGTAACCACTTTCTATCACAGTCAGGCCCTCAGACTATGTCTGCTGTGCTTAAGTAATAAAAAATATCAGGAATTTAAAAAGAAAAAAATATATATGCAAAATGAATACAAGATAATTATAAATAAATAAAAATACATACATACATAACTTCACGCCAGGTCCCTTGCGGGTTAAGCACGAACAACAGATCAGGCTTATTCTTATACACCTCACTTGCCTCTTTGACATCCATAGCACTTGTCATGCACGCTCGTCTGTTCTCGAGTTGTTTAGTCATTCTTCCATCATTCATTCTTTCCACATGCCCGAAAAAAAATAATTTAATTAAAATGAACTATAGTTGTAAGAGAATTGTAAATATATTTTTTATTAGCCAAAGTTGTATATTAAAATGAAAATGAAATACCTCGCGATCAACTCGGCCTCGAGTGCTAGATGCTTCTTGAGCAGCGCCTGCGCCTCCGGCAGGGTGTTGCCAGCCTCCTCTTGCCTCACAGCCGCTTCACGCTCGCGCAACCTGAACGCATTCATTCAATTCCAATGTGACATAAAATACTAGAAACAATTCCGACAGTCCACAAACAGTGAAGAGTTTAGGCATTTGTCTATGGAACTCTGGAAAATCAATACAAAATGCTCCAATCTTAAAAAGTATCAAATCCTTTCTATCCCTTTTCCATACTTCTATCCCATTCTAGAAGAAGATTTGAAATCTGAACCATATTAGTATTTTCTTAAAATTTCGCGACTATTCCACTAAAATTCGGTATGTACGTATTTTCATACCGAGAGTGGACAAGGTATAGTTTTCAGCCCGGATAATGGGATAGATTTTGGGATGGATTTATGTAAAAGTTATCCCAGAAAATAGGATTGGTTTTTTTTTCATTTTTGTAATTTGTTTTGCTGTACTTTTGTTTAAATGTAGTTTTAGTACCAAAAAGGGACGTAAATGCTTTTCATACCGAGAGATGGGATAGTTTTCAATATTAAATGAAGCGAATTTTCCGAGTGTAAATAGCACTAACATAAAAATTTAGTACAATATAACCTGTATTAACGCCTGCTCTTCAAACAAGAGGCACGCACTAGAGGTAAACTCTAGCTGTCCTAGATATTATAGAAGAAATATGAAGTTCTTGGCGAGAACTAAAAGGAGATATTGTGCTGTGCAGTTTTATTTTCTAAAAATGTGTAAAATAACTTCAAAATGAACAATAGTTGTAGGATATTGATAGTTTTTCAGTATGTGTTTTTGTGAGAAATGTGAATTGTATAGACAAAAGTGACATTTCGAATTGTCACAAGAACTCCATTGAATGGCGTCAGTTGATAACCTACAGTTCAGCTGAGCAATACATAGGCTTAAGGAAATTAGGAAAGGCCTAGATGCCAAGTCATAGACCTAAATAAATGGAAAAAATGTATAGTACGAAATGTACTATATTTTTATCGCTGATTCAGTTGTCGCTCTTTTTGTTCAGATTCCTTATGATTATTTTAAAAATAATAGAACTTTGCTATCCAAAGCAAAAACTAGTTATTACACATGAAAAACGCAATAATGAAATAAATAAAATATATAATAAACAATGAAAAATAAATATGTACTTTTTTCTTCACCTAAGTCTCTAACCATAAGCCATTGGTTTAAATTCGGCTCGAAGGACCAAAAGGGTATGTAGGATGCTTGATTGAAAGTACCTACTTGATTCACTTGATTTATTTCATCCCTTGAAATGGATGGAGATGCCTTTATGTGCCACGTGCGTTACTTTGATGAGCGACGTTCGTTCTGATAGTAGTTGACTTTTTTGATTTTGAGGCACACTGCCTGTTTTAATGTGAACGTGCGAAGCTATACCATCAGAGAGAGAGATAAGAACACTTGCCATCTCAGTTCTTCATCGGCGTCCCTGTCCCAGCGGTGCAGGAGGGCGGCGTCCTCCAAATTGTCGCGTCTGATTTGCATCGGCTCTTGGAGTTGGCGGTAGCTGTAGGAAAAATATATCAAAATTAATAAATTAAAATAAAGTACAGAGTACTACACAAAATGGTAACGTTGCCTGCCTTTTGGGAACGTTGCCTTTTTCTCCTCTTTCCGAACGAACTGGATTGTCCGGGCTTTTTCATTTTTGAAATGAAACTTCTATATTCTATATAGACGGGGGTTTAATATTTTTTCTGTCAAAAAAAAGCCTTACGGCCGCGTGGAGGGACAGCATAATTTTAGAGTAGATCGATGTTTTTTTGGTTCTAGATTGAGTTCAGTTTTCTGAAATGATGACTTCTTATGGGAGGGTAAACCGCAACGTTACGTACCGCGGTACGGCGCCAGTCTGTCAGGCTTCCCTTTCTGTCACGCAGTTATCACTTCTGGCGAGCGTCCCGAAACGCACAGCGCCTTCTTTTTGTTTTATAAGATATGTTTCAATAAAAAATGCATTGATTAAAATGTACCTAACCTAAGCAAATAAAAGCGAAAAATGGAAATGTGTGCTGACCGTTTAACGGCGTGGTCGGCCTTGGCGAGGATCTGGTCGGCCATGAAGTGGTGGCCGTCGGCCAGCTGGCGCGCGTTGTCCGCCAGTTGGGTGGCGGTGTCCGCCTTGCTCGCCACCTGCTGCTCCAGCCGCGCGTGCCGCTTCAGCAGCGCCGTCACCGACGCCAGGTCCTTGCCTGCCAACGAGCATGGTCAATGCAACCACTATCCTCCATACTGGTGTGGCGACGTTAATGCCAACATCAGAAACACATGCAAGCGCGAAACTAATGTTCATCTGTACCAAGTAAAACAGCGCGATCCTATTGGCGCGTAAACACCGTTTCAACAAAAACCCGAACTTCACTTTCGTGGATCTTGTGGATACCAGTTACTAGTGTATTGACTAGAATCCACAAGATCCACGAAAGTCACGCCGAGAGTCCAATGGCTGTACTCTTCCGAATGCTTCCGGTTCTTCCTGGTCTTCTTGGTCTTCCTCGTATGTGTTACTTGACCGACTATGATATGAGGGTATATTGATCATGTCCTTAACCATGCCGGATGCTGGCACCGTGCTTACTCAGTTACTACTAAAAAGCAGACGCTTAGCAGCTAACCGAGCGAGCTACATATTCGGGGTAGGCGGGCGTGGGGGTACGGGATTTCTGGGTAGAGGTCAGGAAGGTGATACTGTCCGCAACAACTTTACTGTCTTAACTATAAAGTTGTACAATGGGCGGCCTCATTACTTAAAGCAACCTCTTCCAGGCAACCTTTGGATGGGCAAGAACTTATAAAAAGTTATTTAATGGTGTGTACTACAATAATAAACTATAAATTATAATAATGCATATTATAAGGCAAAATCCAAGTTACCATGATCCTCGCTCAGCAGCTGAGCCTCGACCTCGTCCAGCCAAGAGGTGAAGTCGTCCAGGCCCCTCAGGTAGACCCTGGCCTGATAAGCCTCCTGAAGCCTCTCCCTTCTCAGTTTCGCAGCGGCCTGGAGCTCCCGCCACTGGTTCTCCAGCTCTTCTACGTGGGTCGCGATCTCTTGGGACGCGTAGTGTTTTGCTTCTGCAGGGCGAATAATGACAAAAAAGTCAAATAAGTTATGAAGTCCCTTTTTTGTAGCAGGAGTTCAGTAGACAGGAAGATAGCCAACCTGATGGAAAGCGGTTATCATCGCTTATGGACATTTGTAAAACCAAAGTTGCTACCAGTGTTCTGCTGCTCTCTGAAGGGACACTGAAATCTGGCCCACTAATGGAGAAACAGAAATCGAGCTTGTTGTGGCGGCCTACTCTAGATTAGCCATCCAGACGGGCAAATACCCTACTACCTGGCTGTAGATTGTTTTGTCTCCTCTTACGACAGTCCGCCGCAACGCAGGAAATTGTATTCTTTCTTCATTCGAGCACGGATTATTTGGTCTTCTTTCTTATTGTCTTAACTAAATTCCACTTCCCCCTCTCCTATGGTCCCTCCTATTCATATTGTCTGGCCTTCTATCCTATTTCATCTATCCCATCCTAAAGGTTGGCAACGCATTAAGATCGCTTCTGATGTTACGAACGTCTATGGGTGACAGAAACCAGTTTTCTTTAAACCAGTCTGCCTATTTACCAGATGCGCAATAAAAAAGCAAGCTGAGAGATGTTTCACCTGATGGTAAGTGGTTACCGTCACCCATGAACATCTGCAACACCAAAGAATCTGCTTACGCCAATGAAATTTGAAATATCAGTTTATATCGCTTTCCGAAATTTCTAAATCACGTTTTTTTGTTTCCCCAAAGCCAGTGTATTAAATTTAATGCCCAAGAGTTGATATCTAGCAAAAAAAACTCTAAAATCTCTGCAAAATGACGTTTACAAATTACAATAAAATACGGATTTATACTTAATCCTTCTTCCCTTAAAACTAGACAAACTAAGAAGGTAACTCTTTGGTCCTTCGAGCCGGATAAATTGGACCCTTTTTGTACCCCGACAGAGAATTAATACCCACTATTGGCTCTATATTTATTTAAGTTAAAATCATTTATCCCATTTGATTGTTTTTAGATGATAATTATTAGGCTAATATTGATGTAACTTGCAAGAAATGCGGGATATCAACGTGACAATTGAGAGTAGAGTGATGAGATATAAAGTCGTCAAGAAAATGTTATATTTAAATCTGCGTTAATCCAGTTGTATGTTATTTCCAATCTACTTAGGCTATATATATTATACTTAATAGAATTTGTATATTGTTTGAAGTTAAATTATCCTAGCAACCCGTCAAATGTATTATTTTGAATAATCTCACCGATAAGTCCTTCGCCGTGGTTGGCGACGTCGTCGATCCTGCCCTTGTTGGCGGCGAGCTCCGACTCGAAAGCAGCGTGCTTTTGGATCTTGCTCTGAAGATTGGACAGCTCTCTGCGAGAAAATCGATGCGAAATTGGATAAACATTGCAATTAATCTTAAGTTTTCTTCTCAATTTTTCTATATTAGACCCTCTCTCTCTTTTCTTTCACCATATCCCAATTAATTGGGGTCATTCTCTTTGTCACGTGACTGTCCTCCCTCTTCATTCTATGCCCATACCACCTTAATCTTCTTCCCCGTTTAAGGGTCAAAGCGAATATCCGCAGCCTAGTTCCCACTAACACCTCAAGATTCTTTACCTGTAGTTCTGGTCGTTGGCCACCTGCATCTTCAGCGCGATCCACTCCCTCTCGTGGTAGAGGTTCCTCAGGAATTGGTGCAGCTGCCGCGACTGCTCCAGCATCTCGCCGCGCAGTTTGCAGGACTCCTGTGCGAGAGAAATTCGTTGGAGTGAGATGAAGAACTTTAATCTGATGGAAAGTGTAACGGTGAAGTCAAGAAAAGTTTGAAGACTCACCAGCAACCTGTCCCTCCTGCCGAGCACAGCCGCGACCCTCCTCTGGATGTAGTGGGTGTCGTAGTGGCCCTCCTCCAGGACCCCCTTGGCGAACTTGTCCAGCTCGCTCACCCTCCCGATCTGGCTGTCCAGCAGCTTCGCGAACTCCGCGTGCTTCCTTATCAACGTCTCCACGGCTGCGAGGAACAATGACACTTCTTATAGTCACCTATCTTCTATCTTTATATATAGAATTCTTCTGTGCGTGTGTGAAGTACTCGTAAATGGCTGGACCGATTCCGATGATTTTTTTTGTTTGTATTCAGGTGGATTAGGGAATGGTTTAAATTCACAATTAGACCCGGTAGGTGGCGTTGTAATCGCGTTCTAAGTTTTATTTCTTCAGGGCAGGACAACGTCTGCCGGGACAGCTATATACAATCTTATTTAACTCTTTATGTATATCAAATAGAGTTTACTACCAGGGCTTGAACTTCGTTGTTAGCGTGGTGAAAATTCTGGTTGAAAATAAACACCTGTACTCCTGATTTCAAGTACTTGGTACTCTGTCCAACCATTTATTTTACTTTTGACGTTTGCAAGCCCATCAAGTTACAAATTTTTTTACAGTAAGTTTCACATGCTATAATCGTCACAATTGACATACTTCATTGTTGCAAGCAACGTAATTGTAACGTCCTGCGAGATATCTAGAGACCAGACTACAAACCATCATCGTCATAATTATTTTAATTTAAGTCGTAATTAATCGTTTTGAAATGAACATATTTGAAAACCAAAAATCAAAGTGCATTACTATTATACACATACCGTCCAAATTCTCGCCGAGATCATCATTATTCAAGAACGCTTCCTTCGAAGCCAGCCAGTCCTCGGTCTGTCTCGCTTGCTCCTTCAGCAGTTGCAATTGGTGGGCCTATACACAGAACACATAGTCACACATAGCCTAAAAACACTTCATAGATAGTAATATCATCAGTAAAACCGAATTTTCCAAAAAAGTCTGAGAATTTAAAATTCGGGCCTTAAAAATGGCCCGGACTTTTAGAGCTTGCGTGCTATGGGAAGGCCAACACGTAGAGGTCCCTTGACAAAAATGTAAATGTGGCGTGACACTGACCGGCGATTATCGCTGTCTACACCATAATTATACTAATGCACCCAAGGACAAGCCCCGACCAGTGTAGGACTATTGTGGGAAATGAGGACAAAAAGTACCGGTCTCTTGGGGTGAACTGCTAGTGGTACTAGGGTCTGGGAATATGGGGACTATGGCGACTGCCCGCCACAATGTTCAGTGAATATGAAAAAATGGGCATACGGTGACTGGCCATTCCCTACATGGGCCCTAAAAAAATCCCATAAAAGACAGGGGTAACATTGACCATTTCCTAAAGACTCGCGCATTTTACATCTAAGAAAGAATTACTATATTTATCTTCATGTTATATATCACTCGTACCTGAGTGAGATGTTGCTTCCTCTGCAGCCAGGCCTGGTCCAAGGTGGTGGAAAGCTGCGCCACCTTCTTGAGCTTCTCCGGCGCCTGTACTTGTTCTGCCTCCTTCTGCAGGGACGCTATAGCCTTCTGACGACCGTCGATCTCCGCCTGGAAACGTTACATTATGTTATTTTTTTAATCGGCAAAGACAGACACTGTACAGCTTACCATGCTGGGAATCGAATCCGGGATACAGGAAGTTCAATAATTCAAATTAACTCCCTATTTTTCAAGTTCAGTAAATATTATTTTGTATGTATAGTTTGGTTTATTTATTTTTTAAATTGTTTTACTGTAATACTAGCTTCTGCCGGCGACTTCGTCCGCATGGAATAGTTTAAAAAATAGTAAGTTAAAAAAACCTCCCGATATTGAAACATTCTTCATTGTTGCTCCGCTCTTATCGATCTTAGCGTGATGATATATAGCCTTCCTATAAATGGGCTATCTAACACTGAAAGAATTTTTCAAATCACACCACTAGTTCATGAGATTAGCGCGTTCAAACAAATTCTTCAGCTTTATATATTAGTATTGATTTACTTTAAAAATCTTAAGAACCAGAGCCAGCTCAGCACTTCCATGAATATATTCGCAAATTGTGCACTGGAAATTATTAAAAGCAGCAACAATTATTTGATTAAATTAAATCGACTTGTGTTATTCAAATTCCGCGTGGTATAGAACCGAATTACACGCGTGTAAAGTTGCGTGGAAAAATCTGCTGAATAAATCTCAGGTATAAGTCCCCTACCTTCTTCTCGTGGTGCAGTTCCAGTAAGGCTTCGGCGTCAGGAACCGTCTCCGGAGCTTCGGTCTCGTCCATCTGCTTCACAGTCTCCGAGACCCACACCTCCAGTTCCTGGAGAGCAAACAGGATATTTAACCGACAAGTCAAAATCAAAAATTGCCTGTAAAGAATTTAGTTTAAAACAACCCATGCACTGAGTTTTCCGTTTGACATTATGATTTGGTATAATACATGATGCGTTTATTTTTTCCAAAATCAGCCCGTTCGATTCTTGACAACGGAAATTGATTTTTCAAAGATGTAATAATAACACATTAGTTTTCGTCAAAATCCACCTTTTTTAGTGTTTTTTGCTATTTAGCATTGTTAAGGATTTGGCTCTGAAGATCCACTTAAAAATTCCCATCCCAGTATTGGTGATGGTAACTAATTTCCCTTATGTGGGATGTCCACCGGTTACTTTCGCGATATTTTTTAAAATATTTACTAGGATATGCCGGCGACTTTATCCACGCTCGACTTGAAATTCCCAAGATAAACATTAGCGCAGAGTTTAAGTCTAAGAATTAGCTGTCGATCAGTGAAAAGCGCGTCGAAATCGGCACAGTAGTTTTTACGAGAATCTCAAACAAACAGACAAGATATCTAAAATAAAGTGCATCGTGTTCTCCATCGTTTATATAGACTATTACATTTTTTAAATATAGTATAGTTTATATGTAGAGACACGGGGTGTTTAGAGTAAAAATTACATTTCGAACTAGATTTCTCTTATTTAGCGACAATCGAAAATATGTAACTTGGCTGCCACTGGATTTGGATTTAAAGATCCATCTCTTGAGATATGGTAAGATGAGTGATTAGAGAGTATCAGGTAAAGGAGATGAGATTTATCTCCTTCATCGTATACCCTTCATTTTGAACAATATAATTTTTCAAATTTCCACTAAATGTTTTACCTTGAATACTTATTAAATTATTAAAGTGAAAAAGACTAGAGAAGACACTATGATACCTTCAAGCTGTCGTCGAACTTGTGCTCGGCGATGGCCTCCTCGAGCAGCGCCGTGCGCCTCTCGGCCAGCTGCTGCAGCTTGTCCCAGCCGCCGCGGAGCGCCTCCAGGGAGCGCTGGATCTCCTTCGCACGGTCCGGGTGCCTGCCGCGAGAGAATGAGACAATAAATTAGCACAATATTAGTAGCAACAATATGGGTTTCATAATTTTTTGGAAATACATTTTAGTTTAATAATCACTAATAATAATAAGTGAGCCATTATGAAATGTATGTAACCCGGATAAATGCGACAGGCGTTCACTGCACACACCAATACCTGGCCACTGCACACGCCAGTACTTGGATCCTAAATATGCCAGTACTTGGACCCTGTACACGCCAGTATTTGGACCCTGCACACGCCAGTACTTGGACCCTATACACGCCAGTACTTGGATCCTAAATATGCCAGTACTTGGACCCTGTACACGCCAGTATTTGGACCCTGCACACGCCAGTACTTGGACCCTATACACGCCAGTACTTGGATCCTAAATATGCCAGTACTTGGACCCTGTACACGCCAGTATTTGGACCCTGCACACGCCAGTACTTGGACCCTATACACGCCAGTACTTGGATCCTAAATACGCCAGTACTTAGACCCTATACACGTCAGAACCTGGCCACTACACACGCCCGTACCTGAACCAACTTCCATCCTTCCCTCTCTTATCCTAGGGGCTGGTATCTCGATGGTAATGCCTCTGGTGTTGCAAGTCTATAAGGCGACGGTAATCAGTATCCATCAAGTAGTTTGTATGTCGGCGCAGACGTAATTTAAAAAAAAAGTTGCATGCAACGCACGGAAGATAGTAAATACAAAGAACAGAAGGATATGTTGAAGTGCTCACTTGGTAGCCAGGTTCTTCCCCTCCGCCTCCAGAGCCAGGATCTTGTCCCTGACTGCCCTAGCTTCAGCCGCCCTCGCCAGATGTCGCCTCTGCAGCTCGTGGGCCGCACTCAGATCCCTTCCTCGCTCCGTGCTGCTGAACAGTGCCGACTTCTTCGCGATGCGCTCCGCTGTGTCTTCCACATCTCTGTTGAAAAGATTATATGTGATAAGAAAAAAAAAATTAACATCAAGTGTCACGTGTTTTGTGACACCTGTCTGTAAGTACGGGTGGAGATTGATCATTTCTGCCTATCCTATAGGAAACAGATGTGATAACACTCATCATAAAAAAACAGTGCGAGTGATGTTCTTCATTCAGTTCGCGGATCGTCACGCACTTGGCCGATTTTATTCATAATGCAATAAAATATAGTACATCATATTATCCACTCTTTTATAGCAATGATAATAAACTGTACAGTAATTTTAGATACAATATATTCACGCAGCCGTGACAGTTAAACGTATTCTCAACGTTGATAGAGAAGTGTAACAAAGTGCGTCAGCAGTGAAACTTCTTTGGGCAAACTAAATTCTAAGACTTGTTTATGTTTATACAAATCCAAAATTTTACCCTCATGCGCCTAAAGAAGTGTCACTTCAAAAATACCTAAAATCGAGTGCGCTGCGAAAACTATTGACGATAGAATAAAATAATGTACCAAGACTTTGCAGAACACATCATTATTTATAAAAAGTGTCGCGACAGCATATGTCTAACTATTATAGTTATGCCATAATAAGTGAGTTTTTATTCTAAAAAAATAATTAAATTTCCGCCGTTAGAAACGCCTCTTTATTATTATCTCGGTATTCATCCTTATCAAAATAAATTACTTCATATTCAAGAGTGCTTCAATAACTTTATATGACTTTTTTGGATTATTTAATTCAGACATTCCATTCGAAAGATATCACGAGAATAAAAATGTAAGACAAAAGACAAAAACTCTGCACATCTTCGTGGCGCTAATATTATTATTGCGTTTCATCAGTAAAAAATTTACCCTCATGCGCCTAAAGAAGTTTCACTTCAAAACAGTGGGGGTGCTATTCTTCATTCAATCCGTGGAACGACACGCTCTTAGCCGATTTTATTGATAATATAAAAAAGAGTACATCTTATTACCCTTTTATAACAATGATAATTAACTGTAGATCTAACATTTTTGATGTCTTCATGCAGCCGTGCCAGTACAACGTTGCAGAAAACGTGACGTCCTTCAAAACGTTGATAGACAAGTATAACATTTGAGAGACTTGCCTGTTGAACGCGTGTATCTCGAGGGCGGCCGAGAGGGCGTCCCTGTACTTGTGCAGGGCTCCGGTGAGCGCCTTCCACTTGGCCAGGAAGGCGTCGCGGCGCTGCGACACAGTCGCCGCCTGCTGGGTGGGGCCCTGGCAAATACGACGATTCAGTCTTAGCATATTGTTACGAAATTGTGGGATGTGAATTTAAAATGCCGTTGCAATTATCACAAAGTTTATTAGAAGTACACACACATAATTTACAGTTCTTATAAATAAAATAAATAATAAAACCAGCCAATATAGGAATCCCGTTCCGAATGTATACTTAGTAACGCCTCGATAGCAGTTGAAACTTATGTAACTCTGAATTTGTATTTGAATGAAAGAGACGATATAATTGTGGTGGAAAAAAATAATATTAAATTTGGCCTTTCAAGCAGGTTAAGGACCATACAAGTGATGTCAAAATTTAACCGATGTTAAGGCAAGTGAATGTATAATAAAATATAGGAACCGGTCATAAGTTGTTTTCATTTAGGTTTCATACTTCAGTGTTTTCATTCATTGAGTCATTCACTCTAACTAATTTGTTCATTCACTTTCATTCAGTGACTCATTCTTCTCCATTCATTCGGTCGTTCTCATACCTGTTGCAGCAGCTTGTCGGCGAGTGCGCAGATGCTCTTCACGCGTTTGTCGTCCACCTTCATATCGGAGTCCACGTCGTCCAGCTTGCGGAGCAGCGCCGTGCAGTGCTCGTAGTCACGACCCAGCTCGTGGGCTTGGACCTGGGAAAACATATTATAATTCAATACCAAGAGATATTCACACTAAAGGTTAATAACTAATTTTACACACGAGTCGTCATATAGAAACACGTGCGAAGTTCAAAAACTTAGCAGACCTAATTAGTTTCAATTAAATTTTAAACTAATTAAAAATTTGGTCTAATTGATTATGGGAGCTGCATACGTTTTCTTGTCATCACAGCGGACAACGCACTACTGGCTAGCGCAACGCGGGAGCGCACATATTAATAGTTGCTCTATCTCGCTCGCACATCATCCGTCCCGGTCACACACTGTAATAATACTGTTAATATTTGTACTTAAGATTACCGTTTCCAAAATAAATCAGTTCCCATCAGCACTCGACAGTGAATACTACTCTCTGTCATATTATGAACTATCATTTAATCTCTACCTCATGCTGCTACATGATAAAAGGATTGAGTTCCACCTACCATCATCTCCTTATCCCTGATCCAGGCCTCGATCTTGTCCAGGTGTTGATTGAACTCCAGGATGTCCTGCGCTTCTTCTAGACCACGACCTAAAAAAAGTAACAGGATTTCTGTGCACTTCTTCTCCGCATTAATTTTAACCACACCCTATCTCCACTGCACCTCGAAAGAGGATTCCTTCTCACGTATTTGCTGCAAACAATAGATACTTACCCCTTTGCTCTGTAGCCTGCTCCAGCAGCTTCCAATCGCTGTGCAGAGCAGCCAGCTGCTTCTCCACTTCATCATCGGGGCTGAGCTGCTTGGCCAGGGCTTCGACCTCCTCCAGCCTGGCCTTGTTTGCAGCCAATTCAGCCGTGAACGCCTGGTGCTTTTGGAGCTTCTTGATCTTGTCCTCGAGGTTTGTCACTTCACCTACAGTGGAGAAATATACTTACTAACAAAAAAGAAGTTGAATGACTCACTTGACACCTCCCCCCTCCACCCTTTTGTCTCAGCTGATGGTATCCACATTCCATCAGGTGGATTTTATGTATTAAAAATATACACCATAATAAATTTGTAAATAATTCGAGTATGCACCATGCGTTTAAAAATATGAACAAATCAGGAGGGATAATTCGGACTAGGACATTCCGAAAATGTAATTTTTAGAATTTTTGCCTGTTTGTCTGTTAGAGCAGCAGGTGAAAGCTACTGAATGGAATTAAATGAAATTCGACGTTGAGGTAGCTCACATCCCGGGTTATAATTTAGGTTAATTTTTACTCCGATAAATGACGTCGTTTCCGTGGGATAAACGTAAATAGTGAAAAAGGCGGCGCTGCGATCGCACCTTTTTCGAAACTACTGAACATATATAAATGAAACTCGACACAGTGCTGGCTTATAACCCGAATCAACACTTAGGATATATTTAATCCCAACAAAAGATATCGTTTACTTGGAATAGACTGATTATCAAAATAGATGGCGCTGCAATTGCGACGTAGACATCCATCGCTGCAATTAATAATGTCGTATTCGGTACTTCAAATCAGGTTGGCTGCGACTTTTCTTTATATTTTTCCGTGCAGTTGTCTACACTATATTGAGTTAGTTTCTTTATAATACGAGTGAACTAAACAAGAAATTAAAGTATTGGAGGTTTCTATATATAAAAAAACTTAATTATATTTTTTTTTTGAACAACATAGACCACGCATAGCCATGAGCAAATCTCCGGTATAAAACAAAAACATCTGCCCGCGACTTCGTCCGCGTGGAATAGTTAAAAAAGTAAGTTACAGAAAATCGCCCGATTTTGAAAAAGCCCTCATTGGTGCTCAGTTCTTATTGGACTTAGCACATATAGCCTTTCTCGATAAATGAGCCATCTAACACTGAAAGATCATTTTAAGAATCGAGTAAATAATAATAATAATAATCGGCAGACAAACACACACATTGCATATCCCCAAATAAAGCAAGTAACGCTTGTGTTATGGGTAATGGGTAATATACAACGGACCACTCTGGGGCCAATCCCAGACACCCAGACCATGGTAAATAACGAAAATACGTTTCCGAAATTTACAATACTAGGAATCGAACCCGGAGAGCCTCTGCGTTGCAGTGAGGTAGGTCGGCAAAGGCTTCGCCCACTCAACCACAGAGGCCGTCAAAAATAAAATCAAATCAAATGTCAAATCAGTAGTTGCTGAGATTGGCGCGTCCAAACAAACAAACTGTTCAGCTTCATGTATTAATGTAAGACGTAGGTCTCACCGTGGTGCTGGTCCGCGGTGAGCTTGGCGAGCTTGTCGGCCACCCAGCCGCGCGCCTCGGCCGCGTCGCGCGCGAACTGAGCGCGTGCGCGCGTGCGCACCAGCTGCGCGCGACGCCGCGCCGCCGCCGCGTACAGCTGCACAGCGACCGATTCATTCGTTTCATCGGCAAATTAATCGAAATACTCATGGACCAGTCGAGTCTTGGTAGTGTAAACCAAAGATGCAAGCGTATACTTATCCGGCTCGAAGGACCATAAAAGCGGTAGCGGATTCGTTTTAAACGAAAACTTTATAAAATGTTTATTCAATCGACCAGAGATAGGAGTAATAAAGGAGCGAGGGAGCACACGCGGTGGCCGCTATTCGTGTACTGACTATTTGTTAATATAAATTAATATAGTAAAGTAAAAATGCATTGTATGCAGTGTTCGGTTTCACCGTACAACAAGACAACAGTTACTTGGTAAAACAAAGGGCGGTTTTATCGCTATATAAAAGCGATCTCTTCCAGGCAACCTGACTCACAAGGAAATCTTAAATTATCTGTAATTATTTCGCCACAAAGAAAGAGGAAAAGAATTACATATATGGACAGCAGATTACAGTAAAGTAAAGTATTGTAAACTAGCACATACATAATGATTCCTGAGTGAATTTTTAAACATGGCAAAAGATTATAAAGTAAGACAGCCTGCATGGCGAAAGAGTTGGAATAAAAAGTTGTACGTAGAGTGTGCAGGTACCAACTGGAGACTATTAGTGGAACGCGAATTGAGGGTGTGTGACGTATAAAGGCAGACATTCATAAATTCAAACATTAACAATGTAGTCCGTGTCGATAATAATTTTAGAGGGTAGTCTGGAAGAGATCGCCTTTGGCGACAAGAACGCATATTGTCCTTTAATGTACGTGCAATAAAGTTCACTTATTCACTCATTAAACAAAGGTACCGAATGGGTGTGAAGCGATCGCCACCAATATATATAAAAATTGAGTCATTTTGTCGCTTCTTATCCTTGACAAACAGACATAGAAATAGATACAAGAGTGAGAGGTCAAAGATCTTCTTTAGGTCCCATACCTACAAATTACAGAAAAAAAATCGAGATAGGCAAAAGCCACTTTCCATCGATATGATAGTAAGTGGTAATATGGTCATAATACCTTCTTCCTCCTGTCGTTGATGGTCTGCAGCTCGTCGGCGATGCGCTGGCTCTCGACGTGGTTCTGCTGCAGGAGTTTGTCCCCGTGGCTGTTGAGGGTCGACAGCTTCTCATCCTAACGCACATAACATAAAAATAAACTATACTATAGCAAATCTGTAAAAATAGTACCGAGTTTTTACAATGCGTTTAAGTGTGAAAAAATCAGGGGACCTAACTCGGACCAGCAGATTCCGAAAATACAATTTTTAGATTTTTTGTCTGTCTGTCTGTCTGTTAGAGCATCACGTGAAAACTACTGAACGGATTTAAATGAATCTCGAAAAGGAGCTAGCATTATCCCGGAGCGTAATTTAGGATACTTTTTATCCCGATAAATTACGTCATTTCCTCTCCCTTCTATACGCTATATGTCTATATACCGTAAAGAACGGAGAGGAATCGAACGAATTTCGAAGAACCATGCATAAGTGGGCCTTAAAAGAGCGAAGCGGAGAAGAGTAAATATTCAATGGGTCGTATGTCAGCACAGACTAAAAGGCCAGAGTGTAGAATGAGTTATCAAAGGACTATACCTAAGTGGGGTCTTAAGGAAAGAAGTGAATATTTGAAGGACCATACCTAAGTAGAGTCTAAAGGAGAGGAGTGAATCTTCATGGACCATACCTGAGTGGCGAGCAGCTTCTCAAACGCCTCGTGCTTCTTGAGCTGATTATCAACCTCCTCGACACTGCTCGTTGGGGAGATTTCTGTGCTTAACGCGGCCTCCTGGGCCGAGCAGAGGTCATGGAGCTGCTTCGCGTCTCGCAGGAAGCAGTGCAGGTCTATCAGCTGGTCGAGAGCCACCTGTCTTGCTGCCCAGGCGCCCTTCAGTAGAGTAAGCTCTTCGAGGAGCGCCTCGCACTTCTCCGCCACCTCCTATAATGGAAGATATATGCAATTTCCAAAACACGTGTACTATAAGAAACATGAAATATATGTTTCATTTAAATATTGCATGAAGAATTTATAACACATAACCTAGAGCATAGGCTTCTAATGGTCATCTTCTTGGATGAAACGCAAAAACCCTGAGTTTAATTTCCAGCAGATCATAAAATAATTTTAAAAACCTATTACAGTACGCACAAAACTTATATGCGCTTCGAGTGACGTTAGTTGCATGCATTAGCAGGTCTAGCCAAATGTTAAAGTTAATTACATCTTACGGTGTGATATGCGAGAGATATGGTATGTGAGACTGAATAGTGGCTGAGCGAGAGCAAAACTCTTCCTTTTCAACTGTCTGTGAACTTTATAATTATGTTCTATGCAAAGACGTGTACGAACTTCAGAGACGCATAATAGTTTTGCTCCTATTTATTTAAACTTCGTGAGTGAATGATGGTGATTGAAATAGAAGCGTAACACCACCAATACAGTTACAAGCTTTATAAAGAACTTCATATAATATTGTGTGGACAAAAATATGAGAAATGTGATGGTTTCTACGATTCGAGTTCTCTTCTCGAAAATCACTGAAGAAGTGTCATCCCCCGCATCCCTCGATCTACTGCTCGTCCGCGTATACTTCCTTGATACCCATCAGGGTGGTGCTGCAGTTCCAATTATTTGGCAGTTAGGTTCGAGATCGGGTTACCAATGTATCAATTTTTGACTACCGGTTACTCGATTTCAGTTATCCGTTCGTTCTATAATAGATACCTCGTCGACGATATACTCACAGCGGAATTGGGATGTTCGTCGGCGAGGAGTTCGTGGCCGCGCTCGAGCGCGGCGCGGAAGCTGTCCTCGCGGGCCTCGATCTCGGCGAGCACGGCGTCGTGCTCGGCGCGCGCGGCCTGCGCGGAGGGCGCGTCGCGCACGCGCACCGCGCGCTGCAGCGACGCGCGCAGCCCCACCGACCACGTGGTCAAGTCGCGCACCTAGAGGAATACGTATATATAATAGACAAACACAAACATTGCTGTCTTGTTGAAGGGCTCTGTGAGGGTTTAAGTAAGCTGAGGGGTGCATCCCCCCTGCTGTTCGAAGTAGGTCACTCTGCTCCCCGGGTGCAATTACTCTGCACGAGATTCCGTGACGCGTCTATAAGCGCTATAAATGGGGCCCAGGTTTAGCTTTAGCGGGTAGTTCTGCAGCCGATTCTCGCTACAGCTTCGCTTTAGAAGCGAGTGTGGAGAACCGGTCACTGAGAATCCCACATACCCTCAATGCAGGCCATATGCCTGTCTTTTGGCCCTTCCCTCGAAGGACCCGAGGATGGTGGCCGAAGACATTCCCCCTGTGTTATAAAAAAAAAGCTGAGTGGTACGTCGATGATGGTTACTATGGTATCCTGTTGGATAGGATGACGCACCACTGGTGAGAGCCCACGGCTCAATCCCCGAAAGGAGCGTACAAAATAAGACAACGAGTTGTTGTACTCGGTGTATCTATCTCTGTCTTTCGTTCATCGTGTACCTCTTTCTAAATATATCCGTCCTTGTCTTTTCCTTCCAGAATGTTCTAGTTTTTTCTAAAAAGTTCTAAAACTGGTTTACGCTGCTGGACAGTTCTACCGTCGGTCGCCACATTATTATAACGATTAATAGCAAGTTTACCTGTGTGAGGAACTGGTGCATCTGGAGATGCTGATGGAGCAGCTGCCTCCTCTCGTTGGCGGCCTGCTTGAGCATCTCCCAGGCGTCGCTCAATGCCTGCTGCTGCAGACCTATCTGCTGGACATTGCCTCCAGGATATAGTTTCTGGAGGCGACTACCTTCTTCTTGCAGGACCTAGAATAAAGAAATTATGTGAAAATCACGCTCTGGAAATTCATAATACTGGAGTCAAAACTCGAAATTTTTAATACTGAAGCAGGCAAACGGCCCAACTGATGGAAAGTGGTTACCGTTTGATGGCTCCTTACAAGCTAAACTATGGACGCGTTCCTTTAGTATCTCACAACGCTCAAAATACTCCGTCTACCGTTTCACAAAGCGACCGCGGTCGTTATGGTCGTGTCGAAAATGTCACCAATGACGTCATCATTTTCGATCACACAACGCTCACAACGACCCATGTCAAGAGTGGATCGAAGTCGGCGTTGACCACAAAGCATTCATTCTCTCTACCTCTTGGCATTGAAAGAGACGAGACTTTCGAATCGACCAATGACATTTGTGTATTTTGTCGTTCATGACATCGTCGCCCCATAATCCGTTCCAATAGAGTTTATGATTGTAACGTCCACAAGTGAGTGGTATGGAACAATTCAATGGTCGTGAACGTGGTCATTGTGAGTCTCTTGTGGAACGTAGCCTATGTGTCAGTTTAATAATGCATATTATTATGTTTTAAAATAAATGTTTGTTGATTCTATTACTGACTACGATAATCGGTTTTTCAGAAAAAAAATATGTAAAAAAGTAGCCGAATTGGAGTTGTAAATAATAAGCATAAAATAAACACTTTTATAACAACTTGAATTCGGTGCGTTTTGTAAATTGGTTGCTGATTTTTATCTTTTACTTGGCACGGACTTCAAGACGTTGAAGAATATTTTTTTTATTTTTTTTTTTTTATTGCTGGAGATCAGCAGACAGGCAAACGGCCCACTTGATGGACAGCGGTTACCATCGCCTATGGACATTTGCAACACCAAAGGTGCTACGAATGCGCTGCTGCTCTCTTTAGGGAGCCTGGAACCTGGTCACTAATGCCGGAACACAACACAAGGTTGTTATGGCGACATACTCTAGACCAGGGGTGGTAGCCATCCAGTCGGGCAAATGCCCTACCACCTGGCTGTGGGTTGTTTTGTCGCCTCTTACGACAGGCCGCCGGGCCGCAGGAAATTGTATTCTTTCTCCGTTCCTGCACGGATAAAGTTGATGAGTTCTTTCAATATAAATAATATTTAAGCGTCTGTAGAAATTGTATAATACTGCTGGCTCATCAGTACTCATCAGATTCTGACTTGGTGATAATAGGACCACCTCAAGAGTTATAATCTTTTCAATAAAAGCAATTGAAAATCGGTCCATAATTAGCGGAGAATTCGCGTAACATACACAAGAAGACTTCTTTTAAATTCGATTAAAAATAAAGGATAAAAATATCAGCAAGAGTTGTCAGGGTACCTGAACTTGGGCGTCGATGGCCAGCAGGTCGTTCTGTATGGTGTCGTGGTCGCGCAGCAGCTTGGTGGCCGCGCGGAGGTCCCTGGGGGGAGGAGGGGCAGCCAGGGCCGCCCTCTTGTCGCTGGCCCTGGAGACCAGGTCGGCCACATCCCGGTGGAAGCGGTGGATCTCGCCGGCGGCGTGCAGGCGGGAGGCCCTGGATTGGATCTGGTCCACGAGCCGTTGCCACGATTCTCTGATCAAAATGCATATATTGTTTTTATTAATTTTCCTTTGGGCTCAGAGGAACCTGATTGCCTGAGTCATCTACTTATTTTTATTTTATCATGAAAGTTAGTTCCATAAATTATTTCTCATGTTAAAATACATAATTTAAAAGCATTTATTGGGTGTGATTGGATTAGGTTGGCTCGTGTTTTTATAGGGTAGGAAAGTTGGAGGTGTTGGGGATGTTGTTTAGGAGTAGGATTGGATAGAGCTTGAAGATGCCGGGGGTAAAAGTAGTCCCCGGAAGTGGAAGTGGCCTTGCGAGGCCCACGTCTGTCAAGGCTGTGGAGAGGCTAGGTCATATACCCGGAGCCCTGGCATAAGACGAAGGACGGATCACCCAGGGGTTTTAGTGGGGATCCCTAACTGGCGAATCCCACTCACGGGTCACGAACTATCACCCCAAGGTTCTATGCTTGTCGCGGCTTATGGTCCTCGATCGGACCCTTCTACCAAGTCCGTACTCACCCGAGCGCCTCCTGCCTCTTCTCTATATCGGCGATGTAAGGGCTCTCAGTGGCGAGCAGTTTCTTCGCCAACTCCTCGCACTGGTTGAACCTCTCGGCGCCACTCTCCACCCGGTGACGGAGTTCATCGAACTTCGAACGGAGGATCTGATGGAAAGTGGGGTACCAAAATTACGTAATAATATCTTTTTTATTACTTTTCGAAGAATTAATGAAATTGCAGCAAACAATTTATACTCAGTAACACACAGGTAAAAGGAGAAAGAAGAATAGTTAGTCTGAAAAAGTTACTAAGCTACTGTGGCGCCCTCACTCGCCACTATAGTTCTTGTGTTAAGTGTGGCAACACTAGTTTTAAGAATAATAATTATCTACGACCAATGTTTCATTCTCTATTATTATTTCATATAAAATTACATTTTTTTTATTGCAGGAGTTCAGTAGACAGGCAGACGGCCCACTTGGTAGAAAGTGGTTACCATCGACTATGGACATTCGCAACACCAAAGGTGCTACAAATGCGCTGCTGCTCTCTTAAGGGATGAATATGGTATGACTACCGACCCAGGTTTAGAATATGCCATAACAACCTTCTGCTCCGACTACGTGCGTACGTCTATAGGCGACGGTAACCACTTTCCATCAGGTGGGCCGGCTACGAGTTCGTCTCTTTATTCTAAGAATAATAATGGTAACACAGCATACATACCAACAAATGTTCGTAGTCCTGGCCGTAGTCTTCACTGGAGGCAGCCGCGTACTGCTCTTGGATCCACGTCTCCAGTTCTGCGCTCTCGGCCAAGTATTCGTGTCTAAATAAAAATATATTCAAAATTCAAAAGTTTTTCAAATACTTTTGAACATCATACATCACTATTATTATTATTATAAATGCGAAAGTAACTCTGCTTGTCTGTCTGTTCCGTTTTCACGAAAAAACTACTGGACTGATTTGGCTGAAACTCAGTATTATTCGATGCCGAGAATGAATATAGGAATACTTTTTATCCCGGATAATGGGATACATTTTGGGATAGGTTTATGTAAGCTTATCCCGGAAACTAGGATAGGTTTTGTGATTATGTGCATTTCATCCACTAGGTCCACTGGTTCTACTGGGTCCACTTGGTCTACTGGCTCCACATGGTCCGCTGAGTCCACTGGGTCCACTTGAACCACTGGGTCCATTTGGTCCACGTTATCTATTTTGTCATTTATGTAGTTTACAGATAGACGGGGAATGGTATGGTTTGTGATCTAAGTGAATCTTCTTGGGGCAAATATATAAAAAATTAATACAGTGTAACCTGTACCGCTTGCTCTTTAAAAAAGAGATACCATTTGTAATTTTCAAAGATAGGGATGTATGGATGGATGTTACCTGCACACGCTTTCCACAAGCGCCTTCTGTCTCTGGGCAGCCAGCCGTTGAAGTCTGGCCAAGCTGTCCGCGAGCATGGCGTGTCTGGCCACCAAGGCGTCTCCCTCTGGATGCCCACTGTTGGCCATGGAAGTAGCCACGTGACCCATCTCCGAAATGATCGCCGCGTACGTGTCGAGCTCCAGTTCCACTGCCTGTTGGGCAAAAAGCCAGAAATATATATAAAGAATGATTACACTATATGTTAGGACCTTATTAATCAACTACTTGGATGATGTAAGTTAGCCCAAAGCTGGCCTTAGTATGCCCAACAACATTTATAATGTTAAAATCATGAAGTAAAAGTACTTGGGTAGTATATATCATCAATTCCTAATCAAATTAGCGGTTATTTATTTCAAATATCATTACATAGTATAAAACAAAGTCGCCTTTTCCGTCCCTATATCCCTATGTGCGCTTAAATCTTTAAAACTACCCAACGAATTTTGATGTGGTTTTTTTCCAATAGATAGAGTGATTCAAGAGGAAGGTTTATATGTATAATACAAGTTTTTCTGTAGTGTATTTAATTTTGTATCAGCATTGCACCCGTGCGAAGCCGGGGCGGGTCGCTAGTTTTCATATAAGAATAGAAGTATCTTTAAAGCCCAAAAACTTACTCAATAATAAATGAATTTTAAAACTTATTTCCAAGCACTAAATATTTTTTAATTTATTCCCAGCACAATGTATAATAATAAGTCCCAGTTTGGAGTTAAGCCCAGCAACGTGTTTTGTAATAAATCTCATTTTGAAGTTATGCCCAGTAACATGTTCAATAATAAATCCCATTTTATAGATATGCCCAGCAACATGTCTAATAATGAATCCCATTTTATAGATATGCCCCATGTCTAATAATAAATCCAATCTTGAAGTTATGCCCAGAAACATGTCACTACATAGTATAAAACAAAGTCGCCTTTTCTGTCCCTATATCCCTATGTGCGCTTAAATCTTTAAAACTACCCAACGAATTTTGATGTGGTTTTTTCCAATAGATAGAGTGATTCAAGAGGAAGGTTTATATGTATAATACTAAGGCAACATTGCTAATGCAATTTGGGGTCTTGTCAGAAGCGTGCACGTCGCGATCCCCGCTGGCCCAGAGGGCCACAATTCTGACCGAATTGACACATGACTGCAGTGCATGATAGGGCGTCCCCCGCAGGCGACGCTCACCGATGCGCCCCCGTCGGTGTGGACTCTTGCGCATGCGGCGAAGGGGGCCGCCACCCTTCACGCAGCGCCAAACCTGGCGGGTCGAGAGGAGCAGAGTGCCGTATAGGCACGTGGAATGTGAGAGGTGGAATGAAAGATAAGATGGACGAAATGATTGATATAATGAATGAGAGAAGCCTGGATGCCTTATGTCTGACAGAGACAAAGCGGAAGGGGTGTGACGTCGATGACCTCCCCGATGGCATGCTTGCTCTGTGGTCCGGCGTGGACCTGGACAAGCGTGCAAGTGGGGGGTGGGCGTCGTACTCTCATCCCGCTTTGTGTCTGGAGTGAAAGACTATTGTCTGGTGAACCCGAGACTTCTTTGGGTCCGTCTAAAACTGGGGATCACGCGAGTTTTTCTGGTCGCAGCTTATGCTCCCGTAAGCTCAGCGGATCCCCAAGAACTCGAGAAGTTTTGGGAGTCTGTGAGAGAAATTCTGGATCTGGCTGAAGGGAACGAAAGACTAATTATGTGTGGTGATCTTAATGGCTGGGTGGGGACCAAACGAGACGGCTTTGAGGCTGTCCTTGGACCCTATGGCGATAAGAGAGTGAACGATGCTGGTAAGCCAATCATAGACGTATGCATGGAAAGAAACTTGCTTGTGTCGAACACCTTATTCCATCATAAGGATATCCACACGTATACATGGAGAATGAATGAACAGAAAAGTATGATTGATCTGATTTTAATAGATAGTCGCCTCCGAAACACAATAATGGATACAAGAGCCTACAGAGGCCCCACTCTTGGAACGGACCACTACCTGGTGATAAGCCGGTTTGTGGGTCTTTTCAAGAAGTGGAGGCACTGGCGAGAGCGTACCAATTTCGGGGAGCTTGAAAGAATAAGATGTGAAAAATTGGAAGATGTTAGTGTAAGGAGTATGTATGCGCGCCTAGTCGAAGAAAGGCTTGCAAAAGCGGACTTCTCCGACTTAGATGTGGATAATGACTGGGATAATATGAAAGAAAGTATAGTGGAAAGCGCAAAAGAAGCATGTGGATGCGTAAAGAGGCATATAACAACGAAAGGAGACGAATGGTGGGACGCGGATGTTAAATCTAGCGTAGAGAGAAAGAGAAAAGCCTGGCTGGATTATATTGCATCTTTGCATCAGAATGACAGCATGAAAGAGATGAAGAAAGAAATGTATCGCCTCTGCAAGAATGAAACCAAAGCTTTAGTGAAAGAGAAGCGTGAAAGAATAAAATTGAAAGAAGAAGAGAAGCCGACGGAGAACTTCGAGGCAAATACCAAACTCTTTTGGAGAGAGGTTAAGAAGTCTCGGGGATTTTCGTCAGCTTCCAGAATGGAAAGAATTAAATCTAAAGCAGGGGACATTCTTGCTAACCCACAAGAGGTTTTAGCGCGATGGAGTGAATTTTTTAGAGAAATGTATGATACTATCCCGGATGCTGGCACCACGACTGAGTCTGTGACTGACTTCGAGGAGTCAGCATCCGAGATCACTTTGGAAGAGATCGAATGGTCGATAAGAAGTCTGAAAAATGGAAAGGCAGCAGGAATCGATAGTGTGTCTGCTGAGATGATCAAATATGGTGGCACCTGCGTCCGGGACGCTTTCCTGTCCTTATGCAACTTGTGCTGGAGGACGGGAAAGGTTCCCAACGACTGGAGGCGCGCTGTCATCGTGCCCTTGCATAAAGGCAAGGGGTCACGTATGGAGTGTGCCAGCTACAGGGCCATCAGTTTGATCAGCACAGCATCTAAAGTGTATGCGAAAATTGTTGAAAGGAGAATGAGAGTGGTATCCGATGGATTACTGTGGGATGCACAAGGAGGCTTCAGAAATGGAAGGGGATGTATGGATCAAGTTTTCTCGCTCCGCAATATCGTGGAGAAGCAGCTGGCTACGGGCCGGAAGGTTTTCTGCGGTTTTGTGGATCTAGAGAAAGCATTTGACAGGGTTGTGCGGAAGGACCTCTGGGACATATTGCCCGGATATGGGATTGATGGCCATTTGCTGCGTGCTGTACAGTCCACTTACGAGGACTGTATGGCATGCGTGCGGGTGGACGGCAGCCTGTCGCCCTGGTTTGACGTCAATATTGGCGTCCGGCAGGGCTGCGTGCTGTCGGCTTTGCTGTTTGTCCTATATCTGGACAATTGTCTCCAGAGATTAAGATTGATGGATGTTGGGGTGCGGATGGGTGATCTAGTTGTTAGCAGCTTGCTTTATGCGGATGATGCCGTGCTTTTAGCCGAATCGCCATCAGAACTGCAAACACTAGTCACAATGATGAAAGATGACTGTCAGGCGAGAGGCTTACGTTTGAATGCGAAGAAAACAAAGGTGATGGTGTTTGAAAGAGAAACAACCAGAACGAATGCAAGGATAATGGTCGATGATGTTATGCTGGAACAAGTGAATGAGTTTGTATATCTTGGATGTGCTTTTAGCAGAGATGGAAGGTTCACCGCTGATATAGAAAGAAGAGTGAATTTGGGGAATAGTGTGAATGGAGCGTTAGGTAAACTTCTAGGCGCTAAGAACCTCAGCCAGAAGGCCCAGCTTGCCATACACAACGCGGTGCTGGTACCTACGCTCACGTATGGAAGCGAGAGTTGGGTATGGAATAGAGAGCACGAAAGTAGAGTAAACGCGGTCGAGATGCGAGCACTGCGCAAAATCTGCGGAGTGACGCTCGCGGACCGCGTTCGTAATACCGAAGTAAGAAAGAGAGTTGGTCTGAAAGAGAGTGTCGGGGTGAAGGTAAGGAAAGGAATGCTCCGGTGGTTCGGGCATGTGGAAAGAATGTATGATGAAAGAATGACTAAACAGATATACAATGCAAAAGTGGATGGATGCAGAAGTCGCGGAAGGCCACGACACACCTTCCATGATCAAATTGATCGTGTACTAGCAGAAGGTGATGTCAGGAGCCTTAAAAACAGACGAGCGTGCATGACAAGAACTATGAATGTCAAAGAAGCAAGTGAGGTGTGTAAGAATAAGCCTAAATGGCGCTCTGTTGTTCGTGCCTACCCCGCAAGGGACCTGGCGTGAAGTTATGTATGTATGTATGTAACATTGCTAATTTTAGAGGTTTCTATGTAGTGATGCCCGTGCAAAGTCGAAACGGGCACAACGTTCATAGTTTTTCTGTAGTGTATTTAATTTTGTATCAGCATTGCACCCGTGCAAAGCCGGGGCGGGTCGCTAGTTAAATAATAAATCCCATTTTGAAGGTATGCCCACTAACATGTTCGATAACAAATCCCATTTGGAAGTTATCCCCAGCGCCATACCTTGTGCCTGGTGAGCAGCTGCGTGGCCCGGTGGCGGTCGCGGCCGACGTCCGCGGAGGCGAGCGCGGCCGCCTTGTCCGCCAGCCACGAGTCCACCTCGAGCGCCTCGTGCATGAACTGCTGCGCCCGCAGCGCCGCCTCCAGCCGCGCCGCGCGCGCCTCCGCCGCCGACGACACCTCCGAGTACGCGCTCTCCAGCCGATCGCACAGGCTCGTTATCTATTTCATCAACATCATCAACTATTATAGTCTGGCCAACGAAAGTTGAATCTGGAAAATGGCGGCAAATTTAAATAATATATGTATGGCAACATCAAAATTATTAGGATTAACCTATTTTGATACTTGGTAGTTACTTAATTATTTATGTTGCGTATTTTATGTGTGACAATAGATACACCATACTCGTTTCTAACGATAATATTATAAATACTAAAGTTTGTGAGATGTTTTTGTTACTCATTCACGCCAAAAGTACTGAACGGATTTTTATGAAATTTGGAATACTTGTTATTACTAACCCTTATATCTCGAATCTAGAATGACCTACAATAGAATATACACTATCTACTTTTAATTCCGGTAGATAGCAGGAAAACAGTAGTCATTACATTTTTTGAAAAATAAACTGCAATATTCGGTAAAAACTTAGTTTTATCCGCTATAATCTAAATCAGATTTCGTCACGGCTCCCTAGTCTCGACCCGAAAGCCACATACGTACCCACTACCAATGGACACATATTTGCAACATTTCAGGGCCTCCTGGTGTGCAGCAGCAGCCCCGGCTGTCAAGGCTGTGTCCGGAAGATGGGACTCCGCCAAAGTATCAACACAGGCAAATCCACTCACAACCAAACGAATACCGCCATATTGTTTGTCAAAATTGACGTTGACATTCGTATTAGAGTTGCCATGTAAAAAGTTTACAAATAATTCCAGGTTCAACCTTCGATAGCCAGACTATATTAATAATTTAATTACCATTGACTAAGAATTGGCAAATTGTAGTTTCTTTTTTCTTTTCGCCACAAGAGTTAACAAAGGATGTCACACACCGGGCCAGCCGGGCATGAATTAACTTTTCCGTTCATTCATTCATTCATTCACGAGAATACCATTTCCTGGGTTGGGGCAGCCCGTCGAAATGGGCGACTAACCAACCCACAGCCAGGTGTTAGAGCATTCGCCCGACTGGATGGCTACCACCCCTGGTCTAGATATTTCCTCCATAACAACCTGGGGTTGTGTTGTAATACCTAATGTTGCAAATGTTCATTGGCGATGGTAACCACTTTCCATCACAGTTGGAACGTCAGCCTGTCTGCTGGTCGTCTATGGCTAACCACCAATATTTAAAAAAATACTACGAAACGCAAACCGGACATTTGTACGCGCAACAAATTGTTATTGTTTAATTGCATAATATTAAAATATACGCATTTCTCGAGCAAAGGGTGTTTCATTGAAGACTTCCTGAGCTACACATCTTTCTTATTTGACTCCATTTCAACAAATCGAAATTGTTTGAAAGGCACTTACTAAGCTAATTAAGCCTTCTTTGTCGTTAATTAACCTTCCTACAAATATTACTAGATTGCCTAAAAACTAGTGTTGTTTTTCATTCATGTCAACAACTTAGCCCAGCGCTGACCTTACTTTGCCCAGCAACACAATATTTCCAATGTACCACACATAATTCTCCATGTAAGTAACTAAGCCCAGCGCTGACCTTACTTTGCCCAGCAACACAATATTTCCAATGTACCACACATAATTCTCCATGTAAGTAACTAAGCCCAGCGCTGGCCTTAATTTGCCCAGCAACCTAATAAATTCAAATTCCACACATTCGTCTACTTCTAGTCAACAATTAAGCCCACCGCTGGCGTTATTTTGCCCAACAACACTTACCTTCGCTTTCTGAGGGTGCTTCTCCTCCACCAGCGCGTGGCCTTGCTGCAGCACCTTCTCGATCAGTGGCCTTCGGCCCACCAGCTCGCCCCTCAGCTTGGCGTGCTTCTTCTGAGCCGACTGGGCTGCATGCAGGTCTACTGGAGTGGCTTCCGAGGAAGCGGCGGCTTTGCGCTCGTTCAGCCAGTCGAGCTCACCGGCAACCTCTGCAGCGAACTTGTGGAGCCTGCAACGAATATTATATTCATTAGCTCTTTAAGACAAATCGAGATATATGTAAGATCAATATTCAAAAGCTACTTGAGTTTATAAATGAAAAAATATGTGAAATAGTGTTGTAAAATAGAAAAAAAAATACATATAAACAGAATGTATTTGACTGGAAAGCTATAATACAAATGTAAAAAAATCAATTTCATAAATGATCGGTTAATCACATTTGTTTCAAGTAATGCCACCAATTATTGTAATATTTGCGGTAGTTGTGTCAATAATCGGATATAAAAGCAAGCAACCGTAGTGATGAAAGACCATTTTCACTTCGACTTTGATCGGATGCACACGTTACGGTAGCTTTAGAGGGTGGCTATTCCGCGATCACTCGAACGACGAAGTGCGAGATCGTGTGACAAGGGCAAGGAAAACTCCTGAATTTCGTGACTTCACATTTCAAAATCTAATATACTTAGCTTTAGAACACGATATTTGAACTATTAACCAAAACATCAAAGTATTTCCAACAGTATCTGCATAGTGTTTGGGGAATTATTAAAAAAATATATTTAAATGGAAATAAAACTAATTATGGAACTGCTGTTTTAATAATTTTTAGGGAGGAGTCATACGAATGTGACTTTTTGTGACAAGTACGGGGGAGGGGTCAAAAAATCATGAAATTCTTGTGACGTCTCTTCTCTCAAGTTGAGTGTTCATTAAGCTCTCTGAGTGCGGCAATGGATGTATTGAACTCACTGCAAACTGCTGTCCAACGCCTGCCGGCGCCTGTCCGCCGGCGGCTTCAGCGCCTTCACCGCCTCGAGCAGTGCGGCGCTGTCGCGCTCGATGGCCGGCGCGTCGAAGTGGCCCCCGGAGACCAGGTCGGCGCCCAGCACCGACAGAGCGGTCGCCTTCTGCTCCCACTGGTGCAGCTCTAGCTCCAAGGCCTGCACACAAAGAATAGAGGATAACAGAACAGAATAGAACATGACAGAAAAAAAAATCAGATGAATAAATAGCTTTTGCTCCGAGGCATAATTTCGGTTGATGTAAAATCCTAATACGTAACAGGCGTGACAATATGTATGTTGTATTACTGAATAGATAATATTATAGGGTAGTCTTGTATCAAATACACCACTACTCGCTTCGTTCGATCATCGCTCCTGTATAAAAGCATGAGAACGGAGCGATGAGCGTCAGTCCGACTCTGGCTTTGGTCAGATGCACATGTCGTAGTAGTCCACTAAGGTAATTAATTATTAAGCGATAATCAGTGTTCGGAATACAGATATCGAGCGCCGGCTTTCGATCGTTACGCGATACATACGAGTGCACTTTTTTTTATCGCGTCGAAGAGCGAGTACATCGGTGATTTTACTTCAAGACGCACGGTAACTTCTCTCGCGCAATATAATTTAATATTAAATTATATTTTGAGAATATTTGATAAATAGCAGTGAGTAGAACATTGAAATAGTTAATATACACAGTGAACAAGTGGTCGTAAAGAAATAGGACGAGGCGTGTTTGCCTTGTAGTAGTAGTTTCGTAGGATATTTTATATATTTCCTCTCAAGGGGCGCTCCTCCCTTATAATAATGACGAATTAGTGTTCACCCTTGTTCCTGTTCCCGCCACAGCCGACTGGTGTACCAGATGAGTATCTAGCACCTAAGTACTAAAAATTACCTTGTGGGTTTGTGCCGTCGGGTTACCGATCCCGCCGTGTACGGTACACATATTCTTTACCTAAATATTAGATCGGTCTTCTTGTAATAGAAGTAGGCTGCGAAAAAGTAAAAGTGAATTCTAACGAATAAATGTCACCTGATGTTGTGTCAGCAGTCTCTTGCAACTCCTGAGGTCGGTGCCTATCTCCTCGCTCTTCAACGCTCGCTCCAGGTCCATCAGGCGCGCTTTGGCGTCTTCCACGGATCTAAACGAATCATTTAAAGAAAAAAATATAAGGTAATTATGTACTTGTAGGTGGACCAAAAGACAGATGGATGGATTTTGTGAAGGATGATATGATGATATGTGGTGTGACGGAAGATGTATGTCGGAATAGAAGAGTGTGAAAGGGAAAACATTGTGCCGACCCCAATTAATTGGGATATGCTGAAAGAAAAGAGACGGACATGTCTTAAGTTCTTGTCTTAACTAATTGTTCATTAGGTTTTTTTGTTATATTTTTCTTCTGTGATGGTGACGTTGCTGCTTGGCACTAACGGAAGACCAGCGTTGGTTGTTATCAACCAGCATCTGCTGAGTTAGGGCCTGTTTAGAGTTAGTTAAGTTTTTGGTTTTTTCTTAAGTGAAATTTTATGCTCGACTTCAGAGTCTAGAGTATAGACCCAAGGTCTCGCTGGGCTAACTGTCTTCTATCGGATACATTTCGGGGAGTGTTCTTTAAAATTGCACGAGCTGATTGAGGTACAGAAAAGAACTAAATCTGCATTTCGAAATCAGTTGCACATAACCAACATAGCAATATTGTTACGAGTTATAGGACTCGAATTAAAATTCCCTGGGAATTATTAAAGTTCATTAGATTAAGTATACTAAGATATAACTGAACACAACTAGCCCAAACGTAATGCACAATCCAGTAACACCCGGAAAGTCAGTCACTAAATAGATTACCGAATGTACACTCGTCTTGCTTTGCTTGTGGTTATCGCTAGACTGCCTCATCTCTCAATTGGGGCGTTGCTTTATACTATACAAATGCAATATGTCTGCTCGGTCGCGTGGACCGAATTTCTTAGAATCACACCTAGCTTATGACCGCCATAAATATTATAATACACAATGGACTGTTTTTTTAATCACAAATTGTAAGCACAAAATAAACAAGAAAAGTTCAAATGCTGAAAAGGTAATAAAAAGTGTTTCTACAGGGCTCCAAGTGTGAATTTGTCTTTGTCGGCACCTAGGTCGTAACAATAACGTGAGCACCCACCGTCGGTGCTGCCTCTGCTGCGCGGCCTGGCGCAGCTTGCTGCCCTTGTCCCTGGAAGCGGCCACGAGGGCCTCCCAAGCCGAGTGCAGCCGGTCCAGCCTGTCCGAGACCTCGGACGCGCGGCTCGGGTCCGACTTCTGGAGGGACTGGCCGATCTACCAACAAGCCCAATCGAAACCTTCACACACCTTCGATATACACTTTGACATTTTTAATTGAATATGAAACGAAAAAGCGACACTAAAAAGAGACAAACACTAAAATCATGAATACATTATATTAATTAATTTATTATTTATTTTTCGTTAAATAATTATTCAGAACCTCCTTTTTTCGAATTCGCTTGTAACTGAACTTACACTCTCGACATTCCTAAGCTGCTTCTCATTGGCTTGTAGTTCTCTCTCGAACGCCTCGTGCTTTTGCAATTTGCGCTCCAAGTTGGCGAGATCCCTGAAATAACACAAAATATAATATTAGACGGTGTTCCAAAAGAATGGGGGGGAGGGGGGCGTCGACAGCAATATAAAAAAATACCTACCTATAACTCTGATCCTTGGCAGTTCTCGTCTTATCCTGGATCCAAGCTTGCAGCTCTTCAGTGGCTGCCACGAACTGGGAACAAAAAGCACAATAGCAGCACCGCGGGAGTAATTAACATAGAAAAGGAATTTAATAATTACTTTCAAAGATGAGTATATTTTACCTAGCTGGCTACATATTACAGCTTCTTAGAATACGCTAGTCAAAGCATTAAATTAAATGACCAGCCATAAATAATGTACACGAAAAGTTAAAATGCGTTTATACTGAAATTAGCTCCGTATTAACATAATTCCAATCAAGAGTGTTAAACTTTATTACACCTGACAGGGTGTGGTGTAAAAGAGATAGCTTGCGAGTACGGCCAGCGAGCGAGCGAGAGCGCAACACTTCGCCCTTCAGCTCTAAACGTAACACATGCAGGATCTCATCATTATGATTTGCGCGAACTTCAGGGACGCATTAAAGTTTTGCGGGTACTACGTAGTGTATCCCGATTTCCGCCTTGCGATATTCTAAATATGTACTATATTGCAACTACGTTGAAACACAAATACACTACATACTGGTTTCCCATCAACTTTGCCTCTACGGGACAGGCATTTTTGGTTTCATCTCTAATGCCTGTATGTAAAACATGTGCCACACCCAGTTAAGAGTCAAAAAAATTCTGTGTAAGAGATACATCAACTTGAAGGAAGCATTATTGTTTATTTAATTTGCTTGGGAATCATAAAATAATTAACATGCTTAAATATGAATCACAAAATTAATGTATATATATATATATATATATATATATATATATATGTCGCAGAACGCCTCGTTCTCACAACATCTCCTTTAGTTATTACAGGTTTAGTGGGCGTCATCATGGTAAAATGCGAGCATAAAACACAAGGCCACGGTTTATCACTTTTAATTTAGATTCGATCCACATTTTGACATAGTTTAGACCGAGCAACGGGTTCAGGGCACCGCTCATACTTCTAACTTAACACTTTCTTTAAAATACTTCATGGTCCAACTCGACCTATTGCCATCAACCAAATGTGTTACAAAAACTCCTCAGTCTACGGAAGTAGATACTACCAAAGTATAGAGGGCGTCTGACCCCGCTCCGAGCTATGCTCTGCTCTGATTGGTCGTTTATTAAATCACAATATTCATAACTTTTATTAGGTTAGAACGATCTTTAAGTTATAGAAACATTTAAGACATGAAATTAAATTAAATTAAAAATTTTAGAAGTAATTAAAATATAAACAAATAATATTGTGCGTTATACATCCAAACAATAATCCATCCAATATAGCTTCCCTTAGACATATATATATATATATATATATATACATATATACATACATACATATATATATATATATATACACACACATATATATACACATATATATATATATATATACATAGATATATATATCTATCTATCTATCTATCAAGTTTTTACTAAAAAAGAATTTATTTAAATGAGGCCAATTTGCCAATTGATACACATGTCAAAATTTAAAAAGTAACCACAATAACAAAATAGAGAGAAAATAAATGAAACTGTTGTTTATGCTAGAGCCCCTATACCTCACATTTATAATGTGGTTTTTATTATTAACATTAACTGACCCGGCGAACTTCGTACCGCCGTATTTTCTGAATTCCTAAAAGACTTTGTTTGATGAAACAAAACCAAAATTGGTCCAGGTGTTTAGGAGGATTCTAGAACTCGATCTCAGCGCCACCTACCGGTTCCAATTGTGGCTTTAAACCATCCCGGGACCCACTCAAACACACACAAAATTTCATCAAAATCGGATGTGTAGTTTACGATTCTATAAAGGACATACAGACAGACATTCATTTTTATATATCGAGATTAATTTTTTTTTTTTGCTAGGTGATTGTGATTTGATATATAGATTTTCCTGTAAATTTTTAAAAAGTTTCGATTGTTACTCTACCACATCCGGCTCGAAGGACCATAAGATGTTGGATGAATCCCAACACCGTAATATATGAAAGATAACTTGATATTAAACGAGTCTAATTGAGTTCAAAATGACATGAGTGTCAACGGCGCGTGATGGTCGTGAACTGACTCGACTCGTCCGCGGAAGTCGTATCTAACTTGTTCACTGTTCTTATAATTGTTGTGGTACTACTAAATAATTGCAAACTTACTTGTTGATAAGCTAGACTAGCCAAAAGCGCGCGGCGTCGCTCGGCCGCCGCCTGCCGCACGCCGTCGCGACGCTGCAGCACCGCGGCGCGGCGGGCAGCGATACTGGAAATAAAATCAAATAAATTATAATCATATTGTTACGAGTTACAGGACTCGAATTAAAATGCCGTTGGAATTACTAAAGACTTTATTCACGTATAAAAAAGGCACAAATATGACTGGACACAGCCAGTAGAAATTCATCGCTCGTCATCATCGTCGCTCATCTAATATACTTCTTACTCGTATCGTAGTCGTCGCTTCCCTACCCCACCCCTCCGAAAAATAAAACAACGCTTAAAACCGTTAGAACGTAGTTTTATTATAATATGTTACTCCGAACACTTCCGTTCGTAGATGACCACTTTCCATCAGATTGGTCCTCTCACTATTTGCCGGCTTCAGTAACTGGCTGCAAGATACAAATTTGAGTACTGAGACGATAACACCTAGATTCTTCTCCCAAACCAAAATACACTTACTGGCTAGCAGCGTAGTGTGGTATCCGCTCCAGGGCCTGGGCCCTTTGGGCGAAGGCGGTGAGCCTGTCGTCCTGCGCCACCAGCCGTGCCTCCAACTCCTCGTGGCGTTTCACCAGAGCCTCGGCCTCGTCCACTGACGACTAAAACATAAACAAACAGAATGTAATACAATTCTTGTATTTTATGTACAAAAAAAACTGGGCACTTGCGTATCCGACTCGCACACGGCCACCCCTTTTCAAAATAGAAAGAAAGAAAAAAAATATTTGAAGAAATAGCGAAGTATAAAAAATAACATATTTTGAGAATTTGTACCCTGCATTTTCCGCAAACAAGGTTTGGACTCAGCTTGTTGCTGTGCCGGAATAGTATCCGACACAACGCTGATTTTCAGGACAAACCTTCCTTTGGCTTAATACTAATACGACCTGAATATTTTAAATCTGTTTAACTTAAAAACTATTGACTTTGTAAATTATAATATATTATATTATATACGTACCTAGAATAAATAGTAAATAGTATTTTGCTAATTTTATGATTAAAATAATAAAAAAAAAAATATATTTGTTTATATTTTAATTATATATGTATCTCATACTCGTTTATGTTATACATACATACATAACTTCACGCCAGGTCCCTTGCGGGGTAGGCACGAACGACAGAGCGCCATTTAGGCTTATTCTTACACACCTCACTTGCTTCTTTGACATTCATAGCTCTTGTCATGCACGCTCGCCTGTTCTTAAGGCTCCTAACATCACCTTCTGCTAACACATGATCAATTTGATCATGGAAGGTGTGTCGTGGCCTTCCGCGACTTGTGCATCCATCCACTTTTGCATTGTATATCTGTTTAGTCATTCTTTCATCATACATTCTTTCCACATGCCCGAACCACCGGAGCATTCCTTTCCTTACCTTCACCCCGACACTCTCTTTCTTACTTCGGTATTAGGAACGCGGTCCGCGAGCGTCACTCCGCAGATTTACTTTCATACTCTCTGTTCCACACCCAACTCTCGCTTCCATACGTGAGCGTAGGTACCAGCACCGCGTTGTGTATGGCAAGCTGGGCCTTCTGGCTGAGGTTCTTAGCGCCTAGAAGTTTACCTAACGCTCCATTCACACTATTCCCCAAATTCACTCTTCTTTCTATATCGGCGGTGTACCTTCCATCCCTACTAAAAGCACATCCGAGATATACAAATTCATTCACTTTTTCCAGCATAACATCATCGACCATTATCCTTGCATTCGTTCTGGTTGTTTCTTTTTCAAATGTCTATGTTATAACATGTATATTTCGCATAAAAACGTATATCGATTCACAAATACAAGACTGATATTAAAAAAACTAGGCATTTGCGTATCCAACTCGCACATGGCCACTACAAAACTGAAATTTAAAAAAACAAGTGTGTGTCGGCTCCGACCTACGACTGAATTTACTCCGTATGGCTGTTTGAATATCCACTGATGGATATTATATTAGATCTTATAATAAAAAAAACATCATCCTTCTGGTTAACATTCCTATAATTTAATTCTTGATAACATTTCCATACCGGGGATCTTATATTAAAGCGGCTTCTTAAGGAGTAAACTCCAGAAACAAATAAATCGGAATATGTGTGCCAAAACCTTAAAACCTGAAGGTCCAACGTTCCTGTCTACTCCTATGGGAATATCGGCAACAAGTGTGTGGAAATGAGTTCGCCGCCTTACCCCGAACTGCTTGTAGTCGAGGTAGGCCTCGTGCGCGCCGCTGGAGGCGTCGATCTGGTCGGCCTCCCGGTTGAAGCACTGCAGCTGCACCAGCTGCTTCAGGTACGCGTCCTTCTCTTGCCAATCTGCACAAGAACAGAACCGATACAACACCAGAAGAATAGTAGGATTGTGTTGGCAACACCAACAAACGAATGATTTTTGACTTTTGTCACATAAACATTTTCCTTCTAATGTAATGGTGTACATATATATTAATAAAATATCTCTTGCAGTGCAATTTTTACCCTCCCTTAATAGTTTGATTTAATCATTTGGTCCTTCGAGCCGGATCTAAACGGCGACCTATGGATCTACAATCCACATACATAGCTCTACCAAGGAAATTTTTACTATTCTGATGCCATGAGCCTCTATAAGGGTCTCCCAAAATAACTTATTGACTCTTAGGGTGATTAGAGCTGTTCCTACCTCCGAAAACGGATCAGTATGGAAATCCAGCGAGGAAACGTGGCTAGCCTTCTAGGAACTTTATCCAGTGACTTCGATGACCTAGGATCAGTATTCTACTTATTTTATTGAGGGATTAAGGTATAACACAATATTGGTATTTTTTTATTTACTTATAAATCGGTCCAGTAGTTTTTATCTGTGCACAAACATAAAAGGTATACAATTTACAGCGGCCGGACGGTCTGTCGTGAAAGGCGAAAGGAACCCACAGCCAGGTGGTAGGGTATTTGCCCGACTGGATGGCTACCACTCCTGGCCTAAAGTATGTCACCATAATAACAACCTTGAGTTGTGTTCCGGCGTCAATGACCAGGTTCCAGTCTTCCTTAAGAGAGCAGCAGCGCATTTGTAGCCTTTGGTGTTGTAAATTTCCATAGGCGATAGTAACCGCTTTCCATGAAGTGGGCCGTATGCTTGTCTGCTGAACTTATGCATTAAAGAAAATAAAAAGAAACCGTGAAAGCGCAACAAACAGACACGAGTTACTTTTGCAGTTATAATATTAATACGGATATTCCACTGAAGTATTGAAACAGGCGCATTTGGTCCTTCGATCCGGATACGTACCCTTGTGGACGGCTTTCTGTTCGGCTTCCAGCGCTTTGATCTTGTCCGACACGTCGGTAAGTCCTGGATTATTCGCCAACAGCTGTTTACCAAGACCGATTACTTCTTTAAATCTGCGAACATCAAGGATTATGTGAAGGCATTAGTGAAAGAGGAAGTTTGTCCTACATTTACTTTTAATGTTGTGTAGTTCCTTATTACCTATGTCAGAAAAGGACTATCATGTTCCGCGAAAACCATACCCCTAAATATTACGAGTTTTTTTATTTTTCATTTACTTACTCGTCATCGTGCGTCTTGATGTCATCCAAGAGCTCCTGGTGCTGCTTCTGGAGGTTCTCAGCAGTGGCCACATCCTTCGCCGTGCACTCTTGGGCCAGTTGTTCACGCACTTTCTGTCAGATAAAGAGAATCATCATTATGAAACAATAATTTATTTCTTTTATTAAAGAAAAATTTGAAAGCAGCGACCACTCGAAGGAAAAATGGTTACCGTTGCTCATAGACGTTTACATCACCAGGCACGGAGCTAACACGTTGCCAACCTTTGACGATGTGGATAGCACGGATGGAGTAGATAGAATGGGATATCGGAATCAGGCAGGAGGAACGCTAGAAAGATTAGGAGTATGGAATCAATCCGGATAGGAAACATGGGATAGGGAAAGTAGGCCATCGGAACTTTGCAGACCAAGCCATACATTGTTCCTTTCTTCCTATGTTTCCAGTACAATAAACCTTCCACCTTTAACTTCCACTACTCCCTGGACCTTCAAAGAGTTACTGGCATTCAGAATCCTAGGGACGGCCAGCGATCGCTTAATATCTATACATATCACGCCACATGGCCAATATACGGACGGATATGAGAGTTTCAGTTGAAGCAAAAAAAAGTAAAATATTTATGGTACAAAGAACTGGTCATCGGACACGGCCCAGCATGATACAGACGGCTCCGCCATTATACACGCAGCTACGCCTAGAGTTTTATTACTTATAGATTACTGAAAAAAAATAGCCCTGGGATCCATCCTGCTTTCGATTTAAACTCCAGCCGCATGAATCTAGTCATGATTCACTCAACAGTTTAACGAAAGCTCCTGTAGAAAAAGGCCTAGACGATTTTACTTATTAAAATACGTATCCAGGCCACCAAGGAAACGGCGCTGATGTATACCGCACGCACCCCTCCTGTTTCAAATGGGACTGAAGTTACTGGGAGGGACCAACCATCCCCCAGACCAAGCTGAGTCCTCTTGAGCCAGGGCTGCGGCGTAGAACACAGCTGGTTTCTGTGGTCCTGGTATATCATTCAAGGAGGAGCATCGGGGTGGATAGTAGGTATGTCATATCCCCGAAGAGTGAAATGTCCGCGAAGGGATTCACCTCGTTCCTTTCCAATTACATGGTTGAAGATCACGCAAGTCAGCTTCCACCAGGTCATTCCAGCGGTCGACCCTTACTTATTATTTAGGACTCAAAATGGAAACCCTTACCTGCAACCAGGCCTGGAGCTGAGCACTGCTGTGTCCGAATATCTCGTGGCCCACGGCGCTCTCGAGCCTGTTCCTGCGTTCCCGGGCCTGCGCCTGGCAACGTTCCCACATCTCGTGGATCTGCCGCTGGCGGGCTTCCACGTTCGCCTTCTCGGTTGGATATTGAGACTTTACTCTGTGCCAAGAGAAATTTGCATCCTCGATTACTCCTTCTTTTAATAGAGCGTTAATTCACAGTTCTTCAATACTCCGCAGTTTTTCAATGATAAAACAATTCTAGCAAAAGTAAACCGACTTCAAGAGTAACTTAAAAGCAAAAAAATAATATTTCCTACATAATTTTGAAGTCGGTGCGAAGTAAAACATATAAATGTGATAACATTGTACATAACGAATGTATGAATCTATATGCATCCCTTTCCACCACACTTCCATCGCCATAAGCGAAAATAGCTCGACACACTCGTTTTCTGTAGCTATGAGAAGCCGACGGATTTAATTCATACGATTGATATTAATTTAATACCGAAGTAAGAAAGAGAGTTGGTCTAAAAGAGAGTGTCGGGGTAAAGGTAAGGAAAGGAATGCTCCGGTGGTTCGGGCATGTGGAAAGAATGTATGATGAAAGAATGACTAAACAGATATACAATGCAAAAGTGGATAGATGCAGAAGTCGCGGAAGGCCACGACACACCCGCCCCAGCCTCAAGAACAGACGAGCGTGCATGAAAAGAGCTTTGAATGTCAAAGAAGCAAGTGAGGTGTGTAAGAATAAGCCTAAATGGCGCTCTGTTGTTCGTGCCTATCCCGCAAGGGACGTGGCGTGAAGTTATGTATGTATGTATGTATGATTGATACGAAATGAATGATCTGCAAGGAATGAATAAACTTCTCGAATGAATGACATTGCCAACCCTAATATCACATAACAAACTTAGTACTAAATGACTACTTAAATATCTTACTTGTGGACTTCATACCAAGTTTTTAAGCTGCATGTACAATAATAATATAATATACAATTTATTATATCGTACGAATCAGAAGCTCTCAAATGTGTATGCCCGCGAATTTGTCCACGCTAGACAATGAAATTCCCGCGGGATTCCCGAGACGCAGAGCACCACAACATTTAAAAAAGAACATGACCTATGGTTTTAGTGAAAAATATACGGGAATAAGTTAATGTTTATGCACCCGAACAACTACAAACCGCTCCCGGGGAAATTCTCGCGGGATTCCCGGAATAAAAAAAAACCACACATTTTACTATATAAAATTTGCTATCGATCAGTGAAAAAATCGCATTGTGATTTCATTTTTTTCGATTTGGGCATTTTAAATATTTCTCTCAAAAATTCCCGGGAGCAGCGAAAACCGCATCGAAATCAGAAGCAGCAGCGCATTCGTAGCACCTTTGGTGTTGCAAATGTCCATAGGCGTTGGTAACCGCTGTCCATCAAGTGGGCCGTCTGCCTGTCTGCTGATCTCCAGCAATAAAAAAAAAAAAAAATCAGCCCATTTTTTCACGTGAAACCGAAACAAACAAACAAAACAACAAAGAGATAAGAAATATAAAAAAAATAGTGTGCGTGTGTGCACTTATGTACACGCGTTAGAAGTTATAATTCTTTGGCGTATCAAGATAAAAATCTTTTCAATTATTTTATCTTTTGCTTTATTCTCCGTTTGTAAAAAAAACGACACTAACAATAGAAAAACTAAAATGTTGACTAACTTCATGGTGTAGCTTTTTCGTGTGACGGTGTGCGCGCACATTGTAAAACTTTCCTCTCATCATTTTTCCCTAACGCGTCTAAAGAAGTATAACTTCCAAAAATTGCATCGTGTGTAGTGGGATAGACTTTCTATCCGATGTAGAATCGGATAGAAAGTCTATCCCAGTTGTTTTTTTTTAAAATAGCTTTAATATACAGACAGGACATGTTTAAAATTTTTAATATTATTATGGATAGGTGTTTTAAAAACTATCTAAAGAGATTAATAAGTTTTTTAATTATTGCAAAGAAAGCAGTTGTTGCTTGCGGTCTCTCTCGCGTAGATTGAAAATGTTATACTCACGAATCGGCGAGGAGGCTGACGGTGTTGACCTTCTCCCTGAGGGGCTCCAGCTCCCTCTCGAGCTGCGCGTGCCTCCTCTGCAGCGCCCTGACCGTGCGCAGGTCCGCCGCCGGCGAGGAGCTGGCGGCCAGCTGCTGCTCCTTCTCGCCCATCCAGTCCAGGGCCTCGTCGCAAGTGCGGCCGAACAGCTCCACGCTGGGAGAGAACAGTTGCGGGACTCGAATTAAAAAGCCGTTTGGAATTATCATAGGGTCTATTAGAACTATACAAACACGTATAATACAGGTACAAATATAACTGGATATAACCAGTAAAAATTGCACAATTCAATAACACGCACCATGTCAGTCACTATATAGATTATCGAATGTACACGTGACTCACTCACCCCTCCGTTCGGGCTTTGTTTATTATACTAGACTGTACAATAACAATCTACCGCGTGGACTGAATATCTAAGAAAACGTAATCTGCACACCTGCGGCTATAAACGTAACACAAAGTAAACAAAAGAAGTAACATTATGTGGACCAACATGCTGTTTGCAAACTTCGCATTTAAAAAAATTTACTGTGTACTCTGGAAGCTTAAACTCGCCCCCCCCCATCCTGTCTTCGTAATTCTTCCCCCGATTCCGTTATCCCGTCTCCTCTATCCCAATCCTCCTACTCATGCTAAAGGCATTTGCTTTTATTTAAATCCTTTCATTTCCTGACGTTTAAAGAATAGCTTGCCTAGGATCACCTAGAGGGTTGAGGATGCACTCACCTGGAGGCACCCTCGAGGTTCTTCTCCTTCTGGTGCTTGAGCCTGATGAGCCTGTCCCACTGGTTGCGCAGCTGCTGCCGCCTGGCGGTGGCCTTGGCGGCCTGGCCGTGCTTCGCGGCCACCAGCTCCTCGGCGGCGGCGTCGATGTGCTCCAGCCGCTTCGAAGCCGCCGACAGGTCGGTCACGAATTTCTACAGGACACGCGATTTCTCCGTCAATTGTAAACCGATTTTCAAAATTACTTTCTTTTTTGGCACACCCCTGACGTGATCCCCAGGGAGATCGAGAGCAACCCTTGTTGAGAAGAGCGCCTTCGCTCATTGAAAGACAAACTTATGTATTTGTACCAGTCAGTTATATTTTCAGAAAACAAATTCGACTTAAAACTAAAAAGCAAAAAATAACTATTTCTTAACTTACTACTACTACTTACTACTCTTACTTAACTTTCTTCAAATTGATGAGAAGTAAAACATAAAAATTATTATAACAAATTTGTTGTTTTTTTATGTAAAAAGAAATTCTAAACTGCAACCTAGAGGTATCATTAATGTTCTGCTGTCCTTTAAGAAGTTTAAAAAAGACGAAAGACTTTGAAACCCCACCTCGTACTTCCTCTTGGCAGTGTCGACGCTCTCCTCGCCGTCGTCAGTCTTCAGCATCTTCTCCTTATCCTTCATCCACTTGTCGAAGTCGTCGCACTCCGCGAAGAAGCTGTACAGCTTGATGGCATCCTCGAGCTGGGCGCGACGAGCCGCCGACAGCTTCAGGAGTTCGTCTGCGGAGAAAGTGGTCTACCTGTTGCTAATCGTGAATGATTACTGCTTAAATGTCAAGAGTGTTGTTGTTTGAGTGTTAGTGATTATTGTTTTAAATTCAGGAGTGTTGTTGTTTGAATGTTAGTGATTATTGTTTTAAATTCAGGAGTGTTGCTGTTTGAATGTTAGTGATTATTGTTTTAAATTCAGGAGTGTTGCTGTTTGAATGTTAGTGATTATTGTTTTAAATTCAGGAGTGTTGCTGTTTGAATGTTAGTGATTATTGTTTTAAATTCAGGAGTGTTGTTGTTTAAATGGCAGGAATGATTGTGGTTGAAGTGTCAGCAGTGATAAATTATTGTTTAAGTATTAATAGTAATTTTTTCATAAATAACAGGAGTGATTCATTATTAAATATCAGGAGTATATTTTGTTTGGATGTTAACGGTGATTCTAGTTTAAATTGTCAAGAGTGTAATTGTTTAAGTGTCAGGAGTGGTTCTTGTTTAGATGTCAAGTGATTATTGTTTAAGTTTCTGGAGTCTTGTTTTAATTGTAAGGAACGATTATTGTTTTGAATGTATGGAATGATTGTTGTTTGAATATTAGGAGAGTTGTGGTTTAAATTCCAGGGTTATTGTTCTTTAACTGTCAGGAGTGATTTACGTTTAAATAAGATCATGACAGTTCATGTCAATCAACGCACGAGGGTTTCGAAGAGATAACGACGTACCTCTACTGTTTCTGTTTGACCACATAATCTCAAATGCAGTATAACTTCGTCGGGACTTACCATAATCCCGTTGGATCTCTCCCATCCTGGTCTCCACGGTGACGACCTTCTGGACCGGCATGACAGCCCTAGAGGCCCTCCTCTGTGAAGGCTTGTTCCTCTTCACGGGCACCACCTGCTTCACGAGGACAGTCTTCTTCACACGTTGGACGGTGCGCACCTTCTCGGGACGACGGACTTGCACCTGGACAATGCAATTTTGCACTTAATTTTCTAGTTTATTTTTCCAGGTAATGTCCTACTGCAATAAATGAGTACATAAGGAGATTTTTGAAAGCTGCGTCCGTGATTGTTAAAGATAGAGAAGGAGAAGACTAAGTTGGTATGACAAAAAGAATATGAACTGGAGAATTGACAGATACAAATGTAGAGGCTTGTCCAAAAAAGAGATGGATGGATTGTGTGAAGGATGACATGATGATTTGTGGTGTGACAGGATTTAAAGATGATAGAAAAGGGAGGTCAATAACGGCTATTACAGAATTATCATCGTTGATGTATATCCTCACCGGCACAATCCTGGGCTCAATCTCCCTGACGTAGTTGGCCGGAACGAACCCATCGGTCCTGTCCGCCTTCCTCACAGACCACCAGTCGGGGTTGGTCTTATTGATGAGGAACATCACCTCGCCCTTCGCCATCGATATACCCTGACCGGTGAACGCGTACAGGGCTTTCACCTGGAAGGTAATGTTGCATATATTAAATATAGTTGCGATGTTGGAAAAAGGTTGCCCTATTGAGATAAAGTTCAATGTTAGGACAAGATTACAAAATTGGCATAACTTTGCAATATTAGAATAACTTTGCAATATTAGAACAGGTTTGCAATATAAGTATAAGATTGCAATATAAGTATAACTTTGTAATATTAGAATACCTTTGTAATTTTAGTATAACTTCAATATTAGTATAAATTTGCAATATTACAATAACTTTGTAATTTTAGTATAACTTCAATATTAGTATAAATTGCAATATTAGGACAGGTTTGCAATATAAGTATAAGATTGCAATATAAGTATAACTTTGCAATATAAGAATAACTTTGTAATTTTAGTATAACTTCAATATTAGTATAAATTTGCAATATTAGAATAACTTTGTGATATTAGTATAACTTTGCAATATTAGTATAATTTTGTAATATTAGTATAAGATTGCAATATTAATAGAACTTTGTCAGATTAGTATAACTTTGCAATATTAGGATCAGATTAAAAGAATATAAAATCCACAAAATATTTAACTATGTGGAAGAAAAATTTCCAACACATGATACTTTTATGCCAAAAACCGATTGTCTCGCTGCTCGTGGGCTATAGGAGTGTCAACTGTGAACTTCTCAGGCTACGTAACCGAGATGAACACAACTTCTCACCTGAGGAACCTGCCTCTCTTCTGTGACGGTGCGATGTTCGAGCCTCTCGACTGGCTCCTCCTCCCAGACCTCGGTGGGCACCAGTCTGGACTCGTTCACCCATTCCTCCTCTTCCATACCCTGGGTGGATTCTACTTCTGTCGGGAGCTGAAGAAATAGATTGAAGATAATATTAATAATAATATTTATTTTTATGGCCTAACGTCGGAAGTAGCTTCGGTGAACCTGCAGCCCACCTCTCTACACCCCTTAGCCACTCACACCCATGTTGCCCCTGTCTTTTATGGCATTTTTAGGGGCCCATGCAGGGAGTGGCGAGTCACCGTCTGCCCAATTTTCTATGTTCCCTGAACATTGCGACGGGCAGACGCCATAGTCCCCATATTCCCAGATCGCCAGTACCACTAACAGTTCACCCCAATAGCCCGGTACTTTTTGTCCTCATTTCCCACAATAGTCCTACACTGGCCGGGGCTTGTCCTTGGGTACATTATTATATGGTGTAGACAGGGATAATCGCCGGTCAGTGTCACACCACATATTTACATTAAATTTGTCAAGGGGCCTCTAGGTGTTGGCCTCCCCGTGGCCCCACGCAAGCCCTCCAAAAGTCCGGGTCATTTTTATGGCCCGTGGTCTTGAAAGACATACATATAATATTTATTTTACATTTTTAAATAATACAAGTACTGCTTCAGTATAGTACTTAAAGTTTTTGCGACTACACTACACCGAATTTAAACTAAATTTTAACGGTTTTATTCGCGGCATTTAATTTGATTTTTATTCTAAAGTTATGACCACTTTTCAGTCGCTATGCTGAAATCACCGAAGAAAAAGATGTCCAGTGTGAAAAATAGATACATACATGTACAGATACGTTTATTCATGCATTCATCATACACTTATTTTGTCTGTATCGTTTCATCCATAGAGCCAGGTGGTAAAGTTTTTGCACATCTGGATTGCTACCACCCGGGTTTAGAGTATGCCGTCATAACAAATATTTCGTGAAGCTGTAACATTGTACAATATCGTATATAATGTTTTTGACTGTATAGAGCTAAGTAACACTCTGTGCTATGCTGTTCCAAGAACTGTCCACAGGAGAGAGGTGCGCACGGGTAGACTGTTTGCTATAAGTGCCTATAACTGCCGTACGAACTCTGGCCTTCGCTCTCCTCTCACACGTATAGTCGACACACATAATAAACTCTTTGAACACTTAGACATATTTGCCAATTCAACTTCTAGATTTAAATTCCTTGTTCACGAAACACTAACACAACACTAATTCCATTTATATTTTCTCCTTGCTCTTCTTCTTTTTTTACCAACTTTCATTTCCTTTCCTGCATCAATAAGCATATACATATTTAATATTAAAGCCTAGCGATTACCAAAACTGCCAAAATCGCTTTAGTAATATATTCATGTTTTAATCTGTGGACAGCGCTGTGGGCTGCATTATTGATTAACATTTAAGTTGTAATTTTGTGTTTAATTTTAATAATGTAACCGTTTGTTGTTCTAATAAAATAAAATAAAAATAACAACCATGTAGTCCAGTCTTTGGTGCAAATGTCCATAGGCGATGGTAACCACTTTCCACCATGCAATAAAAGAGGTATACTTTGAATACCTGCAAGGAATGTATCCCGGCCGCGTTGAGCCTCTGCGCGTGCGCGTTGAGAGTGCTGAGCTCCTGCTCGTAGGCGCGGATCTCGTCGTTGAGCGCCTTGTGCCGCGCCAGCAGCGCGCCGGCGGAGGGCGCGTCGCTGCCGCAGTCCTCGGTCGCCACCAGGGGGCGCTTCTCCTTCATCCACGACTCCGCCTCGTTCGCGTCGCCGTAGAACTGACATCATTATTTACATTCATTAACTTTTTATTATATTTGTACTTGACATATGCATAATATTGACATTAATTAATTAAATTACTAGAAATTGACATTTAAATTGTAAATGCTGTGCACTCCTCTAATGGGTCCACACATCAGAACCTTTGTATTGAATGATACGTAATGTAACCATAATGTGTGTGCTGTTGGTGTGCCTAAATAAATAAATAAATCATTAATTCACAATTAAAACAACAACTCATAGACATACATACACGGTACGCGCAAAACTAATATGCGTTTCGAGAGAAGTTTACACAGATCCACTCCTGTTAACATGCATCACATATGATAGTGTGTTGTGCGTAAGAGATAGCATGCGAGTCCTGATAGTGGGCTGAGTGAGAGAGACAGAGGGCTCCACACTGTCCCCTCTTAACAACCTTATAACATGTTCGGCGGACTGACGTGTACGAACTTCAGAGACGCATTAAAGCTTTGCTCGTACTGTAGAACTTAAAGGTTACATTTTATCTTTTTATGTATAAGAACTCTAAAATAATTATAAAAGATAGGTGACTTGCCTTACACTATACGTTTGTACATGGTTGAAACTCTTCAGCTAATCGTATTGTATATTCTATTACCCACTTCCCTCTTCAACTGTTTGATCCCTTTATCTCTGTGAGATAAAAGTTTATGCATCTTGCACAGTTTGAATTTTGCCCTCTAAAAGCTTATATGAGCCAGGCGCCAGTATCAGACTCTCACATCTTCTAATTTTATTATCATGAATTTTACTACACACGTCACGGCGGCTTGATTGTAAATTCTTATTCAAAAATGTTGAGTGGAACTTTTTGGGTTTGTATACGTGCTGTTAGTCCCGGATACTTAGGGTGTTTTTAAAAACAAACACTATAGTACTGGAGCTGAGATTTATTATGTACTACACAGTACTGGAGCCTCAATCTACGGGACCTAAAAGGTCTACCGGATCCGGGTTTGGTAATGTAGTTTAGGGCTATCCAACCGGCAGGCAAAAACCAGGTCCGTTGTTGAATAGCTTTAGCTAATTACCAGAAGACTCTGACAAATTTACAAAAGATTTAGTATTTATAGGCAATTACTGCTGATCGATGCTTAGCCTATTGATGTCAGTGGCTTGCCGGCTCTGCAATAATTGCCTAGAGAGAGTAGGGCTGTAACAGTGCGTAGCAGGGGGTTCTGCGACTTCTCTTTTTCGGAATAGAAGCGGGTAGAGGGGGGGAGATTTTGAGTACGGAACAAGGAGGCAAAAATTGAAAGGAATTACGCGTACAATCTCTTACCTACCATCCCAACCCTTTTATCCCGTTTTAAAGGTCGACAACGTATTGGCTTGGCCCCTGTGTGGCAAACATTTATAGGCGAAGGTGACTACTTTCCATCAGCTGGACCGTCGGGGTAATAACCAGCTTCGGAATTAAAAAAAATTGTGTGCGTGTGTGAAGTTCATACTCAGTAGAAGTGAAACAAAGAGTGACAAGGGGTAGGAAGGATTCTTAATTTCATGACGTTACATTTCATGTATTATATCGTTATAATATATTTAAGCTTTAAAACACGAAATTTGATGTATTAACGAAAAAACTTCAAAACCTATCTAACTCTATCTGTATGAGTAATTGAGTCATAATGTGTTCTATCTCATTCTCTCATAGGCCTAGTCCTATAGATTAATGTGTTTATCTCTTATTAGTGTCACTTTTTCGTTTCATCGAGTTTCAAATTACAATGGTTCTAGAGAAGTTTCACTTAAAAATAGAAGATGATCTCACCTGATGAGCTTCAGCCGCATCAGCCAGCTGCTTCTCCCTATTGGCAGCCAGTTCCCGCAGAACATCCCACTGCTTGTTCAACGAAGACAGGCGTCGTTCGATTTCGGCGCTCTTCGGGTGTTTCGCGTCTATTAGGCTGAAAGAGAACCGCAATTGTTACATTATATCAACTCATTGGTCGAATGTTCCTGTCTCACAATGAAGACCTGGTATCAGCTTTAGGTGCAAACATCAATTGACTGCATCGTATCCTCTATCATATATCGAAACAAGAGTTTTTTTTTCATATAAATCCTATATAAACACAGTGAGACAACAACAATAAATCGTTTCGTTTGAAATTCAAGCACAAATTTGTGCTAAACGTGTCGTTGCCAAATCGAGAGCAAGTTTAGTGGACAGTTAAGTGGAGGGGTGTGTAGCGTAGTTCGAGGGAAGAAACAGAAGCGAGCTACACGCGGTAATATCGGAGGTGAGCACTGCAGGAGCTCATCTACGCAATATCGGCGACGGCATTATGAGCGGGACACCTAATCGTCGGGACTGTGTATCGTTAGTCGTGCGTATAGAGACAGCCGTGCAGAGAGGGATCACGTGCGGCTGTGTATGTTAATAAGAGTTTAATTATAACTGGTGTTTTCTTCAAATCCTAAGTGCGTACCCCCGCACGCACGTAACAATATTATCTTGTGGGAGCTGATATATTGAGAGTATAATAAATTGGCGGCCAACCTCTGCCCCTTGGCGCGGTGCCGCTGCGAGACGTGCTCCCTCGCCCGCAGCTCGTGCAACAATGCGGTGTGCTTCTGCCTGAGGGCCAGCACCGCGCGCAGCTCCTTGGCCGCCACGTCCGCCCTGCAGATGCGCTGCTTCTCCGTCACCCAGCCTGGACACGGAGACACGTATCGGAGTATGTGTTGAAATTAAATGTTGAAATTAAAAATAGTCTTCTTCATATATGTTTTATTGAAGAGTTATTTTGTAAAGAGACAGGTAACAAAGGTTGCTATGATACTATGAAAAATATTTAAATATAAAAGAACAAATATTATAAACCAGTATTACAACATACCCCCCATAATCAGCAATGTGTAAAAGATTAAAAAAATAAATAAACATTGTTGATTACAAACAGACACCGGGGCCAACAAAACCATTAAAAAAAATTAAGACAAACCTAAGTTTCTAACACATTCAAGATGCTTAAATTTTCCTAATGGCTTAGTTAATATGTCAGCCCACATTGACTCTGTGGGTACAAAGTTCAGGTTTATAATATTATCAACAACCTTTTCACGAATAAAATGAAATCGTGTATCTATGTGCTTGGTCCGATTGTGGTGGACAGGATTTTCAGCAAGCTTTAACGCGGACTGACTATCACTGAAGATCTCAACAACGTTCAATTTACCTGTTATTTCGTAAATAAATCTTCGTAGATAACAGTATGAGCCATGGTACAAAAGGTACAGTCATTATTAGACATCCGATTATATGCATTTGCATGTTTGCATATGCCAATGCATATAAATCTATTTTTTCAACACACTTGCTCATAAAGCGACTCTATGGTCGCCACAATTAGGCACAGAATGACACCCATAAACAGTGACAAAAAAAAATATAACTCACTAGTGAGTTATAGATTTTTTTTAAAATTTTTTTGATTGAGTTGCTTTGTTCTTAAAAAAGTTTTTATTCAAAAAAAGATCGTGTTCTATAGAACAAATAAGTTAATGTTCCTATTGCTTGCTCATTTCATGCAACTTCTTATTTAAATAGATAATTTTAACTGGTACCGTGTTTAATAAATAAAACTTTCACTCGTATATAACTTTTTTTTCTCTGTAATAAAAGAGAACTAACTAAAAATAAAAAACCTCATCCCTTTAGTCTGTGGCCGATCGCAATGCGCGCGCATAAGAAAACTATTATTTTTTCCCACCATACTGAAACATTTTTCACAACTCGTTTTCACTGTTGAAAGTATAGTTATTTATTAATTAAAATGTTTACAAGTACTAGTTACGAAGAAAATGATTTATGTTGTACACCGCCCGATGTAAGATGTGAAGCCCTTAACGTTATGGAAAGTTTACTACCTGAACACTCCAAGGAAAAATATCTATTTTATCTACTAAATAAAATGAGTTTTGATAATTACCGTCCTCGGCTCGAGTCTCAATGGCGCCTCGGCGGTAATCACCAATGTTACACACTAGTACCATAATGTACTATTATAACGTCCTTGCATATTTTGGTACTCTATGCCGACGACACGTCCGCCTTGCATACACTCAGCCTTGCATACATACAATCTGCTCGCTCTCAGTGGTCGGCGCTCGTTACGCGTTAGCGGGATGCGGCGTGCGTGACTCCCAGTCCCCAGTCACAAGAATTATTATAAAAATAATTCATAACTAATATATTTTTTTTTTTTTTTTTTAATCTTTATTATATGGGGTTTTGTCACTTTGTGATAATGTCACCCCGTCCAATCTTACAATAATATCTCCTCCCTTAAACTCTAAATACACTGATATAATAACTGAACGAGCACTCTGGCCTCCCCAGAAAATGGAGAAGACAGAATACTCGTCCAGTTACCGACATTGTAATCGACCGGAAGCTGACGCCGCAACGCCTCGCCCCGGACACACTCCGCCAACACGTGATAAATATCTTCAATTTTTTGGCATTCAGAGCAGTTTGGTGAACTCGAAACCTTCATCATATATTTAAACTTATTTGAAGGAATGTGCCCGGAGCGAAGTCTTAGTAGAGCTACAATAGTTTTCCTGTCCAATTCCATGGATGTCAAAGCGAACCATGGACATCGAGGGAGCCGACACTGGATGGTCTTGTACCATATGCCCTTCGAAAGTGATCGTTCATCAAAATACTCTTGCCACTGCTCTCTGATATGCATTTTAACGCAACTCAATGTTTCTGTGTGGATAACTAATATTAAGATATGTTTAATGTATAAATATAATGCGAAAATAAACTTAAATTCTAGTTAATATAATAATAAATGGTTCATTGATTATGCATATTTTGTGCATATAATCCGATGTCTAGTTATTATAATTAGAATTCATGTCCTAAAAAGGAATAACTATATTTTTTTAATAAATATATTAACACACTAGCGACGCGGGGAAAAGCCGCGAGTCATACAAGAAGCTGGCTCATTTTATTGTTACGAGCTACAGGACTCGAATTAAAATAAATGCCTGCATACAACCTCACAATTGTGAGGGTGTGTGACAAGTAGCATAAGAAAAAGCAGCATTACAACCGCATGTGTCTTGGCTTCTTTTATTTAATATTTAAGTTAACATACCTTCTTCTTCATCGTGGTCTTCCAAGAATTGGTACAGATTCCTTGCATCCTCCAGCCTGGCTTTGCGATCCTTAGCAGCCGCCACCAGACTAAAACAAGGAATAAATTGTAAAAAATCTTAAAGGAATCTATCTATTTTTGTCTATGTGTTACATTTTTGAAGACATTTTTTAACCACAACAAATTTGTTGCTGAATTGTCACACACGGTTAATTGGGAAGCACCACTAATTTGTGGTAAATACAGATAATTGAAATGAAGATGGAACTAATGCTTTCTCCCTCTAACTAAACAGAATTTGTATTAGAATAAAAGAAACGATATAACTCTCTTGGTTTTGGCGCGACAATTTCGATGGCAGCTGGTAGCTTGTGGACAAAAATAATATTAAATTTAGCCCTTATAGAAGGTTAACAATAATAACTCCTATATTTGCGAGTGTCACTCGATGTTGGAGGGCTACGCCGCCAACGACGCACCACCCATCAGCTCTACAATACTACCGAGGGAGGTTTTTTAATTTGATATTTTAAATTATAAAAGTAACTGCGTGGACAAACAGTGACAACAGTCGACGAGTGTCGGAACAGATCATCACAAATGTAAAAATCTATTTTATTAAGAAAAAAATTTGCCGCTGAATTTTCTGCATTAATGGCAAGGTTCCAGTCTCCCTTGAGAGAGTTGCAAATGTCCATGGGCGATGGTAGCCGCAGCAGTGTTCGTCTCGTACCTGTCGTAGGCGTCCTCCAGATGGGTGAGCTGCTGCGTGAGCTGGTGGCTGGGCTGCGGCGGGCCCTCGGCGGCGGCGCCCTGGCGCACCAGCCGCCGGATGCTCTCGTCCACGGCGCCCAGCTGCAGTTCCTGCAGCGCGTGCGCCTGCAGCAGCCGCTCCACGTCCACCAGGTGCCTGCCCACCTCCTCCGACTGGAACTGGGCCTGCGGGGACCGAGACACGATTGTTAACACACCCTGTCAATCTATTCAAAATATATGTTACGTAACGCGTCACGGCGCCAGTCTGTCTGGCTTCCCTTTCTCTCACGCATGCGGCAGCGGTACGCGGGCTCCTCCTCTCTCACTAACCCACGCACTATATACATAAAATTTAAGTAATAACCTAACTTTTCTCAAGTTAAAAAATTTCAATATTAAATGGTTCGTCCTGGGACGCACACGTCTTTTGTATTATTTTGTATTATAATATAAAAATAATAAGATTTCTTTACCCTCGTCCTGTTAATATCAACTATCTACTAATTTTATCATCACTGTATATATTTGGTGTAAATTTTTATCTCTTAAGAAAATTGTCCTTGATACTTTGTTCTATAGTTCCTTGTGTAATTCTTTATATATATACAAAGGAGGTTATATCGCGGGCTTCAAGCCAGAGGGGCGTATAAAAAAAAGCGTTTCTTTTTCGTCTATCATTCGTATTTATATCGATACACCTGTTTTTTTATCTTATAAGTAGGTTAATTAAAAAAGAGCATTTCACGTAATCAAGGAAGTACTTTCGTAGACACGTGTAAATTTTCAGTTTTAGAGATACATTGAAAAAAAAGTTTTTTGTATCTCCTGAAAAGTTGGCTTATACGCCCCTCTGGCTCGAAGCCTGCGATATGTATTAAACGATACTCACCTTCATCTCCACGAGGGTGTGTCCGACGGCGTCGGCCTCCCTCAGCAGCGCCATGAGGTGGGCCAGCCTGGCCAGCGAGGTCCGGTGCCTCTCCAGCAGCTCCAGCAGTTCCCGCCAGCGCTGGAGGACGGCCTGCTCAGTCCGGGACACAGTCTCGGCGCCGTGGTACTTCTCGCGGACCAGCTCGGCCGCCATCGCTGACAGGTCCTCGAAACGTTCCGTCCTGTAATTAAAGAGTCGTACAAATAGATAGAATACAAAATAAGTAGAATGAGTAACATACGAAATGCGCAGTATCAAAACGGATACAATACAAAATAAATAGAATGAGTAACATACGAAATGCGCAGTATCAAAACGGATAGAATACAAAATAAATAGAATGAGTAACATACGAAATGCGCAGTATCAAAACGGATAGAATACAAAATAAATAGAATGAGTAACATACGAAATGCGCAGTATCAAAACGGATAGAATACAAAATAAGTAGAATGAGTAACATACGAAATGCGCAGTATCAAAACGGATAGAATACAAAATAAATAGAATGAGTAACATACGAAATGCGCAGTATCAAAACGGATACAATACAAAATAAGTAGAATGAGTAACATACGAAATGCGCAGTATCAAAACGGATACAATACAAAATAAGTAGAATGAGTAACATACGAAATGCGCAGTATCAAAACGGATACAATACAAAATAAGTAGAATGAGTAACATACGAAATGCGCAGTATCAAAACGGATATAATACAAAATAAGTAGAATGAGTAACATACGAAATGCGCAGTATCAAAACGGATACAATACAAAATAAGTAGAATGAGTAACATACGAAATGCGCAGTATCAAAACGGATAGAATACAAAATAAATAGAATGAGTAACATACGAAATGCGCAGTATCAAAACGGATACAATACAAAATAAGTAGAATGAGTAACATACGAAATGCGCAGTATCAAAACGGATAGAATACAAAATAAATAGAATGAGTAACATACGAAATGCGCAGTATCTAAACGGATAGAATACAAAATAAATAGAAGAAAACATGGGTAGATTACAAAAAGTGTAGAATGCAGAAACTATAGAATGAGCGGAAGGAGAAGAAGGCTCACAAACTAAGTGCATACCTTGCGAGGATATCGGCGGATATGGCCTCGTGCTTCTTCACCGTGGCGTCCACTTGGGCGAGGTTCGACCCGTAGCGTGGGTCCGAGAGCACCTGGATCATCTCCTTGAGGTAGCCTTTGCGGAGTACGGACTGAAACGAACACATCAGTTACATTAATCAGGATGCAGAATCCCGGTCCACATGACAGGGTTATTACCGTCTTTAACATTATGAAATTCTAAATTCTGAAAGAGAGTGTTGGGGTGAAGGTAAGGAAAGGAATGCTCCGGTGGTTCGGGCATGTGGAAAGAATGTATGATGAAAGAATGACCAAACAGATATACAATGCAAAAGTGGATGGATGCAGAAGTCGCGGAAGGCCACGACACACCTTCCATGATCAAATTGATCGTGTATTAGCAGAAGGTGATATCAGGAGCCTCAAGAACAGACGAGCGTGCATGACAAGAGATATGAATGTCAAAGAAGCAAGTGAGGTGTGTAAGAACAAGCCTGAATGGCGCTCTGTTGTTCGTGCCTACCCCGCAAGGGACCTGGCGTGAAGTTATGTATCTATGTATGTAAATTCTAAATATAACGTGTCTGTACATTGAAGCAATTAAAAAAAAAACAACTGGGATAGACTATATAAACGACGGAGAACATTAGGAGGTCTGTCTGTTTGTTCGGGTTTCACGTAAGAACTATTGGGCCTATTTCGATGCGGTTTTCACTGATCGGCAGCTAATTTTTAGACTTAAACTATGCACTACTTTTAATCCTGGGTATACCGGATTAAAAGCAAAGGGCCAGATTAACAAAAAAATATCGGTGTCCAAAGTGATTTTTTACTGATCAATAGCAAATTAATGTAGTAAAATGTATGATATTTTTTAACCCGGGAGTGATTTTTAGACGTTCGGATAAATAAAAATTAGCTTGTTCCGGTTTAGTTCTGACTAAAACGATAACTAACATTCTTTTTAAATGTGTCCCGGGAATATTCTAGTTGAAAATAAGATAAACTACTGAGTAGATAATATTAGAAGATAGTTTATATCGATTACCCCATTCACCGTCTCGCTCTGCCATCGCCCAAATACAATAGCGTGCGAACGAAGCGACGAGGCGGTCTGACTACAACTTTGGTCGGATGCACATGCTTTAGTGGCGCTCTGCGACTTAATTATTGTCCGTGAATCGTAACTTATAGTTAACCATACTTAATTATTAGAACGGCATGCTAATAGAAATACACTTAGAATAAACACAGTTTCTAAGGGAGCTAATCTCTGAAACTGAAAGGGTTTTAACTGGCAGGTAGCCGACGCTATAAGAAGTTTTATTGGGGGATGAAGTCGCGGGCACAGCTAGTGAAAGCTACACAGGTGTAAGTTTCAATGTTACCTTCGTATTGAACTTGTAGTTGAGCTGCTCCAGTCTCTGCTGACGAAGCAGCTCCGTCCTCAGGGCGATCTCTCGCGAGTGCTCTGCCTGTAAATATGACAGACATTTTAAAAATTATTTTAAAAAAAACAGTCAAGTGGCTGTCAATTGGCTACTCGTAAATAATCAATATGTAGGGGGTTTTCCCACATAGGACATTAATGATAGAAGTTTGTAGGTGCAAATTGATTATTGCTAGAATTATGTTAATGAAATGATTGTGCTAAGACCAATGGTTTTCCGACTGACCGAGTACAGTGCTATATGAGTAGTAATGAATGTTATGTATGCTGTGTTAAAATTCAAGGCGGGTGTGTTAAATGCACAGCGTGTGTGTTGAAATGGTGTGTGGCGTGTGTGTAAGAAAGCACAACGTATTTGTTAGAATGGTGTCTGTGACATGTGTGTTAAAATGGTGTCTGTGGCGTGTGTGTTAAAATGGTGTGTGTGGCGTGTGTGTTAAAATGGTGTGAGTGGCGTGTGTGTTAATATGCACGGCGTGTGTGTTGAAATGGTGTGTGTGTAAAAATACACGGCGTGTGTGTTAAAATGCACGACATGTGTATAAAAATGCACAGCGTGTCTGTTAGAATGGTGTCTGTGACATGTGTGTCAAAATGCCGTGTGTGCTAAAATGGTGTGTGTGTGGAGTGTGTGTAAAATAGTAGAGTATGGTAGTATGTCTGAGATAAATTCCGAAACTAATGAACTTATCTCGATAAAATTTTGTAACTATGTGTAATTTGGTCCAACTTAATGATTACTTATTATTGACCTCAATTATAAAATTGTAATCATAGTATGTATCTCTCTGGACCGATCTTGATTTTGTAGTGTGTTCGAGTGGCTTTACAAATGGTTTGCGTTCAATATTAGACCCAGTAGGTGGCACTACAATCGGGACTCTAAATTTTTTCAAGGCAATATCTGGAAAAATACTGTCTGGAGGGACCGCTAGTATTAAATATGTTATATGTAGCAAACAATTTCAATAAAGAGTTGAAAAAGAAGAACGACTAGGTTAATCATATAAAAGAAGAATACCCGCTCCAATTGCTGCCAAGCCCTCTCCAGGTCCTGGGGCAGCTGCCCTTCCAGGGGTGACCAGGGCTCACCGACGAGGCTCTTCTGCATGGTGTTGATGTCGAAGAACAACGCTTCGATCTCCGAACGTTCTTTATATCTGAAATCGTTTCGATATTTGTACGGTCAACTATGCAACTATGCACACGGGTAACGTTGGGTATACACAAGTGACGTCACACGAATTTCATGTCTTTTCGTAGTTGTAATGTTGGACTCCCGATGGCATGCGCGGCACCTACCAACTAAACCACCTCTTCCATCACGACGTCCTATGTCAGGACCTTGGGAATTAAAGACAGATCCAATGGTCTGGAGCCCCTTAGATAGAGTTGAATGTTTGTCCACCACCATTATTAATAACTTATGCGTGCAAGCACAGCGCAGAGCCATCTTTAGACCAGGGTCTGAACGATAAGTATCCTCACATTATCGCTCATGGGCATTGTTAGGGTGGAAGCGATGTTTTTCGACCCCCTCCCCAATCCTCGTCACAGTTGGTCACATTCGTGAGACTCACCCAACTCCCTAGTGTAACATTACGTATTTTGCAATTTTACATCAGGAAATTATTAAATTAAAACAGCAGCTCCGTAATTAGCTTAGATATTGGATTTGAAATTTAACATCACGAAATTTAGGACTCCTCCCACCCTCTGTGACACAACATCCATAAAAATTTACATTCATGTCCTTTTCAATGGACCTACAAATCTAATGAAAAGATTTGTAAGCTGCGCTTGGCCCATTGTGGATCTTTCGTTAGAATTTTACAACTTTATTTTTGAGAAACTTCTTCCTCGAAACACATATAGTTTACAAGTCTTTAAAAAAAAGCGCTACACTCGAAATAGACTCCGAAAATATAAGGCCGCTTCTTGGAAAGAAAGCTAGCACAGCAGCACAATAACCGCTTTCCATCAGGTCAGGTTTCCGTCTGCCTGTCTGCTGAAAAAATATACCGCACATATTGGTTCAATATACTCACTTGGGTGGTTTCTCGACAGTCCTGTACTGCTTGAAGGCGAGCAGCAGCCTTTGGATGCCGTCCAGGCTGTTGGGCAGTGCCCGGTCATCCAGCTCCACTATCTTCAGCCTGATCCACTCCAGGAGGGCGCAAACCAAGCGGCTGTATTCGCCTTTGCGACCGTCGCAATCCATCATCTGGCCTATGATCTAGAAGGAAACATATACAGGGAATTGTCACTTTTGGTCCTTCGAACCGGATTTTTTTTCTTAGTTGCTAGTACTTATCTAGCTACTAGCAACTGCCCGGAAAAACTCTGTTACTACTATGACGACAACGACAAATTTGTTGGTGAATCGCAGTCCCATCTAGTTTTCTAATCTGTCTATTACATGGAAATACGTCATTTATCGGGATAAAAAGTATCCTAAGTTATGACCCGGGATATAAGCTAGCTCTATGTCGAGTTTCATGTGATGATAAAGACAGACGAAATTCTGAAAGTTGTTTTTTACGGAATCTCCTGGTCTTAATTATCCCCCATAATTTTTATGCACCCGAACAACTTCAATACACCCCTAGAAATTTCCCTCCCGATTTTTTATGTGAAACCGACAAACAGAAAAGAAATCTAAGACACGACGGTATTCAATAACATTGAACGAAGAAACCGTCTTTAACTTTTTTTTTCATATCACCTCAAGAGTGTCACCAGACTTAGTGAAACCTAAGGATTGTTTCAACAAACTTGTTGAACCAATAAGTTTATACTGGTGTAGGTAATACTTACGTTCGCAATTCTCCTTCCACTCTTCTGCTCGTTCTTCATCCTGGCGAAGGTGTGGTAGTAACTGGCGACATAGGTCATCACGGACTTCTCATCGGGACGAGTGGTGTCCACATCTGGAAAGGTTATATATTTTTATACATATATACTTTTTCAGTTTGTGTGTGAACTGAACTCCTCCTATACTCCTGGAACGATTTTGATGAATTTTTTGTGTAGGTATGTTTTATGGGTCTCTGAATAGTCTTGAGTCACATTGAAGCTTACATTGAAGATTACTGGCGCTGCAATCGGATTCCAAATATTATTTTAGGACAGGACAATGTCTACTGAGTCAGCTACTATTAATACAAACATATATTATAAAGAAGCAATTTCAATGAATTTCATATAATCATGTTTTTAGATGCTTGAGCCGTAGGGTTCTGATAGCACGATACATTTTATTCCTCTGAACTGAAAAACCTAGCAAATCTAAAGACTTACCTTCAGCGTCGAGCAGTTTCGGTATGCCGAGGTGCTTATGTGCCACGTCGAAGGCATGATTGAGGGTCTCCACGTGGTCTGTGGTTGGCACTTCGGTCCAGCGGAAGAGGTCCGGCCTGAAGACGAAAGGACAGATCACATGATGAACTCGCACGGAAGAATGAGGAACCATCAACTGGGTTCTTAGCCGGCTATTGAACCACCACTAGGTGGATGCCTGAGGAGGGCTACATTGAACAGAGTAAGGTCTTGCATGGAGTAGCTCTCACTTTTGGGACAGCTCAGCTAAATACTGACTTGAAGTGTTAGAGACAATTGAGAGAAGAGCTAAGAAGTTTATTGGTAGCGACCAACTTGTCAATACAAGGCTAAAAAATCCTAGAGCTTTTTTTTAAAAATTAATTTATTCATGACCATAGAATCAAAGTCTTTCAGTCGGAAACATGTTAATTAATAGGTCTTCGTATAGTAACGCAGTTGTATTGCAGTCTACAACCGACGCCATTCAACGGAGTTCTTGTGAAAACTCGAAAGATCACATCTGACTATACAGTTCACATTTCTCACAAAAACACATAATTTCTACTCAAAAACTATCAATATCCTGCAACTATTGTTCATTTTAGAGAGAATTATATACATTTTTAGAAAATAAAACTGCACAGCACAACGTCCCCTTTCAGTTCCCGCCAAAACCTCCAATCCTAGAACATCGACGCTGGGTTGCCAGTCTATCAGTTTTTTATTCAGGGATTCATTTCGGAGAATGTATGGTTGATGTATGGACCTGACTCCCATTTACAAGAATCCATCTGCGAACCACAATGGCCTTCTGCGTACGGCAGAGTTGTAGAATGCACTACCAGAGTCCGTATCTCCCGAAAACTAATCCGGGTTATTATTACCTAGGTAAGCGTGCTCCATTCGACCGCATCCTCCTCTAATATCAAGCGTCAAAGTGTCACAAAAAAACGACTGAGTTTGAATGACAGTGATAGAATACCTATGAGCGTGTATGAGGGCATTGAACCCGAGACCGCTGCGCCACGAGTCTGTGAAGTTGTGAATGTGCACACCATGGTAGCCGCTGGTCTTCCGCTGACACCACAGCAGCAGAGCGTCCTTCGCTGATTTCTTCTCAGATGACACGTTTTCTTCGTCCTGGGGAGAGAATCATTGATTATCAGCAACCCTCATTTATATTGTTAACAATTTGTGTGATGTGAATTTAAAAAGCCGTTGTAATTATATTAAAGTTTATTACAACCGAATACCTACGACAATTCCAAACCATCGTCGTCCAGAAAATCCCAAAATATGTCGTAATAAAATACTTGTTCCGAAAATGCACTAGTTGACACCTAAAACGTAGTTGAATCTCAACTAAGTCATTCACGACGATCCGACCTGATATTTACATTTATAAATCAGACGTGGCCTGTTAGCAACATGCCCGCTGTTGCTTTGAGTTCTGAAAACTTAATAGCTTCTAAGAATACCTATAAAATGCAAAGAAGAGAGAGAAGGATTTATGACATCTCACCGGGAGATCTGCCGTTCAAAAAGCGCGCCATATTTGAATATAGCTAGAAAAATGAAAGCTTTCCTAAGAGGATACGGCCTGTCGTAAGAGGCGACAAAACAACCCACAGCCAGGTGGTAGGGCATTTGCCCGACTGGATGGCTACCACCCCTGGTCTAAAGTATGTCGCCATAACAACCCTTAGTTGTGTTCCGGCATTAGTGACCAGGCTCCAGTCTCCTTCAAGAGAGCAGCAGCGCATTAGTAGTACCTTTGGTGTTACAAATGTCCATAGGCGATGGTAACCGCTATCCATCAAGTGGGCCGTCTGCCTGTCTGCTGAACTCCTGCAATAAAAAAAAAAGAGGATATTGACTACGTGACGAATACCTAACCCACTGTGACCAAGCGTAGTATTTTGAAGACCTCTTTTGAAGATCACGTAGTAAGTGTATGTTCCCGTACTAAGTCAACAGTATGAAGAGCAAAGTAGTACCATCTTTAACGGGCATTTAAGGTGGATCTCTTTATTCTTGAAAATTGTGAACAACTCACCACATCGATCTCGATCTCCTGGATCTGGAACCGCAGGATGATGGTCCATATGAGGCCGAGGATCAGGCGAGGGTTGCCATCCACTATATCCTCTGCGCCGATAGACTCCAAGCGGACCTGGAACGACCGGAGAAAACATTACATCAACAGACAATTGTATGTGCCTTTGTGCCCTTACGAATATTCGGCTGCTTTTCGGTATTTTACTTTTTTAACTATTAAGGGCACAGCGGAAGATCAGAGCTGGTTTTAACAGAACAGCATTATGCTGAGACTGATGCCCTTTTTGGGACAAAATTATATTACTTTGTCAAATATGTTGGCAAGCAATTATGCTGTATCTTCTGTAATTTGTACTGAATAAAATGATTTATATATTTCTACTTTCTAAATTGCTAACTTGACAAACGGCCTGGCTCATGGTACGTGGTCACCATCGCTTTTATACGCGTTTGCAACACCAGGGGCGAAGGCAACGCGTTTTCAACCTTTAGAATGGATTACGAGAATGAGATAAAGGAATAAGAATGGAGAAGGGAGGGGGGAGGGTAAAAGTGGGCCATCAGAACTCTTATATAACAGCAGTCCATAAACGGCCCACTGCAGGGCTCGGGCCTCCCACTATTAGGGAACGGACACTATACCCGCCACGCTTGTCCAAGGCGGTATGGCAGGTTTGACACAGCGGTTATCTCGATTTGCATGCATCATTGGGATATTCTTCTTCACCGTTGTTAGCACGTGGTAATTGTAACAATATGCACATTAGGTCAGAAAACTGACTAAGTGGTACATGCGTTCCGGCCAGGATCGAACCCGCGCCTTTTGAGTTTGGTACGCGTGCGCTAGCTCTTACGCTACCACGACATATAGAACTCTCATACACCGCACGAAACACCATTAGCTCCAGGCTAATCGTGTTTCGCTATACCTAACCTCCAACCGTTTCTCTCCGATATCCTGTGTTCGCGTGATATCATATAGATTGAGCTCAAGTTAAAAACTTGTAATCAAGAAGCGATCCCAGCATTGCTCTATAACGTCACATGACTTTCATCCCTCCTAATTACATGACCATAGCACGCTAATATTCTACGAAGCGTCTAGTCATCCGGTAACCGGACGAATAATAATTGTAATATGTATACAAAAAAAACTGTAAGAGTTCGCGTGACGCGAAGTCCTGTGCCGTCGAAGGACCAAAAAAAGTGTATGAGGTTACGTTCTCGAAGGACCAAAAAACTGTAGTGTGTATACAGTTTTACTTTAGGAGGGTAGGGCAAAATGTAAGAAATCCCATTCCCAATGAGCGCTTTTATTACTGAAAATATACGAATAAAAAATGTGTTGTTAAGCATTAAGCCGCAGTTGTTTGTTTGTAAAATGCTGAATATTGTACAAACTTGGTACAATAATCGTTCGCTAACAGGACGACTAGACGACTATCCTCTAAGGAACTTGCTAGTCTTAAAGTTCATAGGTTTCACGCATTTGACCGTATCAGTCAAGATCATGGATAAGAAACTTATTGTTAACGGACGACTAGCGCAAGATCCCTTCTATGTGGATAGTCGTCTGATTAGATGACGAATATTATTCCTTCGATTACTGGAAGACTAGCAAGAAAGATCCAATGCTCTTACCTAATTACCTAATAGCACTCATATGGTAAAGGACTAGCAAGATCCAATGCTCTTACCTAATCCTAATAGCACTCATATGCTAAAGGACTAGCAAGATCCAATGCTCTTACCTAATTACCTAATAGCACTCATATGGTAAATGTTACTTAATGTAGTATTTAGAATTCGCATACTCGACCATAAAGCGCGGCGAGTGACTGTAATCCTACGGCATGTTGCGCAAAGGAAACCCGTCTGGGGCGGCCTTAATAGGGCTTCTTTGGACATTAGACTTGTAAGTACTTGACTGTATGTGGTACGGTAAGCACATTTGAATAAAAACTTAAACGTTCAAATTGAAATTCGATGCCATAAATAACTGTTAGTATACAAAGTCTATATTATTTTGGGAATGTTCACGATATCCCATTTCCCGATTATTATTTTTCGACCTGCCATGATTTTTTTATTGCAGGAGTTCAGCAGACAGGCAGACGGCCCACTTAATGGAAAGCGGTTACCATCACCTATGGACATTTGAAACACCAGAGGTGCTACGAATGCGCTGCTGCTCTCTTAATGGAGACTGGAACCTGGACACTAATGCCGGAACACAACTCAAGGTTGTTATGGCGACATACTCTAGACCAGGTGTAGTAGCCATCCAGTTAGGCAAATCCCGTACCAACTGGGTGTGGGTTGTTTTTTGCCTCATACGACAGGCCGCCCGGCCGCAGGAAATTGTATTCTTTCTCCGTTCCTGCACGGGTGATGCAAAATATCTCCATATTTTAGTTTATTTGTCTTAACAAGCACGCTTGACAAAATAAGTCGGCGCGGTGGCCAGCTTTTCGGAAACGTTCCCAGCAAGCGGCAGAGGTTTAAGAACATTTTTTTCTTGTAACTGTATATTATTTTTATACAACCAAGTTTTACAAAGGATCGTTCAGTGTTCAAGCTGTCCAATTATGGAATATGCTTCCATTAGAAGTGAGACAAGCCAAATCAGTATCCTCCTTCAATAGAATTGTTGAAGATTACTATCATAAAGTATGATATATGTATGTATAATATGTTTTATTAGATGTATACTTATATATATATATATATATATATATATATATATATATATATATTACTATGCTTTATGTATTTATATATATGTCGGAGGGAAGCTTTGATTGGACGTATTGTTGACTAGATGTATAACGCACAATATCATTTGTTTACGTTTTAATTACTTCTAAAATTCTTAATTTAATTTAATTTGATTTATTAAATGTTTCTATAACTTAAAGACCGTTCTAACCTAATAAAAGTTATGAATATTGTAATTTAATAAACGACCAATGAGAGCAGAGCATGTCTAGAGCGGGGTCAGGCGCACCCTCTATACTTTGGTAGTATCTACTTCGGTAGACGGAGGAGTTTCTGTGGCGCATTTGGTTGATGGCAATAGGTCGACTTGGACCATGGAGTATTTTAAAGAAAGTGTTAAGTTAAGAAGTATGAGCGGGTGCCCTGAACCCGCTGCTCGGTCTAAACTATTAGTCTAAGATCCCGCTATACAACGACCTTCACCGAGATGCTTATTTAATGAGACGTATTTTTTATGTTATTAAATATGCCAATAAATATATCCTATATGGGTTGCCTAACAAATTTCAGTCCAGAGTATTTTTAATTAATAATTTAAAAAAAAAAAAATTTTAAACTTTGCACCGGTGTGATTATTAAATAAATTTGATACCAATCGAAAGTTTGAAGCCCATAGAATATGCAAACGTTAGGTTGCCTATTTTTTTCCGGTCACAACCACGGGTTGCCAGGTGTAAACAGGTAAATCTATAGTAGCATTTTGCAACGGTCTGATTATTGAATCAATTTTAGATAAAATGAAAGATTATTTCATAAGGAACACGGTGGTATAGGGTTGCCTGCGAAAAATCAGTCCCGAATTACGGTTGTCGAATTTTAAATAATAAAATATCGCTGCGAGTGAATGTGTGTGAGAGAGAGGTCCCAGACCAACCATCCCATGCGGTAGAATGCGGCTTGCCAGTTCAGCTACAAAAAAGAGTAATAATCAAACTGTTGATTGTATTAATTGCACCGATTTAGCGTTGGAGTTAGGAATTAAATTATGCCAAAGTCTTCCAGCATTCCATGCATTTACAGGTTGCGATTACACGGCAGCATTTTACAACAAAGGGAAAGTAAAACCTTTTCAGCTATTTTCAAAAAATGAAAAATATCAAACAGTTTTTGCGTCATTAACAGATGCTGCTGATATTTTCATTGATGAAAAAATGAAGACTGTTCAAGAATTTACGTCTAGTATGTATGGTATCAGGAACTGTACCAGTGTGAATGATGCGAGACATCGCATTTTTTTGAAGAATTACTCTGCAAAAGAAGACAGCGAGCACTTTTTAAAAAAAATAAAAGGCTTCGACTCCAACTCCATACCACCATGCTGGATATCATTAACTCAGAAAATTTTACGAACTATTTTCGTAAATTCCATGTGGCTTAATGCAACGGATCCAATATGCGTGAAACTTCAGCCTGAGAACTGCGGTTGGTTCTTAGATGAATATTTAAAACCAGTAGGATTCATTGGGGATCATACACCTTTAAAAATAGAAGACATTGTCGAAAAAACAGAAACGGAGAGTGATGACGAAGAAGATTCAGAAGTTGGAGATCACGGTTATATGTCCGATGACTCGGAATCTGAATAATTTTAAAAATTTTTGTATTTTAAATTTTTTTCAATAAACAGAAGTATTCTTTTAATTGTTGTTTTTTATTTCGGCTCCTAATAATAAAGATAAAATTTGCCAGATTAGTAATATATATGTATTACTCTGTCTTTTTACTAAAGATGTGTATATACTTTAGTGTCACATAAACAATAAACATAGATAAATAATTAATTGATTAAAAAATAAAAAATAAATAACTATTTCTCTATATTAATAATTAACTACTCCAAAATAATGAACAGCATATACGAGTCTATCGCTATCCTTTTCATTTCCAAGCACAAATAGCATGCGCACTCTCCTTCTTTAAATGGGCGGACTTTAAACAGCTGCTACGCTGCGTCCTTTTCTACCACATGGGATGGTTGGTCTGGGACCTCTCTCTCACACACATTCACTCGCAGCGATATTTTATTATTTAAAATTCGACAACCGTAATTCGGGACTGATTTTTCGCAGGCAACCCTATACCACCGTGTTCCTTATGAAATAATCTTTCATTTTATCTAAAATTGATTCAATAATCAGACCGTTGCAAAATGCTACTATAGATTTACCTGTTTACACCTGGCAACCCGTGGTTGTGACCGGAAAAAAATAGGCAACCTAACGTTTGCATATTCTATGGGCTTCAAACTTTCGATTGGTATCAAATTTATTTAATTAAAAATACTCTGGACTGAAATTTGTTAGGCAACCCATATAGGATATATTTATTGGCATATTTAATAACATAAAAAATACTTCTCATTAAATAAGCATCTCGGTGAAGGTCGTTGTATAGCGGGATCCTATACTATATGTTAAAATGTCTTTTAAATCTAAATTAAAAGTGTATAAACCGTGGCTATCGTGTTTTATGGTCGCATTTTATCCTGATGACGCCGACTAAACCTGCAATAACTAAAGGAGATGTCGTGAGAACGAGGCCGTTCTGCGACATATATATATGAACGGCCTCTGTGGTTGAATGGGCAAAGCCTTTGCCGGCCTACCTCACCGCAACGCAGAGGCTCCGTGTTCGATTCCTGGTATAGTAAATTTCGGAAACGTATTTTCTCCGTTATTTACCATGGTCTGGGTGTCTGGGATCGGCCCCAGAGTGGTCCGTTGTATATTTCCCATAACATAAGCATCACTTGCTTAATTTGGAGATATACAATGTGTGTGTTTGTATGCCGAGTGTTATTATTATTATGTATTTATATATGTATATAATAATATTAATATGTATTGTTAAATATATACCTATATATATTTTTAGAATATTGTACAACTAAACTCTACCTTAGAAACCAAGGCTGTCTGGAAGAGATCGCTTCCAGCAACAAGGCCGCCATTTTACTTAATTCTAAACTGTTTTTGTGTGTTGTTTCATAAACGTCATTGTACAATGAAGTATATTCTATTCTCTATTTGAAACGTTTTAATAGATGATTATATAAGTTCAGTTTAATACAGTATCGAACGCATCGAAAACATATGTTATCAGCTAAAAACGATATCTTATCTACTTATGCTTGGCTCTTTACGTGGCTACTAAATTATATCGAGCAGATAATGAGTATAAAGTGCTTTAATTCAGATACCTTGAAGTCCTTTTGATAAATGTTTTATCGAAATTAATCATTTCTAATTAGTACTGATTTTATATGACCTTTTTATTAGTTAAGAGTTAAGTCAGTAGACAATTGAAATTTACATTAAAAATAGTATAAAAATATACTAATAATACATCCTATAGCTCATTTAGAAAAAGAACATTATCTATATTAATATTATAAAGATGAAAGATATGTATTTTGGTATGTTTGTAACGAATAAACTCAAAAACTACTGGACCGATTACAAAAATTCTTTCATCATTTAGAATGCTAGATCATCCCGAGTATTACTCGTTTATTACTAGAACAATTATGGATCCCTACTAAAACATCAATAATGTAACCCAAGGTGTAAAAAAATTAGCCACAAAATGTTTCACATCATATTTTCTTAAGTTTTAGCGACTTGTATACATAATAAATCAGAAGGCTGGTTCGAATTTCGCGCAACGAATCAGCATTGGCAATGCAGCCAGCCTTCTGGGCACGCTTCCCTCTGGCAGCGATTTGTTACATACTTTATATTAATTTATCTATAATTTAGTTTATTTTAAGTATTAAGTTATTCCCATTGTTTTAATATTCACTTCATATAGTAAATAGCAATTACCTTTTCGCAATTTTAATATTAAACTTCATTTTCACATTTTAAAAATTGATAGAAATGCCTACCAAAATGAGACAACGTATTTTATCAATACATTCGTATTAATCTTTAACCACATAAATCATTTCGTTGATGAATTATTCAATTCATCATGAATTATACAAATCGAAAATTCCATTCAAAAGATATTAAGAACTAAAAATGTACTTGACGCTGGTATCGGGTTCTTCGATTTTGATGAAATTTTATGTGTTTGTGTGGGTCCCAGAGTGGTTTAGATTCACAATTAGACCCGGTAGGTGGCGCTGTCGCTTTCAGCGTCTCGTTTGTATATCCGCTAACCCCTCTTAAACTACCGAACGAAATGATAGGCGGTTTTCACCATCAGTTAGGTAATTTTTCATTTAAAATTTATATATATGTCGGATTCACTCCCGCCGGGAGCGGATGACACTCCGAAGTATAATACAATAATATTCTGAAATGTGATAATCAAAGTTTATTACACTACAATTATCACAATTACAATATTAAACACAGCACAATAATACACGAATTATTAGGACAACTCCAAGAGCTGTCTTGTCAAGTGTCGAGCAGAAGTATGCCCTCAAAAGAATACTGCTTATCGAACATTATCGACCACAATATACTATGGGCCTTTTGTCCAACAGAGCTTCCGCTCTGTTAAACCGATGAACGTAGAACCACCGTTGTAGACTCGTAGACTGTCGGTTTAAGACTGCTCTGACTAGTGTAACAGCCTTGCAGAGATTTGGGTAAGAAAGTACCAAATATACCAAATATTAACTATTTGGGCAGGGTTTCCCCTTTATTGTTCAGCCTTTGGTGTGACCATTCACACCGCACAGTAAACAATGAACCCCGTCTTCGTCGTCGCTTTTCTTCAACTACGCCACTTGTAGTGGTGACGTGTTGGTGAGGGGGCTTCGAGTAAGACTCTTTACCCCGGCTGCAGCTCGGAGGGCCACTACCCTCCGGTATCTGTGAATGGGAGCCGCCGTGGTGTCGGCGGCTCGCGCGGGCCAACCCGCTGCTATGATGGCCTTCACGGCTTTGCGTTGGCTAAATCTGCGGCGTTTGTTAGCCTATCATGGCTTCCGATGGCCTTCCCGGGCTTCGATTGGCCATCATTGGCGTCTGGTGGCCTATCGGTGGCGTTAGGGGCATAAATCGCGACCTCTTACATCACCCTAATCCCGGCGGATGAGGTCACGTGGGGTCGATAGCCAGATTTTCTCTTCTCACATCTGGGGGTCGCGCATGTAACCCCGTCTACACGCCACACCGCCTTTTATACGAAAATACTACGAAAACTATAGCATTTATGCTATAGCGAGCACAAGGCAAAACTTTTACCATCTTACACATCTCGACTTAAACACTACAAACTTCATAGCCTTCAACAACGAAGAACATTACTTGACCAAATTTTTCTGTTTAAAGTTATAAATGGTAACATTGACTGTCCACCCTTATTACAATTATTTAATATACGCGTGCCCTCTAGACTTCCTAGAATTAACAAATTTCTACCGTTTAATATAGCGTCTACCAAAACCAACCTGGGTTTTCACGCCACTTGCAACCGTTTGATGAGGCAGGATAATAATAGTGTAACAAAAATAAAGATATAGATATTTTAGGGTAAAAGCAACAAATTTCGGCAAATTATTCTAAATTCATTTCAATCAATTCAACAGTAAATTCTGTGTATATATTATGTATAGGATATACCATATACCAAACACACACACACACATTAACATTACAAAGCACGATGTGACAACATATAATTAAGTTTGCACTGAGACAAATAACTCAATGCTATAATATAAACAGATGTATGTATAAGTGTAATACTTGTTGGTTGTTCTCAATAAATTTAAAAAAAAACTACCCTACAAAACAATAATAATAGGTCTTTACCTATTACCAGCATTATTAACCAGCATTTTCAGATTTAATTATCTGTGGATTGGCGCGTAACTCAAAATTCAAACAAATCTTATTTGAAAGATGTGTTAATCTACTTTCAAATTCAGTCATTTGTTTTTATATAGTTTTTTGTTTTTGTGAGATTTTGGTAGTTTTCGGCGCCATGGATAAACTGAACATTAGTACAATTTTCGAATATGAGTTCTTACGTGGAAATACCGTTGCGCAAACAACACGAAACATTAACGACGTGTACGGGCCTAACACTGCTTGCATAAACACGGTCCATTATTGGTTCAATCGTTTTAAAACTGAAAATTTTGAGTTGATGAACGAGCCTCGCGGTCGGCCGGTAACCATTCTCGACAACGACGAATTGAAGGCGATAGTGGAAGCGGATCCAACTCAATTTACGGATGAGCTTGCTGCGGGCCTTGGAGTTAGTGTCAAAACAACATTGAAGCACTTGCTTCAAATTGGAAAGATAAAAAAGCTCGATGATTGGGTGCCACACGAACTAAGCGACCAACAACGAGATTTACGCTTCGACGCATGCATAGCTCTACTCGGACAGGGGGCGCCTGGTGGGACGTGTAAATGCGTGGAAGAGATGGCTAGAGAACGGCGGTTTGAAACTAAATGTGGCGAAGACTGAGTACTTGGCCTGCAACACTACAGATCCCACATCCGTGCGCATAGGCGAAGATACGGTCGAGCGCACGGATCAGTTTAAGTACTTGGGATCTGTCCTTAGTGCGTCCGGGGATATCGACCTCGACGTCAAGGCCCGTATCACAGCAGCTTGGGCCAAGTGGCGTGAGGTGACAGGTGTCATTTGTGACCCCAAAATGCCGGTCAAATTAAAAGGACAGGTCTATAAATCCATCATTAGACCTGTCCTTTTGTATGGCAGTGAAGCGTGGCCAGTACTTGAGCGACACAAGCAAGAGCTGCGTGTCACGGAGATGAATATGCTGCGATGGATGTGTGGAGTCACGCGGAAAGACCGGGTCAGGAACTCCCGCATCCGCGGCAGTCTTCATGTCCGTGACATAGCAGACAAACTGCAAGAGTGTCGCTTACGCTGGTACGGCCACGTTTTACGCAGACCGGCTAATTACGTGGGGAACAAATGTCTAGCCATGCCACCTCCGCCAGGTCCCGGTCGAAGGGGAAGGCCCAAGAAATGCTGGCTTGACGTCGTGAAGGATGACATGCGTGCCAATGGTCTCAGAACGGGGGATGCTGAAGACCGCGCGAAGTGGAGTAGAAAAAGTAGGAAAGCGGACCCTGGGCGTCGGAGTGAACGCTCCGTACGCAACCGGGATTTAACGCTCGGATGATGATGATGATGATGATGCATGCATAGCTCTACTGAATCGGCATAGAAACGAGGGAATTTTAATGGAGTGGACCTGCGATGAAAAGTGGATCCTGTACGACAACTGTAAGCGTTCGTCTCAGTGGGTGGACCCTGGTACAACACCTAATCAGTGTGTTAAAAAAAAGATTACTCATAGGAAGATGATGGTGACTGTCTGGTGGACCAGTGCCGGACTTTTACATCACAGCTTCTTACTGAATGGCACAACGGTGACGGCGGATGTCTGTTGCCAAGAATTGCAAACAATGATGGAGAAGCTCGCAATACAACAACCAAGACTAGACAATCGCTCTTCCCCATTGCTTTCCACGACAACGCGCGAGCTCATATTTCACGACAGACCATCGCAAAGCTACAAGAGTTACAGCTGGAAGCTCTCCGTCACCCACCGTACTCACTGAACGTTGCCCCAACAGATTTCTACTTTTTTCAAAATTTAGTCAATTTTTTATGTGGGAAAAATTCAATACCCGAGGGGCAGTACAAAACGCTTTCACTGACTTCATCGCCTCCCGTCCAGCAGACTTCTACAGTAAAGGGATAAACAAACTGCCATCAAAATGGCAAAACAGTGTAGATAATTTAGGCCAGTACTTTGATTAGCTGGAATAAAAAAATACCAAAATTTTTGTATTTTGAAATTATCATAAAAATCTCCAATTTGATAGGTAAAGACCTAATATTACATCATTGCTAAAAATAGCAATTACTTCATAGTGTTGCCAGGATTATAAAAACAATTATAATAATTAGTTACTCCATTTCCGATATCTGTCAGCTTGATAATAAATGCTTCTACGTTGACACCCGTTTATACGACTTCCGATTACTACATTTGACTACTACCGTCATATGAGAACTTTATAATCGCAAATACTATTCCGACATATATATTACTAATAATGCTCTTCTACTCTACGGACTCTAGTTCCGTACCCTTTTAAAGCTTTATTTCTAGATTTAATTTTTAAAATTTTACACGCTTATTATTTTAATTCTTGTAGGTAACATTAATTAATTCGTGTTGAAGTGTATGTATCTTACGAGTAACTTATTATCTTATATTATATTAATATATACAATAATGCTATCAAGTCGTTACGTGGTGCTATTAGTCGTAACATACGACTTCAACTACCACTAAGTTGAACTCAGGGATCACCATCCAAGACCTAATAGTACGGGAATAAATCCCTGTAAGCATACATACATAACTTCACGCCAGGTCCCTTGCGGGGTAGGCACGAACAACAGAGTGCCATACAGGCTTATTCTTACACACCTCACTTGCTTCTTTGACATTCCTACCTCTTGTCATGCACGCTCGTCTATTCTTAAGACTCCTGACATCACCTTCTGCTAATACACCATCAATTTGATCATGGAAGGTGTGTCGTGGCCTTCCGCGACTTCTGCATCCATCCTTTTGCATTGTATATCTGTTTAGTCATTCTTTCATCATACATTCTTTCCACATGCCCGAACCACCGGAGCATTCCTTTCCTTACCTTCACCCCGACACTCTTTCAGACCAACTCTCTTTCTTACTTCGGTATTACGAACGCGGTCCGCGAGCGTCACTCCGCAGATTTTGCGCAGTGCTCGCATCTCGACCGCGTTTACTCTACTTTCATGCTCTCTATTCCATACCCAACTCTCGCTTCCATACGTGAGCGTAGGTACCAGAACCGCGTTGTGTATGGTAAGCTGGGCCTTCTGGCTGAGGTTCTTAGCGCCTAGAAGTTTACCTAACGCTCCATTCACACTATTCCCCAAATTTACTCTTCTTTCTATGTCAGCGGTGTACCTTCCATCCCTGCTAAAAGCACATTCAAGATATACAAACTTATTCACTTGTTCCAGCATAACATCATCAACCATTATACTTGCATTCGTTCTGGTTGTTTCTCTTTCAAAAAATAAGCAGCAACGTAAGCAATAAGGTAAAATTACTTCACTCTACAAAAAGAAAATACCAGCACTCCACCGAATACTGCCTGCATCCACTACAAGCAAGCTTCTGCCTGTCTGCTATACTCCGTCAATAAACGAACCCCCATATTATAATAAAGAGATGTGTGAAAAAGAAGCGTGGAAATTCTCACCTTGGTATGTAAGAAGCTCAAACTCTTGTTGACATTCTCGATCTTGTGGACCCTCATCCGTCCGGAGTTGGGCCTCGGCAGCCTCTCCCCGCTGATGATCTCCAGAAGCTTCAGCAGCCGCCTGCCATCCGCCAGATCCACGAAGAGGTCCTCCACTTCCATACGAGCCTGAAATTATGAAGTAAATAAATAAAAATATATATAATTTATTGTATGTATTCTTATCATTCTCTCGCAGGCTTAGTCCTATAGATTTGTGTGGTGTCGCTTTTTCGTTTCATCGAGTTTGTAATCACAGCCATTTCTGTTTTTTTTTATATTGCGCGAGTGCAGCAGACAGGCACACGACTCACTTGATGGAAAGAAGTTACCATCACCTATGGACATTTGCAACAACAAAGGTGCTACAAATACGCTGCTGTTCTCTTAAGGGAGGCTGGAACCTGGTCACTAATGCCGGAACACAAGTCAAGGCTGTTATGGCGGCCTACTCTACGCCAGGAGTGGTCGCCATCCAGTCCGGCAAATACCCTACCACCTGTGGGTTCTTATGTTTGACTCATAGCCAGTTCTTATATCTTACCATCCCTTCATTTACCTTGCCATCGACTGATAGCATTAGCTGTATAGAGCTTATGTCAATAATAAAGCAGTCAATAATAATGCCGAATAAAGCAAATGAACGGTCTGTAAGATATCAAAACCGACCATTAGAACGTGTGTAAGAACCAAAAAAAAAACCCAAACCACTGAACATGAGATCATATTTTCTCAGGCGATTAACTCGTATGCAACGGCCTTGTAGTGTTGCATACAAAACGTTCAAACAGAGGTCGCTTATGCAATTCGAATCGAAAATATTCATTTCTAATGCCTAGGCAAGGTTCTTCAAGTTATTATTGTACACTTTATTTTATATATTTCGTAGATATGTATTTGTATGGTATATATAGTAAAACCAATGCATGTTACAATTCAGAAAGTCTTACTAGTATGCAAGTTGTACCTAAATAGAAGGTTATTCCAAATTTCAGCCTAATACAATCAACTATAGAAGAATTATTTTCTCCGTGCAGTTTGGGTCATAAATCAAATTCGGCCTCAGACCGGCTAGGGCGGTGAGCATGTTGGGCGGGCGCAACGCCGTTATCGATAAAAACTCGTTCTTATCAAAGAAAGATTATCATTCTTATAAAAATCATTATTATCTTTTTTGCTGTTAATTTTAAACGTAGATATAAGTATTTATATTTATTATTATTATAAATACGTAGTACTTATTTTAATAAATACGTTGTTTTATCTAAATTTTTTTTCATTTATATCACTAACCCACAAAATGACAAAACTAAATACACTATCAATAACGCTTATCGACAACAACAATGCGAATCACTATGCCTGCCCATAAGGCCCGTGAGTGGAAGAGAGAGCACAATACTCCGATTATTTATGACCCAAACTGCACGGAGAACATAACTCTACTATAAGCCCTCGATATTGTCCTCTTTCATGGGGGTTGATATACGCTTCTTCAATAAGGTTCCGAATGAAATGTTAGATCTGCCTTTTACTTCTTAAAAGGGATATTACACTATTGAAGAATATTTAATGACAAAATTCTTTATGACAGCTCGCTCAAGCCTCTTATGCTAGTTTTTATATAACATTTTTATCTTGCCAAATTTGTAAAATCAAAAAAGTCGTGGTAGCGTAATGGTTAGCGCATGCGCCCCTAAATCGAAGGGCGCGGGTTCGATCCTGACCGGAACGCATGCACCTCTTAGTCAGTTTTCTGACCTTATGTGCATATTGTAACAATTACCACGTGCTAATAACGGTGAAGGAAAACATCGTGATGCAACCTGCACATCGTGATAACCGATGTGTCAAACCTGCCAAGCCACCTTGGACAAGCGTGGCGGGTATACTGTCCGTTCCCCCTATAATGGGAGGCCCGAGCCCAGCAGTGGGACATTTATGGGCTGAAATTATATATATATTATATAAATTTATAAGGAATGTATGGAGATATGTTGCAGTATAAAATTTTAGTACGTCATGTCATTATTATAACTATAATAATGACTCTAATTCCCTGGCAGAGTGGCAAGTCTTTGGTGTGGGATGCGACTTGCGTAGACACGTTGGCCGCATCCCATTTACGCAAACACGTCTAGATCGGCGGGTTCGGCGGTGGAAACAGCGGAATCAATCAAGCGGCGCAAATATGCAACCCTCAGTGAGAGTTACATGTTTGTGCCGTTTGCTGTCGAGACGCTTGGACAGTGGGGTCCTGAGGCCAATGAGCCTCTACCAAAATTTATCGAAACGACTCATCGACTCTTCAGGTGATCAGAAGGCTGGTGCCTACCTCGGCCAACGGATCAGTATGGCGATTCAGCGAGGAAACGTAGCCAGCCTTCTGGGCACCTTACCTATAGAAGACGGTGATCTGGGCTCAGTATTTAATTTTATAATTGTGTTAGATGTTCCTTTTATTGTGTCTTTATCTTACTGCGTATGCACTGTTTGCTACAACTCCATTAATTCTTCGTAAAGTAATTGTACAGCATATTTTTGTATAAAATCTATTTTAATTTTTTTTTCAATTAATCCATTTTTAGCTAGAAGTATTGCTGGGGAGTTTCTTACGCTGCGACGTGGTATTCCCAGACTAAGAGGTAAAATTAAATTTTATCGAGACCTTTTAAGGCGATTGAAAGAAAATTTCGCGTCACCTAAAGGCTGGCCTATATTTAGGGCAACGGAAAAGCGTTGCCATACAACGTGGGAATGCGGCCAGTATTTTGAGAACGCTCCCCACCGACAGCGATTTGGACTACATCTTTTACTTGTCAATATGTTTATAGTGCATTTAATTTGTAAGTTTTTGTTTGCAGTGTAGTGTTATATATAATTTAGTTTATTGTTCTCTTGGTTTAAGTTATCATTAGCCTCGTTAAGTTTCTGAAAAAAAAAACACATACAACTTTTTGCTTTGGCGAATGTTAACCCAATTTTAACTTATATGTATGACCTTCAAAGAGTGTTCTCCAGTGGAACTTATTTTGAATTTGAATTTAAGTGTCACTCGCTTCCCAGATAGACTTTGAACCTACGTCATTCGAAACGTGTGAGTTTTAACCACTAAGCTATCACGGTTTTTAGTATTTACCGATTAATGTTTTACTCGTTGCAAATGAACCTAAATGAAAATCATTAGCTGAATCCATCTCTTTCTGTAGTATCTCCGTGGCGTAATAATAGAGTGAGAGGTCAGAGGTGACACGAGATACCGGCTACGAAGTATAATAAATCAATTAAATCATAATAAATATTTATGACTAATAATTGTTGTCATTGACATAGATAAGCGCTTTATATGTTTAAACAACGATAATTAGTAATATAATAACTATTTTTCGTGATTTCATTCGGTTGTTTTGAGGTGGCAACTTGCAAATTTGAAAACCTGTCCACAATTGATGGGGAAATCTCGCAACAAACTTACAAAACTTGTTTTTTAAAAAGGTTTTTAAATACAATCTTTTGATATCCTGGATATCATGTAGCAGAAAAGTGCTAGCCAAGACAAGTGAAGCGAGCCTAAACACGACGGGTCTATCTTGTTTTGTACAGGAGTTCCTATGGCCACCTTCCGACTCCATCATCAGATCAGCTCCATGGTACCATATTACTACATTGTCGCGCGATATACATATGCTAGCAAAATTTCAACTCAATCGGAAACCGGGAAGTTGATCAAAAACTTGCAAGATTCCACCCGAAATTACATACATACATCCATTTCAAATTAAAACCTTTTTCAAAAAATTGTCTGTGTGTGCAGTTCACACGCAGTAGAAGCGACACAAAATGTCACAAGAGGAGGAAAGGATTCAAAATTTCATGACGTTAGATTTCGTAATATATTTAAGCTTTAAAAGACGACTTTTTTAGTATTAACGCAAAACTTCAAACATTTCCAACACTACCTATATGGTAATAAAACTACGTTTTAACGGTTTTAAGCGCGGTAATTTATTTGATTTTGGGTATTCCGACGTTTCAGCCACTATTCCGTGGCCGCGGTCACGAACGACAAAGACAACACTCAACACTTGGCGCTTAAAACCGTTAAAACGTAGTTTTATTATGTATACAAGTCGCGAAAACTTAAGAAAATATTACTACCTATATGAGTTGAGTATAGTATTTAAATGATTAAGTAGAATGTGTTATCTCATTGTCTTGCAGGCTTAGTCCTATAGATTTATGTGTTAATCTAGTTTTGGTGTCGCGCTTTCGTTTACATACAGTCGAATTGAGAAACTTCTCCTTTCGTAAGTCGGTTAAAAATGTAACGCTTTTTTTGCCACATCTCAACGTTTCAGTGGCTTTAAAATCCTCGTCTCCTTTAATTATCTTGAATTTGAATTAATTAATACGGTTGAAATTATATCGACTAAAATAACTATGGATCTATGAGAAGCTTTTTATAAAAATAATTAACCGATTTACATTACATTACACACGCACACACAAAGCACAAATATATATATCGATGGGTGAAAGGCTATTTGTTTTAAACGACACTTTTATAAATTGTCGGGAGAAAAGTTTAAAGTTTCTAAGGACCCAGAAAAACACATCACTAACGAACTATGTCCCATATTTAAAAAAAAAGAACATCTGTAGACTGAAACTAGAGATCAGGTTCTTTATATTTCTTTAAGTTGAGATATTAGGATGAAAAATCCATCGTGTTGAGTATCACACAAAATGTCGCTTAAAACAAATAGCCTTACACCCCTCGATATATATTCTTTTATTGTAATAGACTGGTAAACAAGTGCCTTTTGGACCAACTTTTTTCAGCAGTCTCCAAAAATTATAAATGAGGTGTCATTCGATTCGGAATGGCATCTAGATGATTTTTGAAAAAAAATGAAGTTCCGCTTGCAAAAATTGTAAAAGTTATTAACAATTAACTAAATAAAAAAGGCGGGTTTAGTTTTTTGCAAATATCTCAAAAAGTAATAAAGATTTTTCAAATTTGAAAAAAAATTCGAAAAGAGGAGGAAATTTCCTAAAAAAAAGTCTCGACTCCCGAAACTGTAAGATCAATATTTATAATTTTCCCAGAGGGATGAAAATACGGCCGAAAACGGGTACTCTGTCTTACGCAAGCCACACCCACATCGGCCTTTTAATGAATAAATATTATTTAAACATACTAAATATGGAAATAAAAAATTGAAAAAGTTCAGGCACTAACTGAATAGATGAATGAACAATAATGTGCTTGAAATTTTTTTAAATTTTTCATTTAGTTTTTCAATAGTTAATTAATATTTTTTTTTGCTTGAACATGAACATTGCAAGTGTGATAATTGTTAAACTATAAATTTAAGATTTTTTCCTTTCTTGGAGAAATTCTTGAAAGGCTTTAGAATAGAACCCTTTGGAAAATTAGAAAATGTTTATTTTTAATTTTTTTATTAATAATTTTCGTTGTTTTAAACTTTTAATTTTGTAACCAGGAAAATTATTAATAAAAAATGAAAAATAAACATTTTCTAAATTTTTCAACGGGGTTCTATTCTAAATCCTTTCAGGAATTGCTCCAAGGAAGGAAAATATCTTAAATTTATAGTTTAACAATTATCACACTTGCAATGTTTATGTTCAAGCAAAACTAAAATATTTTGTTTTATAATTTTCGGAGACTGCTGAAAAAAGTTGGTCCAAAAGGCACTTGTTTACCAGTCTATTTTTCATAACGTGGAAAGTGGAATCTATTATTATATCTAAAGTTAAGGCAGAAACTTCAATAAAAAAATATTATATTTACATCTCCACATGTCCTCTATATGGTTATTAATACGTCGTTCTAGGTATGATGATTTCAGAATGACGACACTCTGCTAAACGCAGTGACACATCGACGTAGTGAGTAAATAAATATGAACTCATTATTACAAGGAAAAGGATGTGTGCAACTTCAACACCCTGATTGTTTAATGGAAGACAAGGACGTTCAATTCGTAGTACAATTCGTCAGATGCGTGGGCTTGCCAGATAACCTGGTTGAGTGGTGGCCCTGGTTTATTGCAGGACGCGGGACCCGCTTCCATGATCGAAACTCCTGTGGCAGGTATTGAGACTGTGGAGGCGGTGCGTTTACACTTGTTGCGATGGGACCCTGACCTTCAGGATGAAGCAGACACATACCGGGCACGGGTGCTTCGATAAGTATCTGAATCAGATTGCGGGCTGCCTGCCATCCCCTTAATGTCGCCAGCGTGCCGCACGAGACACTGCGTTTCATACGCTGGTCGAGTGCGCAACACGGGCACAGCAGATTTAAACTCCAGGCCGTCGTAGCTCCGATCGATTCTCTGGGTATGGTCGCGGTATAGTGGGCACTTGCATTGAACGATTTGTTTTTCAACCGGATTACCTTTTTTTCGATGACGCAGGGGGAATATCTTTTCTTGGCACATTATCCTCAGGCCTGGAGGGAAGGCTTTACACCGAGAGATAACTGGGACTCTTGATCAGCCGTATGCCCATCATGGCCTCCGTGCGGAGGGAAGTTCGGCCGTAAAACTACCCACTAAACCTAACCTGCGCCCCTCTCCTATACGCTTTTAAGGGTGCCACAGGAACTAGACGATAGGTGACACCCCGACGCCTGGCTATCTCACTTAGGGTACCCCCTTCACCAACCAACCGGATTACCCTAGGCTAGGGGTTTCTAGCCCAGGGGTTCCCAAAGCGCTATGCTATGTACACGTTGCATGTTCTAGCAAAGAAGATGATAACTCCTCCTACCTTCTGCAAGAACGAGTTGATCCATTTGGTGAAGGTCTTCTTCTGGATGTGCAGCCGCTCCTCCTGCAGCGCCTTGATGCGCCCCTGCTCGAATTTGAGCGCGTCCTCTCTCTGCGTCATGTTTGTGCGCTGCTGGACTGCTGTCGCGTAGCCTCCTGGCTCATACTGGGCCCCTGGTGGAAAGTATAATAATTAGTTCCACTTGAAGTAAAGCCTCATTTATATTTATTTGCTACAATGGAGTTCATATCCTCGCCCATGCATCATCATCATCAATAAATACATTATCAACATTTTCTTACGACATGTAATAACCAGTGCTATTCAATCTTTTTGAATATGCGACCCCTTTACAGGTTCAAAATTTTTGATAACCCTTTGGGTCAGAGACAGACGAAAAGTTAGTAATTTAAAAAAATCGTTTAAGATTTTTCTCTTTTTGTTACTCATATTCATTATTAGGGCATATACTCTGCTTTTTGCTGAGCTTAGAAAGTACCTAAGTGCGAGGTAGAAATTTAAATTGCCTTTTCCCTTTTGCTGGCGACCCTCCGAGCACCCCCGTACAGGGGTAGCAAAGCCTTGCTCGAAATACAATGTATTAAACAATTGCAAATGTTCCACAGAATGTGATGGAGCTCTTGGGTCAAAGAAATGTAATGAGTTGAGGTATGGTTGAAAAAGGCGTTATATTTGCTAAATTTTATCTTAAACACGAGAAGTCTTAAGAATGAATTTCTTACTTACTTACTGCTGCGGCTCACGTAAGTAAGTAAGAAATTTTAAGAATGAATTGCAATAATATGAAAACACATGATAGCGCCAGCTACTTCCCAGTTCGCAATTGTGCCTTGGGTTTATAGCGTCTTGCAAGCCCCGCATCTTGCTCGCGAAATATGATCGCACAACAAGCTATCGAAGATTTCCGAGTCCAGTTAGTTACTAGGACATTCGCCTCAACCAATATAAAAACTCAAGTGATCAGGTTGTCTGCGTCCCTTGCGCCCCGGGGCTCGTGTAGAAGGACCTTGCCACCTTCGTGTATCGCCACGTGATTAGCAGCACTGTCTCGGGCTGGTGGCTGACTGCGAGGTAAGTGCAAGTTACTACATTCTCCGGACACCAGTTCTTAATTGGGGGATAAGGGATGGCCATATATTGAGCACATAACCCCCTACCCGAGGAGGTTGCCTGATTGCGTCTCGAACACAAAATAAGAAAATATCAATATCAGCCCAAGAGCGTATGAAAGCGTATCGGTCTCCTTTCATGTACATTATAAAAGTACGCTTTAACGGTTTTAAGCGCGGTAATTTATTTGATTGTTATTATTCCGACGTTTCGGCCACTTTTCAGTAGCTGAGATCACGAAAGACAAACATGTCAAATGTCAATGAGTATTGTTAAATATAACAGCGCTTAAAACCGTTAAAACGTAGTTTTATTATACAGCCTATATCTTAGCCTTAGTATAAGTATTATTTCTATCTCATACATTTACATTATATTCGTTTAGTGTTAATGGCACTTGTCTACAGAGCCGGAAAGCTATACTTAAAGACTAATTACCATATCTCCTGGTAGGTTGGTAGTCCTGGTACGAATGAAAACTGACGTTGCTCAGCTGACGCTGCATTTTATCACTTTTTTAATGTCATTAGGTTGGTACTATCACTTTCACTTGCACTTTAATATAAGAAAAATCACTAGATTATATTCTTTGGTTGGTAACGGTGACTCGGATGCTTGTTATCTGTGGAATTAGTTGATCATATTGACTACTCTTAAAATGTCTACATACTATGTGTGGACTTTTTGGGGGAGTTTGAAGGAAGATGTTGTACTGCTTTCAAATTGAATCAAATTTATTTGTTTGAAACATGGTTATAAAGTTGGTAGTCATATGCTATGGTGTGCACATGTTTTGCTCACATAGGAGCATACACTTATACGTATATAACAAATATGATTTTGAGTTTATGGAACTCACTGCCACTCAACATTAGACAAGCTAAGTCAGTATCCGTTTTTAAATCATGGTTTTTAATTATTTTTAATCCTCTCAGGTATGATACTGCTACGGGTTGTCTGGAAGAGATCGCTTTTTAGCGATAAGACCGCCCTTTGTATATAATACTAGTTCGTAAGTTTTTCTGTAATTGTGTACAATAAAGTGTTATCTATCTAATTCTGTATAAAATCTTTAAAAAAAAAAGTACTTAAATGTAAAAAATAGAACAACAAATATAAAGAAAAACAATTTTTAGCTAGACGTGTTGCTGGGGAGTTTGTTGCCGCTTCTTCTCCTTAACAGCAATAACACGTTGCGAAGCGGTGTACATAGACTAGGAAGTAAAATTAAATTTTAACCTATATGTATGACCTTCAAAAAGTGTTCTTTAGTGGAACTTATTTTGAATAAAAACTTTTGAATTTGAATATCTATCTATACTGCTGCTTAATCTTGTATTATGTATGTTTATAAAGAATATCATAAAAAATATTTACTTATTTCTTTCTGTAATAAAACTACGTTTTAACGGTTTTAAGCGCGGTGATTTATTTTATTTTGGTTTAACCGACGTTTCGGCCGCTTCTCAGTGGCCGTGGTCACGGAAGACAAATATGACATCTGTCTAACGGGTATTGTCAAAGTTTTTATTATTTAGTTTTATTACAATACACGTTAGACAAATGTCATCTTTGTCTTCCGTGACCAGGCCACTGAAAAGCGGCCGAAACGTCGGTTAAACCAAAATAAAATAAATTACCGCGCTTAAAACCGTTAAAACGTAGTTTTATTATGTGTACAAATCGCGAAAACTTAAGAAAATATTATTTCTTTCTGCTTTTAATTTATTTTAAGTACTTAATTGTATGTTTTAAGTTAGTTATACTATACTTATATTCAATATAAAAAGAAACACTACAAAAAATTATGTATATTATGTATGTATTTGTATATTTACTTATTTCATATACTTTATTTTTCGTTTTTTATTGCCTGAAGCAGGCAATTTATTAACAAAATTGGGTCGTTTTCGTCTTACGCCAAAAGGAAGGTATGCACTGAAAACAAGCGTTGTGTCGGACATAATTCCGGCACAGCAATATGCTGAGTGCAAACCTTGTTTGCTGAAAATGCGGCGTACAAATTTTCAAAATATGCTCTGTGTATAAAAAGGTGTCGGCGAACCATCGCCAAGGATAATATATTGACAATGACACTTTAGCGGAGTGTTGCATATCTATGGTTGCAGGCGACCATCATAATAACAGAGAGACGTGTCGAGACATGTTTTTGGGCGTTGTTGATCAAAAGAGTACATTTGATATTGGATACGAGGTGGTGTGGTCGCAAGGGCATCGAGTGTGCAACAAATCGCTATTATCAAAGTGCATTGTGATTTAAAAAAGATGACTGTTATTTAAACAATAGAAACACTATATTGGCAAAGATCACGAAAGATGTCAATTACATGAATATACCCATATACATTATGCCATGCCATGATAACTTCTGATGAATAGGCTCGTCATGAGCTTATGCGGCTCTGACGAGCTTATAAATGTACTAGCTGTCCCGGCAGACGTCGTCCTGCCCGGTAAAAAATAGGAGTTGATCGTAGAGGGTTGAAAATTTAGGGTTGTATGTGTTTTTGTATGTTGTATCATAAAAAAATAGAAATTAAAAATTTTGTCTAAAAAATAAATAAAAAAATTTAGGGGTGGACTACCCCTAACATTTAGGGGGATGAAAAATAGATGTTGGCCGATTCTCATAGATACCGGATAAGCACAAAAAATTTCATCAAAATCGGTCAAGCCGTTTCGGAGGAGTATGGCAACGAAAACTGTGACACGAGAATTTTATTTAAATGTATAAGAAATGTAATTACGTCGCTTTTTCTGCAAATAAAATTTTTCTTTCTTTCTATATTTTCAATGTTTTATATTATTTATTGTCGACACCGCCACTGCCATGTTTTAAAAATTTTCTTAGTTCAGGGGGTTGCCTGGAAGAGATCGCTTTAAGCGATAAGGCCGCCCTTTGTTCAACATTTATTGCATCTAGTTTTTAAGAACGCAGTTTTAATTTTAGTGAATAACAAAGTGTTTTCATTCATACATTCATTCAAATGTGTTTGTCAATACAGATCATCGTCAAAAGGAAAATTAATTATGAATACACAATACCATCCAAAGTATCATCACTACATCATCATCACTACATAGTATAAAATAAAGTCGCCTTTTCTGTCCCTATGTGCGCTTAAATCTTTAAAACTACCCAACGAATTTTGATGTGGTTTTTTCCAATGGATAGAGTGATTCAAGAGGAAGGTTTATATGTATAATACTAAGGCAACATTGCTAATTTTAGAGGTTTCTATGTAGTGATGCCCGTGCAAAGTCGGAGCGGGCCGCTATGTTTTTATATACAACGTTCATAGTTTTTCTGTAGTGTATTTAATTTTGTATCAGCATTGCACCCGTGCGAAGCCGGGGCGGGTCGCTAGTTTGTTTATAATTAAGAAATTCGTTCATCGAGTAAAGCATTTTATTGCTGTGTTTTTAGAACGAAGTTTTCTTACGCGGTTTACAGTAGAGTGAACTGCCAGAAATCGTCACGTTCCTTTTATTCTTTTTATTGCTCGAGTCTAGATTGATGGGATACATTATTGAAGTTTTAGTAAGGATCCCTAATTTTTGTATAGCCTTTATTAAACAGGGATAATGTAGCATTCGAATGGTGAAAGAATTTTTGAAAGCTGTCTAGTAGTTTTTTGAAAGTTGATAAGGTTCACTTTTACTAGTTTTTAACAACAGCCCGGTGCCCATATGTACCGTTCGAAGGCGTAGTGAATGCGCGTGACCGTGAACTGGGCTGTTCATATAGTCCGTTATTGCATCACTAATTGATGTACTGCATAGCGCACACATGTCTTGCAAAAGCAGCGACTAATTAGGCAGTATCAAAATAGCGATATAAAACTAGTTATTAGGTTGGACATCCTAGAGATTTTTATCCGTGCAGGAATGGAGAAAGAATACAATTTCCTGCGTTGGGGCGGCCTGTCGTAAGAGGCGACAAAACAACCCACAGCCAGGTGGAAAGGCATTTACCCGACTGTATGACTACCACCCCTGGTCTAAAGTATGTCGCCATAACATCGTCGAGTTGTGTTCTGGCATCAGTAGCCAGGTTCCAGTCTCCCTTAAGAGAACAGCAGCGCATTTATAGTACCTTTGTTGTTACAAATGTCCATAGGCGATGGTAACCTCTTTCCACTAAGTGGGCCGTCTGCTGCTAAGTGGGCCGTCTGCTGAACTCAGAAAAAATGGACAACGGTTGGCTGATGACGTGCTAAACATGCGAGGTCCTAAAACAGCCTACCACATAAAATTCTAAACATTAGGCATTCCCTGTCTACACTCGTTAAACCATTAGTAAGATGATCCACGATAAACAGACTGACGGGCAATTAGCGTGTGGGCGGGCTGGTCATTGACCAGGCGGCCATAGCGCACAACCAGCCAATTCAGACCTCTGGCTCACGAAAAATGTATGAACACGACTACTCGTGAAATGGTCGAAATATTACCCGAGTAAATATCAAAGAGAGAAAGAAAGAAAAAAAATATAGCTAAAAGCGACACACCCGCAGTAACAAAGCATAATAGAACATGCACGCAAAGGTTGTACGCCGCAATATAAGAAATGATGAACGAAAGTTCTAGAATAGAAGGTTCAGGAAGGAAAAGACAGCGATGGATAGATGTTTAAAAAGGGATAGATAATTAATAGAATAATAACGAAAAGAAGACCGAAATTCTGGGTTCTAGATGATTCTTTCGGATATATAAGCAGCGTAAGGTAAGTAGTTGAGTACAATTGAAGACAGCGAAGCGACAAGTACGATACGAAAGAGTTGGAAGAGAAGTTTAATAGAAGACAGTGACGAGTTTAGTGAAGAATTCAGTGAAAAATTTAGTGGGCAGTTGAGTGAAGGAGGCGTGTGAGAAGATCCAGAAGCGAGCTTAACGCGGTAAATTTGGAGGTGAGCACTGCACTAGCAGGAGGTAGTCTACGCAATATCAACGACTGTATTAGATAGATAGATAACACTTTATTGTACACCAATACAAACATGAACTTAAAGACTAAAATTATATCTACTTATGTACAAAGGGCTTATCGCTAAAAAGCGATCTCGTCCAGACAACCCCAGGAATGAATTGAGATGATAATGGCAATGGTGGTATACGTAACATATAGTACGAACTACTTACATTTTAATAATAAATACATAAATGATATATATAATAAGAAATTTTATATATTACTTATATATATACTTAATATACATACCATACAAATAAATATCTACAAAATATATAAATGAATTTAAATATCATATTCCAACGACAGGTAGTAACTCTTTGATCATAGTATAAATATCGCTAGCGATTTTGCTTGTTGGTATTGTACATTTTATCGTCGGGACAGTGCGTCGTTAGTTGTGCGTCTAGGGGTAACCCTGCGGAGAAGAATCACATACGGCTGTGTATGTTAATAAAAGCGTTTAGTGAAACAAATGGTGTTTCCTTCCAATCCTAAGTGCGTACCCCCGCTCGTCCGTAACAATATATATACACAAAGATTGTACGCCGCAATGTAAATAATGACGGTGGCACTCAGCATTTTGCTGCCGAAACGTAATTCGCCGATACCATTCACCAGCTCTTCAGAGGATCAGAGGGCTGGTACCTACCTCGGACAATAGATCAGTATGGCGATCCAGCGAGGAAACGTAGCAAGCCTTCTGGGCACCTTACCCATAGAAGACAGTGATCTAGGCTCAATATTCTACTTAGTCTGAAAAGACTATGGGTGGAATACTCTATAACTAAGATAAGTTTTCTTTCTTGAAATATTTTAATATATTACTTTGATAATTACAAACGCATCCATACAACTGAGTCACCTTGAAAGTCAATAACCAAGAAAACACTTATCGGACAAGCAAATATAGGTGAGTGCAGTTATCATATCCAGGCCAACATTCTTTAATGCCTTGTTTGTCACAGAAGATAATAAACTGCATTTTAGCTTTCTTACACTCTTTGATAACGTAATTATTAGAGTCATCTCATGTCTGTCTGTATATTCAAATTCAAAAGTTTCTATTCAAAATAAGTTCCACTGGAGAACACATTTTGAAGGTCATACATATAGGTAAAATTTAATTTTACTTCCTAGTCTATGCACACCGCTTCGCAACATGTTATTGCTGTTAAGGAGAAGAAGCGGCAAGAAACTTTCCAGGAACACCTCTAGCAACAAGTTGTCTGTCTTATATACATATACCGCTTCTTTGCTTCAATAACGTGACATATCCCAATACTCACTTATTTCACTCACTCACTATATTTTGCTAAATTTATCATATTATCACAACTTTCTCATATATTTCAAAAAGCTTAGTAAATTGACACTAAATTTAGTTATAAAAAATATATAAAAAAGTGTAAAATATGTTTGGGTAAAATCTTTTTTGAAATTTTAAAAGTGGCGTACTGTAAATTTGGGTTTTTCAAGATACCACGTTATTGAAGCAAAGAAGCGATATATATCTCGCGGGCTTCAAGCCAGAGGGGCGTATAAAAAATGCGTTTTTTTTTTTATTTCGTCTATCATTTATATTTTGATCGATACACCACCTCTGTTTTTTTCTTAATAGTAGGTTAATTATCACCATATCTTGCATACGTATATAACTTGTGTATATTTGTATATATAGTATAGTTATATATGTATTAATAAAATTGAAGTAATCGTACAATAATTATGTATACCACCATCGCCACTTCTAATCGGAATATTCTTGCCACGGGTTGTCTGGAAGAGATCGCTTTTTAGCGATAAGACCGCCCTTTGTACCCTACTATAATAATACTAGTTCGTAAGTTTTCTGTAATGGTGTACAATAATCTATCTACCTATCATCGCCATTTTTTATTAAACTTCTCGGCGTAATATTATACTACGCTAACGGATAAAATAAAAGACTAGGACCCGATTCTAGTGCCACCTACCGGTACCAATTGTAAACTAAAACATACCACCAAACATACAAAGAAAGTCATCAAAATCGGTAACATCGTTATCAAGTTATGCGCCTACATATCTTTTCTACGATTCATTTTTATTTATATAAATTTAATTATTTTAAATTATAAGTTTTAACATTATTAAGGTTCTGTTGTCAAAGACTCTATACTTTTATAATCACAAATTTCGCCAATGGTAAACAATTTTTTTTTATTGATTGAATGTATTTTTTATGCATAATTAAAAAAATATTAGCATTTGCCGCTTCTTCTCTATATTAAGTGCGCGAAATTTTATACTCCTCCGTAAGGAGTACAAAGTTTTTTAAATTTTTGGTGAGCAATAAAGTGTTTTTATTCACTCATGGTCCTCAATCGGATTTCCCATATACAACAAAAAAGTGAACCTTCCGATGGACACTCACTTATCACACAAAAACACGATCAGCTCAAGGCTGACACTTGGATATTGTATGTTCGCGTGGTATCACGCCAACCCAGCCGGCCTCGAGAGCTGTAATCTACATAACGACTCCAGAAAGGCCCTACCGCGTCAAACCTTCTAACAAGTCCATCGTAAAGTTGCACAGGCGTAAGGACACCTAACACCGACGTCCCGAATTTTCCGGCACACTTGCCGCGACGATGACTCGATACCGGTCGCACCGGTTTAGCGGATCATACATAATTCATCGGCATTATACGATGCGACTGCTCAGTTTTGAAATAGCTATGTACACATCTGTAATATACGTAACGCGTGATGCTCTGATAGCGTTATGAAGCTAAAGTGTGTTTTTGAATCCATTGTATGTCTAAATCTATCCGGTTTGAAGGACCAAATATTTAATATAATATCAGCCCATAAATATCCCACTGCTGGCCTCCCATTATAGGGGAACAGACAGTACACCCGCCACGCTTGTCAGGTTTGACACATCCGTTATCACGATGTTTTCCTTCACCATTGTTAGCACATAATATCAGAAAACTGATTAAGTGGTGCATGCGTTCCGGCCAGGATCGAACCCGCGCCTATTGAATTAGGGGACGCGTGCGCTAACCATTACGCAACCACGACATAAATTAAAATAAATTATTATTAGAAAGAGGACAAATATTTGTGGCGTTTGCACTAAGCTTGTAGGATTTGAAAGTTTAGAAAGAATTTTTGCTGAGAAATTTGTGGGAATATCTTTGATGCCATGACGAGAGGGCTGATTTACTGACTGGCTTGTATTTAAGACAGCGTATTAACGTTGCCATTAAAAGAGGAAATGCGGCCAGCATTTCGGTAACGTTCCCATTAAACCACCAAATACAAAGAGGGGGGGGGGGAACACCATCTAGAAATGTAGGATTAAAGGGCGTTTTCGGAGCCACATTGTACAGTTAGCGATTATCATTCCTAGCATTCTTCAGCCGTGTTGTAAATTATACATATCGTGGTATTATTTATGCAAAAATAAGGCTGTATAAAGGCGCGACCTTGGGCCGCTAATTGAGGTGGCGCGCGCGCACTTGCCAAAGCGGCGAAATTACTACCGAGTGACATAACTTAGCTGTGACGTCATTGCCCACTAACGGACACTATGAGAAAAGGTTTTGAATTAATTAATTGATGCCGGACTCATCCGCGCAGGAACGGAGAAAGAATACAATTTCCTGCGGCCGGGCGGCCTGTCGTAAGAAGCGACAAAACAACCCACAGCCAGGTGGTAGGGCATTTGCCCGACTGGATGGCTACCACCCCTGGTCTTAAGTATGTCGCCATAACAACCTTGAGTTGTGTTCCGGCATTGGTGACCAGGTTCCAGTCTCCCTTAAGAGAACAACAGCGCCTTTGTAGCACCTTTGGTGTTGCAAATGTCCATAGGCGATGGTAACCGCTTTACATCAGGTAGGCCGTCTGCCTGTCTGCTGAACTCATGCAATAACAGACAATAACACAACACCGCTAACGCGTCGCTGCCGCGCCTCCAAACTGTGTAGGCAGCAAGATGGGGCGCGGTCGCAGCTATACTCCATGTAACGATTTATTTTTGACAGGTTGATTATTGATTAATTAGTAATGCACCAAAGTGTCACCGATTTCATTTATGCAGTTAAATAAAATCTTAATATATAAAAATGCATAAGGCGAAGGTCGGAACACCCAGGGATTTTAGTGGGTATCCCTAACTGGCGAGTAGCAATAGCATGGCACCACCTGACTGGGCATGCTAGTGCCACCCATGATCTGGCAAATCCCACAAACAGGTGAGAATTGTCCCCCCAAGTTTCTGCCCTTGTTGCGGGTTAGGTACTGAATCGGATTTCCCTTGGTCAAAAAAAAAGTTACACACCTCTAGGTTTATGTACAGTCACTGCATGAAAAGGATCGTCAACTTAAAGTCGACTTTTTCTTGCACGAGTACCAGAAACAGTACTGTCAACATTTTAATAAGTGTTACAATTATGAAATATAGTAACGTGAAAAGAGAAAATTGCAATGTTGACAATAACAGACACTGATATTAACAATTAGAAACAAAGAGGGTATAATTATTGCGCCTGTCATAAGTATTAAAACCAACAAAAAGGTTTTGCATCTCTAAACAATCTACTTAGACAAGATGAAACTCAAACAAATTTGACCTAAGTACTTCTAAACTAAGTAAGTTAAAAGCAATTTCATGTGGAACAGTCTATTATGTTACTTGCTTTGAAAAGGTAACATGTGCTCGCGAAACGTTAAATGAATCAATTCGAAACCTGGCGAACCTTTTCATTCCACGACTGTCAGACATTAATTTGTCTCACGCTACTGTATTATGGATCGAGCTTTCGCTTTGCTACTCATTACCTAGAAGACCATTCCAACACTTAAGTATTCATTGACATTGACTAGATCCGATATAAAAAAATAAGACAGACAACCGATCCATTTCCGCAAATTAAACGAAACATAAAACTGCATTTCCTTATTTCTTGCTTATTTACTTCAAAGATGACAACAGCGAATGACGTCAGGCTAATTCGAAAAGGTCTTATGACTCAAAGAATTCTTTTGCTTTATCTATAGGACAAGATAAGGCGGATAATCCTTTTTTAACTCTTAGAAATCCATAACGACTTACACAAGAGTGCTTACGATAACAGTTTTTCGATATTTATACAATGTATATATTAATACGTGAAGCAAAATTTTGTACCCCTTTTTACGAAAATTGCGCTGACGGATGAGTATGAAATTTCGCAAACATAGTATATAGAGGAGTGCATAATACTTTTTTTTTAATTATGCATAAAAACTACATTAAATTAATTAAAAAAAACATTACACTCACTTCTACGTATTTGACACACACGCACATATCCTCTTTTGTTTATTGTTAACTAGCGACCCGCCCCGGCTTCGCACGGGCATCACTACATAGAAACCTCTAAAATTAGCAATGTTGCCTTAGTATATGATGCATGTATTATACATATAAACCTTCCTCTTGAATCACTCTATCTATTGGAAAAAACCACATCAAAATTCGTTGGGTAGTTTTAAAGATTTAAGCGCACATAGGGATATAGGGACAGAAAAGGCGACTTTGTTTTATACTATGTAGTGATAGTGAAGTCAAATTAACAGTGTAGCCTTGGCTCCCCCAGGGGGTGCCGCCCTGGACTCCCCTCCGTCCAGGAAGCGGTACAAGGGGATGCGTCCCCGGGGCCCCGAGCGGCCACTGTCACATTCCCCCCTTCGCTCCGTGACAGTGGTGTCTCACCTTTCCGATGGCGCAGGAGCAATCCTCGCAGCCTCCCCCTCCCACTATCGCGAAGCCCCCCCCCCCGCCGCTGACGCTACTGAGAGCGCGAGGCGGCGAGGGGGGGAGGAAGGAGAGGGAGGGGTGAAGGCGCAGGAGCAATCCTCGCAGCCTCCCCCTCCCCCACCGAAGGAGGATAGCGCCCGTGACTCCTGGCAGCCAGCCTTAGTCAACAGAACTGTTAGTCACAGTTCCAAATGTAATGGGTTCGTAATAGAAAAACAACTATATAATATTTACGAACATAATTATCCATTTCCTTTACCCTCATACGTAACAAAACAGTTAGCTTTTACTTCCATTATAATAAGCGGTTCATAATTTAAATCATACAACTTGGTCCTAAACTCTTTAACTGTTCTCTATTATATAATTCCTCCCTATCCAATTGTCTGATACGTAATTATCAGGGCACTATGTCTACTTCAGCGTTCCGAACGGGACAATGCATCTTTTAGGTTTTTAAGTCGAAACATCATTGACCAAATTGTAACCATTGTAGCCATTGAAATATAATTTTTGCTACCCTCTATTAAAAATAAAAACAGGGTTACCAGCCGATAAAATTATTTGCCGATAAAAGGGAAATGTAGACTGTTGTTGGATACTAGCTAACAGCACCTTCATAAGGTTCAAACTTATAATTTAAATTAATTATGGTCTAATTTTGACCAATAGGCGACCATTAGTTATCTTAGAAATAAATAAACGAATAAAGCTAAACATGGTCGTAGATGCATCTCCGAAGGTTTTCTCTGTCTTCTGCATTGACAGATTTTGGCACTTACATAGAGTACTCAGTTATAACCTTGCTAATTACGTTGCAAAAAATTATTTTATATACGTGACGTAACATCAAGAAATATTTGAGGAAACAACAGCAACATCATTCTAGCAAGTTCAAACTAAAAAAAAACAATAATAACTTAACAGAGTTACTTTCGCATGCATATTAATGTATACAAGAGAATAGGTTTTTGAAAATACACATATCAATGTGCATTTAGTGTTTTTGTGTGTCCGCGTGTGCACTAGACCGCGTCGACGTGTGCCGTGCGCCCGCGCACACCGCTCGCATACTCTCACGTACCAGCTTTCTACATATGCACTGCGCTGAATCTCGAATTGATCTCTCTTTTTGGCACTATTATATTGTTTGTATACGCTTTGGTGTAGTGGCCGAAACGTCGGAATAATAAAAATAATATAATATAGTTTTAATATGTATATATCTTTGTTATTGCAGGAGTTCAGCAAACAGGCACACGGCCCACTTGATGGAAAGCGGTTACCATCGCCTATGGACATTTGCAACACCAAAGGTGCTACAAATGCGCTGTTGCTCTCTTAAGGAAGTCTGGAACCTGGTCACTAATGCCGGAAGACAACACTAGGTTGTTATGGCGACATAATCTAGACCAGGGGTGGTAGCCATCCAGTCAGGCAAATACCCTACCACCTCGCTGTGGGTTGTTGTGTCGCCTCTTACGACAGGCCGCCCCAACGCAGGAAATTGTATTCTTTCTCCGTTCCTGCATGGATAGGATATGTATGTGTTTAAAAAAAATGCGTGTGTGTGTGTGCAGTTCACACGCAGCAGCGGTGGAACAAAGTGTTACAAGGGGTGGGAGGGATTCTAAATTTCGTGACGTCACATTTCCTATATTACATATAGAACAACGTCTGCTGGAATCGCTAGGTCCTAATAAAAGCTGTAAAACAAGCGTTGAGAAAACGAGGTTAGACCTATTGCTGTACCTTAGTAAACCCTTCATGTACACTGTTACAGTGCAAGAAAATAAAGACGGACCAAGTCACGGGAAATAACCTAGTATTATTCTTAAAACACAAACATGTTTCGTTCACTTATCAAAAAACTTTAAAACTACACAAAGCTAATTATTTTTTAAATACTCGATAAAAAAACCTATTAATCGATCGAAACCTAGTATTCGATTTTAACATATTTTCCTTATTCTTAGTTATCATTGACTAGCTATGTCCGCGACTTTTGTTTCCGTAAGTTTCATATGAAAGAAAGAAAATAATTATTTGAAGAAATAGCGACATATACAAAACACCCTGAGGTGTTATGCAGCCCTGCATAAGGTACTGGTATCCAGGCTTCGAAACAGAAAAACTAAAACCGCCATACGATCCATCTCAATGTATGGGTGCGAAGCTTGGACGCTCACCCTCAAGGAGGAGAACCAGCTTTTAGCATCGGTAAGGAAGGTTGTCCGTAAGATTCTAGGTCCAACAAAGAGCTAGCTGGAGGGTCCGAACCTAACATAATAGGAGAAATACAAGCTCACCGCCTCCGCTGGCTTGGTCACGTAGAACGGACGGGAGAGGATCGCAGAGTGAGGGAAGCATATATGAGACAGGAGTTAGGTCGGCGTCCGGTCGGCCGTCCCAAATATCGCTGGAAGGACAGAGTGGAGGCTGACCTGTCGGAGCTAGGAGCCAATAATTAGCAAGAAACCGCACAGGACAGTGGCATGCTCTCGTTTCGGAGGCCAAGACCCACTTTGGGTCGCTAAGCTAACGCAGTAAATAAGTGAAGAAATAGCGACGTACTACTTACATTGCTGACATGTATCTTAAAAATGAAAAACATATTTTGAGAATTTGTACGCCGCATTTTGAGCAAACAAGGTTTGCACTCAGCTTATTGCTGTGCCCGGCATAATATCCGACACAACGTTGATTCTTCATTTCTTGTGGAAAAGTCCACAGTGTGGGAAGAAAGGAAGAGGTCGTAAGAGGCGAAACATCCCACGGCCAGGTGGTAGGGTATCACTAGGATATGCCGCTAAAAAAACCTTGAGTTTCCGGTATTAGTGGCCAGGTTCTAGTGCCTCCTTCGAAACCAGAAGCAAATTGGTAGTAATGGTTAAATATCAAATAGGTATTTATGAGGAATCTCTCAAATAGCAGTTTTTTTCTTAAATTTTGGGTTTAATTTTGAAAAACGATTATTTAATTTTATGAGTGAATATTACTTAAACAGCAGTATTCAGTTAAAGTTTGGTTTGAATTTTTAAATCTCATCTCTAAAATTTCCTTCAAACTATTAGAGATTAACCATACACAGAAAAAATAATCCAAAAACGATTTTTTTCATTTTATGAGTAGGAATCACTCAAATAGCAGTATTCACTTAAATTTTGAAATCTCAATTCTCTAAATTTCCCTTCAAATTGTTCGAGAAAAACATTCAAACGGACACAGACAAAACTTTCAAAAACGATGATTTCATTTTATGAGCAGGTACCACTCAAATAGCAGTATTCACTTAAAATTCGGTGTAAATTTTCAAAACACAAATCCCAACATCTTCCTTCAAATTATTCGAGATAAGCCACACACAGAAAAAAAATCCATATACGGCTATTTATGAGATATCACTCAAATAGCAGTATTCACTTAAATTTTGGTTTTAATTTTGAACTCACAAACTGTCACTTAAATTTCACTTCTCGACACAAGATCAATCACTCACAGTCCCTTCCAAGGTTTTGAGGGAAGGTGTCACGAGGTCAATTTATGGTTCAATCGCGTTTCTACTGTTAATTTGATAACGTACGTAAGTGGCGTATGTTCCCGCCGGTCGCCGGTTGATGACTGATGACGTGACGTCGATGATCAAGGCTATCACATTCGAGCGCTGTAATAAAGCGCTGTATTCGGCTAGACGATTAAAATTACAAAAAATAGAACAAGTGCGTGACGTGCCACGCAAATTGAAGGGTTTCGTGGAGGCGACGAAGGATCTAGGTTATTATTTGGTTGGGTCCTTTGTGACGTGCGGGGAAAGAGGCAGCTCCTCCTTGGCGACAGAATAGGTTTAGGTGGGTCAATGAACTATACAAGATCATTATTTAGTATATTTAATCTGTTCCGCGAGAACCTACCTCCCTGATACCTGTAAAAACACATTTTATGACCTTTCGGCATTTTGGCTTATTTTGTTTACTTTGTGTTTAAAATTTGTGATTCGAAAACAGCCCATTGTGTATTGTAATCTTTTATGGCAGTCATTATCCAGGTGTGGCGGATTTAAAGTACAAACTGATTCTAGGAAATTCGGTCCACGCGGCCGGGCAGACATATTGCATCTGTGCAGTATAAAGCAATGCCCCGATTGAGGGACGCGGAGTCGAGCGATAACCATGATCAAGGCGAGACTTGTGTACATTCGGTAATCGATTTAGTGACGAACTTTGCGCGTGTTATTGAATTACGACTTACTTCTGGACGTGTTGTGTTCGGTTATATTTGTTCCTGTGTTATACGTGTTTGTATGGTTCTAATAAACTCTATAGTAATTCTAACGACATTTTAATTCGAATCCCGCAACTCGTAACATAAAGTAGTAGAACAGTTATATTTTATATCTATGGATAGGAACTCACACCAGCGGGAACACATAGTTCTTTTAATAGCGTTAAAAAAAATTTGAATCCTATGGAATAATATTTATAGAGAAAGAATTATAACAGCTGTTATTTTTGAATTTCGAACGAGTCCAAAGTGAACCGCCGTCACAGTTTTTTTAATTCTCTTGACAGTGATATAGTTTGACATGAGTACTGTCAGTGGCTATGTCTATGTGTTTTTTAATGGTGCAAGTGCAACGTTACCCTTTAGCTTCGTATTTTGTACGATAAGGAGTCACCCATAAATTACGTCACACTTTAAGGTCGAAGAAGAGTGACATCATGTGACAAGGGATCCTAAATTTCGTGATGTCTTGCCAAAGTTCAATATATTTAAGCTAGAGGTCAAATTACAAGTTTGAACATTATGCAGATTCTGTTGTCGAAGACTACACTGTTGATTTGACTTAAACAATAAATAAAAGAGTATATATGCGTATGTGTGTCAAATACATGGTAGTGTGTGTAATACATACATACATACATACATAACTTCACGCCAGGTCCCTTGCGGGGTAGGCACGAACAACAGAGCGCCATACAGGCTTATTCTTACACACCTCACTTGCTTCTTTGACATTCATACCTCTTGTCATGCACGCTCCTCTGTTCTTGAGGCTCCTGACATCACCTTCTGCTGGTACACGATCAATTTGATCATGGAAGGTGTGTCGTGGCCTTCCGCGACTTCTGCATCCGTCCACTTTTGCATTGTATATCTTTTTAGTCATTCTTTCATCATTCATTCTTTCCACATGCCCGAATCATCGGAGCATTCCTTTCCATACCTTCACCCCGACACTCTCTTTCTTACTTCGGTATTACGAACGCGGTCCGCGAGTGTCACTCCGCAGTGTGTGTAATGTTCTTTTTATTGGTTTAATTTATTTAGGGAATTTCCCCGCAGAGTCCAATTTGAAATACACTGTAGGTTACCCTAAAAAGCGCTAGATCTAGCGCCGAAAGCGCTTAGGTGGCAACCCTGACGTCGCGTCGGTGATAATTTCTCAATGTAGTGGGGAGGACGGATTCGCCGTCTATAGATAAAAGTTTTGCGACGTTTTGTAACTAATCTAGTGTTTATCATACGGTTTTGTCTGCGTTTCCGTAATACCGCATTCCTTCGTTCCTCGTAACATAATTCTCAAGGTTTAGGGTTCTGCAGTCACGTTAGTGAAACTATTGCGGTGTCTTTAACACACCTGATTGGAACAAATTCCTGACGATATGTCTCTAAATAAATAATAAATCCCTGTCACAGTGTTTAACCAGGATGAACTCAACAGGATGTAACAACTTAACCAATTTTGATGACTTTTACAATTTTGCTGGATTTGTTCTCAACTTAGGACTTGAGTTTAATTTTACACTTCACAAATATAATGTGCCCGTATCGTATTCCGTAACACCTGGCTAATAATTCGGCCATAAACAAGTACAATAAACCAATGGGCTGTTCTCTATAAACGTATGCCAATAAATAAGTAAACAAAAGAAGACGATCATAAAAGAATTACAATTAGTTCAAATGCCGTCGGGTAATAAATGTGCTTCTACAAATCTGTAAGTAGAATTTGTCTTTGTCGGCGCGTAGGCTATAACAATTTATAGTATTCTTCTTTCAATATAAAAAAATTACTATAATAATCACTATTTTCCAAAACCTTCCAGAAATAGACAAACATACAAAGTCACTTTCACATTTATATATTAATATGTATACGTGCCTGTTTCACACGATATCGCTATGTGTAAACTCTGAGATATTGTGGTGATTAATTGCTTTAACTTTCGCATGAAGTCAGCTGCAATTAACATTCTAAAATATACACTTTCATATCCGTATTGTTTACACAGGAACCCTCTAAACACATGCTCGACTCGCACATGGCCAAGATTTGTAATTTCAAATGCGTAACTTTTATACAAGAAACACGTAAATGCAAGTACGACTCGCACGTGGCCTTAGAATTACACTTTCATATCCGGATGTATTATATGCAAGAACCCTGAAGTGCAAGTCCGACTCGCACGTGGTCGCTTCTTCTAGAGACGTATAAAATGTACCCCCTGCGTAGCATATGTCCATCGGACACGTGCGCCCCAGCCGTTCTTTTACTAAGTTATATTTAACTTATTGCTATTATACGATACGACACGACGGCGATTCGATTTACGGGCCAAACACACAAAAACTGGGATGCGACATCGTATAGTAGAAATCGACGAGCGTGTACGACGCATTTCACGAACCTGCGAATAGGGACGCGAACCCATGTTAAAACAAATTCTAATATATAATAATAACAGCCCAAAACGTCCCACTGCTGGGCTTGGGTTTCAGGGAAATGGACAGTATACCAGCCTCTCTTATCCAAGGCGGCTTTGCAGGTTTGACACATCGGTTATCTCGATATGTTTTCCTTCGCACATTGTTAGCACGTGTTGCAATTAAATATATGAATAGTAAGTCTATAAAATCTGTCAAGTTGTGAATGCGTTCCGGCCAGGATTCGAACCCGCGCCTTTGAGGTTGGGACGCGCACTAGACGAAGCCTGTATTTTGGAGACCAAGGCCGATATTAAAAGCCACAGCGGGCAGACGTGTGTGTTTTTGTGTGTTTACGCATTTTCGTATCACACTATTCAGACGGTGATTTTTAGCACATTTTCAGTAGCATCGTAAGTTAGAGTGCTTAGCCATGCCTTAATCAGTTTTTTGGCCTCTTTGACAGACTTACTTTTGATGTCACAAAATTTAACCACTACGTTAATGCTATGCTGTTGAATGCTAACGAAGAGTCCAGTGTGATGGGCTAATGAGCTTTTCACCAAGATACTCGGCAGTCGGTAAACTCTTCGTGTTGTGAACTTGATATAGTCGTCTGATGCTAGTACTAACTTATGTGTTGCCAATGACGTATTTAATTTTAAAAGTAGCCTAAGTTCTTCCTTATGTCATCGGTTATCCGCCAGTGATAGTCCCGTCGAAATCAGTCCGGCCAGACAAACACAGACAGACAAAAATTACAAAATTGTTTTATTTATATAAGTACCGTACATTCTTTCTTATGCATTTAGTATAAAGGTGTTATTTTGACATAACAAACAGACACTGTAATTTTATTTGTATGTATTTGTGAATAGATAAAATATGTCGTATTGTGTAAATGAACACTAACGGCGTTAATGGCTGTCTCTGAGTCAGATTTCCGAAAAATATTTACGCTTCAAGTTAACTTGGATGCACACATGGCAAGCCGACACGCAAGCTTTGATATTACTTACTTTGTTTGATGTTTTTTCTTCCATTAGATGTACAGGGTCCATTGCTATAAGGCGGTATATAAACGAATGATGTCATTACATAAACCTTCAACATCAATATTGTTACAACCTAGGGGCCGACAAAGACAAATTCCACGTATAGATCTGTAGAAGCACACCTGTCGGCATTAGAACTAAATGTAATCCTTTTATGATCGTCTTCTTTTGTTCACTTATTTATTGGCATACGTTTTTAATCATTGTGGAGAATAGCCTATTGTACTCGCTCATTAGCATCATTAGCCAGGTGTTACGGATTCCTTTGCATTTGTGAAGTATAAAACGACGGTCTGATGGAGGGAGATGAGCGACGATTACGATACGGGCGTGACGTGTGTACATTCGGGAATCTAATAGTGACGGACTTTGCGCGTTTTATTGAATTACGACCTTCTGCATTATGTTTGGATTTGTTGTGTTCGGTTATATTTGTACCTGTGTTATACGTGTTTTTATAGTTCTAATAAACTCTATAATAATTGTAATGACATTTCAATTCGAGTCCCGCAACTCGTAACAATATTATAAATGTTTTATGTGTGTATATATGTATTATAACCGCAATTACGCCACAACAACTGAACAGATCTGGATGAAATTTGGCACAGACAGATTATAATCTGGAATAGCACATAAGCTGCTCTTTTTATCCCGGAAAAATGTACGATTCCCGTGAGATAATATTTACTCGAGTGACCCGCTTGCAAAAGTTAGTATATTATAAATACTAGTATAGGTAATGCCGATGACCGCGCGAAGAACTCGTCCCCTTTGTTCCACCACTGCTATTCCACCCTCTGTAACCCATTCCTAAGACACACCAATGTCCGGTTTTTTAATTGCGAAGCTGACAAGGCAGACCCACCTGATGGAAGGCGGTTACCATCCCTTATGAACATTTGAACACCGAAGGTTTTACCCATGTGCTGTCGCTCTCTAAAGGAAGACTGGAACTTGGCCACAAATACCGGAATACAACTCAAGGTTGTTAGGACGGCATACCCTAGACCAGGGGCGGTAGCCATACAGACGGGCAAATATCCTATCTATAGGCAAAAGAAGCTATTGAGTATTATTTATTTAAATTTTGAAGTAATAAAGTATTTTATTGTTGGTTTTATTGAAATTTATATATTTACTAGCTGTCCCGGCAGACGTCGTCCTGCCCGGTAAAAAATAGAGGTTGATCGTAGAGGTTTGAAAATCTAGGGTTGTATGTATTTTTGTATGTTGTATCATAAAAAAATAGAAATTAAAAATTTTGTCTAAAAAATAAATAAAAAAATTTAGGGGTGGATTACCCCTAACATTTAGGGGGATGAAAAATAGATGTTGGCCGATTCTCATAGATACCGGATAAGCACAAAAAATTTCATCAAAATCGGTCAAGCCGTTTCGGAGGAGTATGGCAACGAAAACTGTGACACGAGAATTTTATATATTAGATTTTACTAATTAAATTAAATAAGTACAATTAGTTTTATTCATTGTTATCTATTTGTATGTCTTGGAAGACCACGGGCCATAAAAATGGCCCGGACTTTTGGAGGGCTTGCGTGGGGCCATGGGGAGGCCAACACATAGAGGCCCCTTGACAAGTTTAATGGAAATGTGTCGTGACACTGACCGGCCCTTGTTCCTGTCTCCACCATATAATAATGCACCCAAGGACAAGCCCCGGCCAGTGTAGGACTATTGTGGGAAATGAGGACAAAAGTACCGGGCTGTTGGGGTGAACTACTAGTGGTATTTGGGGTCTGGGAATATGGGGACTAATTGTTATTATTATTAAGTTAACGAAACTGGGTCTTTTGGCGTAAGGCCAAAAGGAAGGTTTGCACTGTAAATCATCATTGTGTCGGATATAATTCCGGCACAGCAATATGCTGTAAAAATATGGTGTACAAATTCGATGTGTATAATAAAGTATAAGGCATGTAATTACGTCACTATTACTTCAATTTTTTTTTTCTTTCTTTCATATGACATGCAGCCTGGCCGCAGGGATTAGTATTCTTTCCCCGTTTCTGTACCATTTAGGACAATGTCATTCAGTTTCGAAATAACATACACCCACTTGATGAAAAGCGGTTACCATAGCCTATGGACATTTGCAACACCAAAGGTGCTACAAATGCGCTGCTGCTCACTTAAGGGAGACTGGAACCTGGTCACTAATGCCGGGGTACAACTTAAAGTTGTTCTGGCGACACACTCTAGACCAGGGATGGTATGCCATCCAGACAGGCAAATATCCCACCGGCTGGCTGTGGGTTGCTAAAGTCGCATCTTATGACAAGCAGCCCGGACGCAGGGATTCGTATTCTCTCTCCGTTTCTGTCCGTTTCGCACAAGGCCACTCATGTTCGAAGTAACATAACTACAGCCATTGCCAAAAACAAAAAGACTAACACGATCTTGAACTTGATAGAACCATATCGAGACACCTGTTCACACGCAATTAATATTAATCAGGTGTTCAGTTTGTATGTTTCAGTGTGTTCAATATGATTGTCACGTACTAAGCTGTAATAGATTGCCATAATCTTGTTTTTATATCAGGGGTCCTCTAGCGTCTGGGGTGCAGAGGATCGAACCCGTGTTGACGAAGTGAGTTTGCCTTTCCCGGGGCATTCTCAAGCACTGTTGCGCTAGGATCAGCGTGGGCGTAACTACGTTCTAAGTCTCACGCTCTTCCTTCCATAAGCGCGGGGCACATGGGAGGAAGGGGGTTATTAGCCCATGGGTTACCTCTCTGAAAGAGAGGTACCTTGCTGAGTCTCCACACAGCAATCAACTCTGTTATCTTCAATGGATACCTCTCATTGCTTTGGTATAATCCTAGTAAAGAACCCGCTAGTTTACGAAAGGTATTTCCCCTGCCTAAAAAAACTCTTCTTATTTTTAGTCTAGTAGTGGTCAACAAAACTTCGTTCGCGTTGGAGACCGCAGCGCCATCTCTTAGCTATACTCGTCTATCCCATAGAAACGACGTTATTAGTCAACATACAGAATATCCCAACTGTAAACACGGGATATAAGTTACCTCTGAAAACGTGTAACTACTGTACGCATTTTTTTATTTTTTTTTAGGAAGGCTTACAGTCTAATAAATACAAAATATAGAAACAATAGTATTAAAAAAAAAATGCTGATAATAAGCCTCCGCCTATTGGTAGAAAAAAAAGAACATATAAAAAAGACATAAAAACAAAAGACATGTGCATACACAATATTAAGGGATATTATTGTAACAAATTTTAACTATTTATTGCATCGAAGAAATTTTTTGCCAAATTGCGCTTAACAGAATTTATGGGCGTGCAATACAAGTCGAGTTTTAGTCGAGTAGAGTCGAGTAGTCTAAAGGTAAAGGTACTCTTACAAGAACAATTAAAATTTCTTTAATCGCTCAATCCCGGACAATTCTCGTCAATTATGACGTCACGAATACATCAAGAAATTTAGGGCGATGGCAATATGTAGCAATCTGTTGCTGAGATACCGCCACACAATACCATAAAATATGCGAAAAATTAAAAAAAATAGGTAACACCTAACGTTCCTACATAAATATATGGAGCAAAATTCCCGAAATTATTGCCTCGTTTTATTGCAATTGCTTCACTTGATTAATGCAGCGGTCAGCATTTTTTTTAATTGCGTATAACACTTTTTCCATCCAGCTCCGATAAGGAACGTTTTTTCCAAAATACTACTAAAACCAAGGTGATTTCTTACAGACAACCTTTGGAGGGAGCTAAGTTTTCGCGACTAGTAGTAGTATCTACATAATAAAACTACGTTTTAACAGTTTTAAGCACCGTAATTTATGTGATTTTTATTATTATTATTTTCTTTTTTTTTATAATGAATAGGTTCACGATTGACCGACATTGAGCCTGATGTCAGGCGGAAATGCAGTCTAAGGTGGAGCAAGCTTACCTAGAAGGTACCTGCTCATGCAAGACTTAAAGACACCTAGATTGTATTTTTTGGGAAAAACAGACGACGGTAAAGAGTTCCATTCTTCAGCGGTGCGTATGATGAATGTGGAAGCATAGCGTTTCGTACATTTCGTTGATATTTCCACCACATATCGGTGGCTTGTCCGGTGGTAGAATGGTGAGGGAGGAACCAGTTCATGTAATTCCGAGACACACTCCCCGAAGTGTATCCTATAGAATACCGACAAAATAGCGACTTTACGTCGATGACTTAGGCTCCGAAGCCTTTCGTCGAATAGTCGGTTGTTGCCTATCAGTTTCCTAGCTCTTTTCTCTATCGTCTCGAGTGTCTCTAACTGGTATTTAGCTGAGCCATCCCAAAGATGAGAGCAGTACTCCATGCAAGACCGTACTTGTGCTTGATACAAATTTAGCAACTGAAGTGGTGTGAAGTACTACCTCACACTTGATAGAACCCCTAGCTTTTTGCTAGCCAGCTAAGCAACAGACTATATAGGAGTCAAAATTTAGAGATTGTGTTAAGGAGATGCCAAGAAGCTGAAGGCTGTCGGCTATCGGTATGGATACAACTCGGGAAGTAGGAGTTAAGTTGAAAGGACTCCTTTTGGCAGAGAAGAGACACGCCTGGGTTTTGGAGGCTTTGAACTTGACTAGGTTGGATTCACCCCAATAGGAGACTGCCTTCAAGGTTAAGTACATCCTACTGATCATTGACTCCCTCTGTGACTGAATCTGGGCGCTACTGGCTCGCGCGTTTGATGTAAGTTCTCTACAACAGTGCTGTCGTCTGCATACCCCAAAATACCGGGTTTCAGCAAGTCGTTTATATGCAATGTTGGTATTATGAATTTCACACCCTAGCCTGGTTAAATGTGTGTTACATTTTTGCCCGTGGCGCTGCGTTCGCCCCTCTCTCTTCTCCGCTGTGTCATTGTGTGCTATGGACGATCTCTTAATACAAATTAAAGTTTTAATAGAATTCTTATGGTTTTACTGGTGCCTTCCCATAATACTATTAAAGTCCAATAGGTTATGGGCCCAGCAAAGTAAATCCATAAAGAACAGGTTAGATCAGTCTTGTTTTACGAATAAAATTTGTAAGTTATTCGAGTCACGCGCACACGCCGGCCGGCATACAAAATGGACGCCGCAATAAAAGTAGAAAGATTCGACGGAAATAATTTCCGACAGTGGAAATTCCAAATTAAATGTGCATTGCGGGCGAGAGGCATAGATATCAATGTGAAGAAACCGCAATCTAACTTCGAAAATTGGGTAAAAGAAGACGGCATAGCCATGTGCATAATTACCTCATCCATGGATTATAAGAATATTGCACTCATAGAAAATTGTGAAAGTGCACTACAGATAATGCTAAAATTAGAATCAATATATGAACAAAAGTCAGAATTTAATAAAATGTTAATTCATGAGAAATTCTACTCATATACTATGAGTCCATCGTGTAACATTGCTGAACATATTAGTAAAGTTGAAAGCTTAGCTCAACAGTTGAAAGACAGTGGAGAGAAGGTCAGTGAAACAGCTATAATTACAAAAGTTATAAGTACTCTGCCCACAAAGTACAGATCTGTCCGGCAGGCATGGTTATCGCTTGATCCAGCACTACAGACTATCCAAAATTTGACTGCTCGACTGTTGGATGAGGAAGCTAACTTAACCAAGGAAGAACAAACTGAAACAGCCTTGTTGGCCACGCATAGAAAGAAGACACAAAAGAATGACAATACAAAACATAGATTTGTGTGTTATAACTGCGGAAAACGTGGACATTTTGCTAAAGACTGTCGATATAAGAAGAACAAACAATCTGATATGCAGGCATTTCATGCAGAGAGCCTGAATTCCATCATGGAATCATATAATGACATATGGATATTGGACAGCGGAGCATCTGCCCACATGACATTCCGGAAAGAATTTTTTCATACACTTGAATTATTCAATGAAAGTAATACTAGAATAGTAAGACTGGGAAACCAACAAGAGTTAAAAGTCCATGGAATTGGAAGTGTTTTGATTGAAAAATGCCAAAATGGGCAATGGATTACAAACATACTTAATAATGTTATTTATGTTCCTGAACTTCGCCGCAATTTGTTTTCTGAAGGTGCAATTATGCATTTACAATATAGAATTGTAAAAGAAAGGAATCATGCATTGATATATAAAGAAAATCAGGTGGTTTTAAGTGCTACACAAAACTTAAACAATTTATATGTCATGAAGTTTAAAACTATTGTTAAAGAGAGCTGTAATGCAGTAGAAATACCTCAGTGTACATTGCAGATGTGGCATGAAAAGCTGGGACATATAAATGTAAATGAAATCAAGAAGATGGCTAAAAATGGACTTATAAAGTGCAGTGTAAGTGATAGTGAAAATTTTGTTTGTGAACCGTGTATGTATGGGAAGCAAAGTCGGCTGCCTTTCCATAGTTCCCTCCGTGCCGAGGTGAGACCTGGTGATCTGGTCTACAGTGATGTATGTGGTCCAATGAGCGAGACTTCGATTCAAGGTATGAAATACTTTGTTATATTCAAAGATGCAGCTTCTAGTTTCTTATATGTATGCTTTATGAAGCATAAGAGTGAAGTATTAGATCATTTTAAGACCTATAATGCTATTGTGAAGAATAAGTTTAATCATAATGTAAGAACCCTACATACTGATAATGGCACAGAGTATGTGAACAGTGAGTTTAAGCAGTTTATGAAACAAAAAGGTATATTACATGAATGTACTGCCCCTTACACACCCCAACAGAATGGTCGAGCTGAAAGAGAGATGCGCACCATAGTTGAAAGTGCTCGTTCTATGCTTTATGCTAGAAATATGCCATTGAACCTTTGGGCTGAGGCAGTAAATTGTGCAGTTTATATTTTAAATAGAACAACATCTAGCCAAACTCCAAATAAATCACCATTGCAGATATGGTCTGGTGAGATTCCAAGTCTTTCACATCTCAAGGTGTTTGGTTCAGTTGGTTATGTTCATGTGCCAGATTCATGTAGAACTAAATTACAGAAAAAGAGTAATAAAATGATCTTAGTTGGTTATGAAAATAATAATTATAGAATGTTAGATATACATACAAATAAAATTAAAATATCAAGGGATGTAATTTTTGATGAAAACTCCTGTTATTTGCAAAATTGTGAAAAGAATCCTGTGTTCATTGACATTGAGGTGTCAGGTTCAAATCCTGGAAATGGTACACAAAGTACATCCACTCCAAGTACTCCAATAGAACTGGCTAGTGATGATAGCTTGAAAACTTGCAGTGATAATGATGATGATATTTCTTATGACCCTTCCATGGAAATTCCTCCTGATACACAGTTGGTAAAGAAAAATTTGAGACCAAAAAGAACTTTAAATTACCAAGTGAATGTTACTGAATACTTTGAGCCAAGTTCTTATGAGGAAGCAGTTAGTTGTCCAGAGGCCACCCAATGGAAACTAGCAATCAAGGAGGAGTTGCAGGCTCATGAAGAAAATAATACATGGTCTATAGTAAATAGAACAGAAAAGAAACCCATAACCTCCAAATGGGTATTTAAAATTAAGCAGAATAAATTGGGTGAAATAGAAAAGTATAAGGCTCGGCTATGTGCTAGAGGCTACACTCAAATTAAAGGTGTTGATTATTTTGAAACATTTGCTCCAACAACGAGGTATGATTCAATTAGAATTCTTTTAAGTTTGGCAGCTCGTTATTCTTATGAAATATTACAATTTGATATAAAGACTGCTTTTCTGTATGGAAAACTTAATGAAGAAATTTACATGGAAATTCCTAAAGGAATTTATGCTGAAAATACAAAAGTATGTAAGTTGAATAAATCACTTTATGGCCTTAAACAGGCAGCTCGTTGTTGGAATGCAAAGTTTACTAGTTTTCTTAAGTCATTTGGTTTTGTACAGTTAGAATCTGATCATTGTGTTTTTAGTAGTAATTTAAATAATGAAAAAGTGTTTTTATTGTTGTATGTAGATGATGGACTTATTTTTGCTTCAAACAAGAGTACTTTAAATTCAGTGATCAGTATATTGAAAAGTAATTTTAATTTAAAAGTGTCTGATTTAAATTATTTTGTGGGTATGCAAATTACAAGAACATCTGAGTCTGTGTGTATAAATCAAAGTAACTATATTGTAGAACAAATAATAAAGAAATATAATATGACAGATGCCAAGTCATGTTCGGTTCCAATTGATTGTAATGTTAACTATACATCTTGTTCTGATAAAAAAGAAATTATAAAATTTCCATATAGAGAGGCCGTTGGCTCTTTACTGTACTTAGCTTCTGTATCTCGTCCAGATATTTGTTTTGCAGTAAACCTAGTTAGTCGTTATGTTAATAATCCTAGTTCAGAACATGTAAAAGCTGTAAAGCACATTATTAGATACCTTATTGGAACTAAAGACATATATATAGAATATAAAGGTAATTCAGGGGTAGTTGGCTTTTCTGATGCAGACTATGCGGGTGATGTTGATTCAAGAAAATCAACTACGGGGTACATTTTTATGATGAACCATGGGCCAATAACATGGGCAAGCCATAAGCAACATACTATAGCTTTGTCAACAATGGAATCTGAATTTATGGCTGCTTGTGATGCTACAAAAGAAGTATTGTGGTTAAAGCAGCTTTTGTCAGAGTTGGGTGAAACTCAATATAATTTTGATTTGTTTGTAGACAATCAAGCTGCCATAAAATATATAAATAATTCTATGTACCATCAAAGAACTAAACATATTGATGTAAAGTTTAAATTTATTCGAGAGATAGTTGACCAGGGTATAGTAAATATTAAATATATTAATACTGTTAATCAATTGGCAGATTTTCTCACAAAGGCTTTGCCTGTTAAGAAGTTTTGTTTAAATAAATGTCAAATTTTAGTTTAAAATTGAAATACATACATACATACATATTGTCACGCCTGTTTCCCATTGGGGTAGGCAGAGACAATGGATCTCCACTTGTTACGATCTTGACAAACACTTTTCGCTTCATCAACTTTCATTAATCTTCTCATACATACACGCTTATTTAAACTACTTTTTATCTGACCTTTCTTCAAAATATCTTCAATTTGATCATGGTGAGTACGTCTTGGTCTACCGGCACTGACTCTTCCAGTCACATTGCTATCATATACTTGTTTTGTGATTCTGCTATCATTCATTCTCTCTATATGGCCAAACCACCTTAACATTCCCTTTTCAACTCTTGTCACTACATCTTCTTTCAATTCACAACGCTCCCTTATCACACTGTTTCTTATCATATCACTTACATTAACCTTACATATAGTTCTCAAAGCTCTCATTTCAACTGCATTTATTCTACTTTCATGCTTCTTCTGCCACACCCAACTCTCACTGCCGTACATTAGCGTTGGTACTAATACCCCTTGATGGACAGCCAGACGTGCCTTTACAGACACTTTCTGGCTGTTTATAAAAGAGTTCAGCGCTCCATTCACCTTATTTCCTGCCATTACTCTCCTTTCAATATCACTTTCATGCTTTCCGTCTCTGGTAAACATGCACCCTAGGTAAACAAATTCTTTAACTTGCTTTAGTCTTTCATTTCCTATCTGTACGTTACACATTGTCATACTTTCATCTCTTTCAAACACCATAACTTTCGTCTTCTCTACATTAATTTTCATTTGAAATAGTTTAAATTTCAATTGAAATAGTGTAAGTAAATACAAGAGTTATTAGTTTAGCAGGTGTGAAATTAGGAGGAGTGTTGGTATTATGAATTTCACACCCTAGCCTGGTTAAATGTGTGTTACATTTTTGCCCGTGGCGCTGCGTTCGCCCCTCTCTCTTCTCCGCTGTGTCATTGTGTGCTATGGACGATCTATTAATACAAATTAAAGTTTTAATAGAATTCTTATGGTTTTACTGGTGCCTTCCCATAATACTATTAAAGTCCAATATGCAACACGAAAAGTGTTGCAGAGAGCACCGATCCCTGAGGGACTCCGGCATTTATAGTCATTTTATCAGATGTGCATCCGTCAATGACTACTCTGATCGATCTATCCCTCAGGAAATCAGAGATCCAAGCGCATAGACCGGTAGGTAATCCATAAGACGGAAGCTTGCTTATAAGGGCGTCGTGCCATACCCTGTCAAAGGCTTTCGAAATGTCAAGAGAGACGGCCATCGTCTCGCCATATCTCTCGATTGCCTCATTACAGATGTGGGTGACGTACGTAAGAAGATTATTCCGACGTTTCGGTCACTTTCAGTAATCGTGATCACGGAAGATAAATGAATGAATGTTAGCTTTATTGTGTTTTAAAGATACAGTTAACAGAAACAAAATTTTACAATACAATAGGCGGTCTTATCGCTATTAGCGATTTCTTCCAGACAACCTTTGGATGGACAAAAAAAATTGATAAGAACAGGGGTATGTTGCATTATTCTCACTATCGAATCAGTATCTTATAAATATGCATATCTTATAAATACATACACGATATAATATACATACATTAATAAAAATATAAATATTATACTAACACGATATATGTAAATAAAATATTATAAAATATACTTACATAAATAAATATAAGATAAGAAAAATATGTCAATGACTGCTGCATCTTTAATTTGAGCTATTTGAGCTATAATAATCCTTCACAAGTTTATTGAAAATGGGCAGTGATTTGGCTAGCTTTATATTAACAAATAAATAACAATAAATATTTCAAGTGTCAATGAGTATTGTTTTATCTAGCCTCCCGCCAACTTGTTCATTTTAATTTTGTTTATGGTTATTATTTTCTCTATGGGAGCCTAATCTAATTTACCACCGCTTCGCAACGTGTAGTGGCTTGAAGAGAAGAAGCGGCACAAGAAACTCTTCAGCAAACATACCTAGCTCTAACAATTTTATTTAATACTAGCTAGCTTCTGCCAGCGACTTCGTCCGCGTGGAATAGTTACTTTCGGCTAACGCTAACTTCTGTCACACATTTTTGCGAAACTTTAACAGTTTAACAGCGCGCGCAACGGAAGCTCTCAAAAGGAAAAAAAGACCCTGATTTTGACACATTCTTCATTGGTGCTCTGCTCCTATTGGCCTTAGCGTGACGATATATATAACTTATAGCTTTCCTCGATAAATGGGTTATCTAATGCTGAAAGAGTTTTTCTAATCAGTCTAGTAGTTCCTGAGATTAGCGCGTTCAAGCAAACATACAAACAAACAAACTCTTCAGCTTTATATATTAATGATAGTAAAATGGGTGGGAGGAAAAATAAAAAATCCCGTGATCACGGCTACTGAAAAGTGGCCGAAAAGTCGGAATAATAAAAATCAAATAAATTACGGAGCTTAAAACCGTTAAAACGTAGTTCTATTACGAACAACAAAAGTCAGTATTTGCTAATTCAGCACTTATATCGTCCATCGAGCAACAACCTATACTTAATTAAACAGTTACATGGCTAAGCAGAGATGCGGTCATACAGGAAACACATGATAAGCCCTTTGTTAGGCGTTGAATGGTATTGTAAAGGAATTATTTGCATGTACAAGAGTTTATGGTCATATGTAAGCCAATGTATTGTTACGAGCTACAGGGATCGAATTAAAATAAAATAAATATAAAACAAATACAAATAAAACTGGATGCAACCAGTTCACACTGCATGATTCAGTGCACTTCAACACGCGCAAAGTCCGTCACTATATCGCTAATCGAGAGTACTACAACTGTCTTACTCGTATCGTAGTCGCCGGTTGACTGCCTCCTTTCGGACATTGTTTTATACTAAACTGTATAATACCAACAAAGGGGCCCCCGTTCACCCACATCTGGCAAGCTTCGGCGCAATGCAATAAAAACAAGGATTAAGTCGTTCGACACTAATTACAGCCATAAAATAAGTACGATAACAATAGATGTTTTTAAAGTTTAAACACGAAGTAAATAAAAGAATTCGTTTTTACAATAGGCAGGTGTGTCTGGCTTTGTCGGTATGTAACAGTATTGTACTGTTACAACCTAGGCGCTGACAAACATAAATTCACACCTGACATCTGTAAAAACACATTCGGCATTTGAACTAATTGTAATTGTTTTATGATCTTCCTCTTCTGTTTACTTATTTATTGTACTCGGTTATAGCCGTTGCGGTCGAATCATTAGCCAGGCGTTACGGATTAGGTCGAATATAATACAGTTACATTTGTATTTGTGAGGTATAAAATCAGGGCCCGATGGAGAGACCAGGCAGTGGAGCGAGAAAGAAAGAAAGAAGAAAGAAAAAATATTTATTTAGGACAAGATACAAAAAGTCTTACATGATAATATAAATATTACAATTCATTGTGTTGTCCTAAAAAGGCTCTTGCTCAGCATAATGCTAGTTTTCTCAACCAGCGCTGATCTTCCGCAAGTACCTTTAAGTGATGCCACGGCTTAGCTCCACAATGCAAATTAAAACAGTAAACGTTCATCAAAATTATACAAAATAATTATTACTAGTGTATGAACATTGTTATAATTACAAATAACAAATAAATAATTAAAAAAAAAAAAAACCAACATACAGACGGGACGAACAAGCCGAAATGATAAATTGATAGTGGTCGAGACGTGTGTACTATCGATAGCGAATAAGTCTGTAGATTTATATAAAAGCGGGTGCGAAAAAAAAATTGTTAATTGGGAAATAAGTGGCGCCAACACTTTCTTTCTTTCTTCTTTTTAACGGTCGATTTTTTACTAACGTAGGACCCTGTATGAAGGGTCTATATATGGTGGGGGTACATAATAGGGTGCAAGGTTTCCTCCCTTATGTTATTCTGCCACGCTCGTGTAAATCCCAAAATCCCCGCTTGGCCTCCTCTACTAAGAGGTTTTACTGTACCATCAAAAGATGTTTCTCTCTACACAGGTTAAAAATGCCCTTTATCGTAATACAAAACTGGCTCGCTTTGTTTGATTTCACGGTCTGGTTGTTGTCGAATATGTAAACAAGGACCTTTTTGAGGTGAACAATGAATGTCGTTAAAAATGAGTTTCAAATTTGTTGATTGAATTTTAAGGACTCCGACCTTAAGGAAAAGATGAAACTTTGGCGTGCGTATACACGAGACCGGGACTGCAGTTGTTAAGTTGCGTGCAGAAACAGAGAAAAGTACAATTTCATGCGGCCGGGCGGCCTGTCGTAAGAGGCGACAAAACAACCCACAGCTAGGTGGTAGGGCATTTACCCGACTATGGCTGGGATGGATGGACGGATGGCTACCACCCCTGGTCTCTAAAGTATGTCGCCATAACAACCTTGAGTTGTGTTCCGGCATTGGTGACCAGGTTCCAGTCTCCCTTAAGAGAACAACAGCGCATTTGTAGCACCTTTGGTGTTGCAAATGTCCATAGACGATGGTAACCGCTTTCCATCAAGTGGGTCGTCTGCCTGTCTGCTGAACTCATGCAATAAAAAAATAATATAGAATTTACTTCATGTAACATAATCGATAAATTAAAATATATTCCTTCAGGAACTAAAACCGTTGCTGTTCAAAACGTTACGTCATCGATGATAAAAAACACATCACCGATTCCACATCCACTCATACCAAACCAATCATACATCCTTCTCTCAATTTGCTTAAAGTTCAAAATCATACAACCACACTAATTGCTTGTTGTGTTATTATTTTTCTCACGAATGCCATACATAGTATAATAACTAATAAAACTTATCATAAAACTTTATCACACCAGAAATAGAGTTGAAAATTGTATAGTATTATTTGACATGCACAGCAAATATTATTGTATTCTATAGCTACACTTTCAATGATGATCTCACAAAACAAGGAAATTAATACTCGATCAAAGGCAAGTATGTTTAAAAGTTCTAACGGATTTTTAACCGCCTTAAACTTCTTTTATTGCTACATCAATGTAAGGCCAAGCGGTTGTTTTTTAGTGCCGCAGTTCAGCAGACAGCCTACTTGATGAACGGTTACCATCGCCTATGGACATTTGCAACACCAAAGGTGCTACAAATGCGCTGCTGCTCTCTTAAGGGAGGCTGGAACCTGGTCACTAATGCCGGAACACACCTCAAGGTTGTTATGGCGACATACTTTAGACCAGGGGCGGTAGCCACCCAGTCGGGCAAATGCCCTGCCACCTGGCTGTAGGCTGTTCTGAAGGCTCTTACGACAGGCCGCCCTAACGCAGGAAATTGTATTTTTTCTCGGTTATTGCACTACACTGATTTAGGGACCCTTTCTCGAATGGGGCTATCTACAAATTACGTTACATGAATTTCATGATATTTTTACAACCTAGGCGCCGACAAAAACAAATTCCACCTGCACATCTGTAAAAACACATTTTATTACCTATCTGTCGGCATTTAAACTAATTGTAATTCTTTTGTGATCGTCATCTTTTGTTTACTTAATTATTGGCATACGTTTCTAGAGAACCACCTATTGTTCTATCGTAATCGTTTACGGCCGCTTGCAGCTGTAATTATTAACCAAGTGTTACGGATTATAAAGAACAAGCTGATTCTATGAAATTCGGTCCACGTTGGGCGGGCACATTGCATTTGTGCAGTATAAAACGATGGCCTGATTGAGGGAGACGAGCAGTTCAGCGTCAACTACGATCAAGGCGTGACGTGTGTACAATCGGCAACCTAATAGTGACGGACTTTGCGCGTTTTATTTAATTACGACCTTCTGCATTACGTTTGGATTTGTTGTGTTCGGTTATATTTGTACCTGTGTTATACGTGTTTGTATAGTTGTAATAAACTCTATAATTATTCCAACGACATTTTCATTCGAGTCTCGCTGGACTGGACAATTGGTAACAATATTTTGACCCCTAGCCCGCATTATATATATTTGTCGCAGCTGATCACATTCGTGAGACTCTTCCCTCCTGTGACATCAAACATATTGGAATTTTACATTTTTTTTTAAATTTTAATTACGTCCGCATTTTACTACGATCTCATCTATGTGGAGCGAATATGTGGTCTAGGGTAGACCACGCTTACCTAGAAGGTACCTATTCACACGGGACTTGAAAACACTCAGGTTATAAGGATCAGGATACACAAAACAAAGGTTGACTTAATCCACAATTATTACATATATAATACATAACAACCCATAACTGTCCCAGGGCTGGGCTCCAAGGCCGCTTGGCAGGTTGGACATATCGGTTATCTCGATGTGCAGGATGCATCACGATGTTTTCCTTCACCGTTGTTAGCACGTGGTAACAATATGCACATTAGGTCAGAAAACCGCCCAAGCAGTGGTGCTTGCATTTCGGCCAGAATCGAGCCCGCGCCCTTGGAGTTTGGGACGCGTGCGCTAGCCATTACGCTACCAAGACTTGAATTATTACGTAGATAGCACAAAATTGAAGTTTTTTTTTCATTAGTTTACATATTTTCTTATCTTCTCAAATATTTACACAATGCCAAGGTCGGCACTTGTTTTAGAGATACACGCAAAGCCAGCCGATTACGTCTGACCGGGTTAACTTAGGTTTTATCTTATACTGGGAGAATTTCTTTTACCCAAATAATACAAATAGTGTAAAATCATGTTTGTGTGTAGTTCATACGCAGTAGAAGTGACACGAAGTGTGGCAAGGGGTAGGGGGGATTCTAAATTCCGTGACGTCACATTTAATTTATTATATCGTTATAATATATAAGTATATAGGTATAGACATAAGGCGCACACTGCACATGCACTTCCTCACAACACCAGCATGTAACAGATACACTCTATATTAGTATAAGTTTAGTATTGAAATTAGAATAAATTAATATAATAAGTTATTCGTAAGGTACACAACAGAAAAATATCGATTTCGGCCTGGTAGTATACCAGGCCTCGCGCGAGAGCATCCTGTCGGGAGCTCCGAAGTCTGGACAATACGTCCACCCAGAGAGGCCAGAGCGGATCGCCTGCCAAGAGTGTCGACGCCGTCCACGACACTACGGTATCCTCGAATGGTCCTCACGGCCAGAACCCGCTGCGCCCGGTGCAGCAGAGTCCTATTGTGGCGGTAAAGTGCAGTGGACCAAACGGGTGCACCGTACAGGGCCATACTCCTAGGGATGCCGGAATAGAGTTTCCTAGTCGGTCCCCCCCCCCGTTCAAAGTGCGCTTCCAACAGCCATTTTCCGTCGAGGATCAACCCCAGATATTTCACCTGGGGACCTACTCTGATGTCCACCCTTTGAACTGCAACGGTCGGTCGGTCGGGGGATTACGAAAACGCCTGTGGAACATGATGGCCTCCGTCTTCGCCGGGGAGACCTTCAAGCCCAGCCTAGCTATTCTACTGACCACGATCGCCAACCCGTCGTTGGCGAGGTCCACGGAATCCGCATAATGATTGCAGCGCGTGCCGTGAGTAGAGTGTAGTCCGCAATCGCTTCTTACGGCAGGCCGCCCCAACGCAGGAAATTCTATTCTTTCTCTATTATATAGTAAATAATATCGGGGAGCGGACAGTACACCCGCCATGCTTGTCCACGGCGGCTTAACAGGTTGGACACATCGGTTATCTCAATGTGCAGGTTGCATCGGTGTTAACGTGTTAATTGCAGTCAAAGTATGGAACGCCCTCCCTCATGTGATACGAGATAGTCCTTCGGAAACCATTTTTAAAAGAAGAGTTAAAGAACACTATATAACCTAATAGATAAAAATGTGTATATGTATTTTTTATATATGTATATGCTGGGTATATATGTGTTTGTATGTTAAGTTTATGTAGTATGTATACAGATCTGTATATTATTACAGCGTAACATTTATTTTCAATAAGTACTTGTATGTAATAATAAGTTTCATGTACACAACCCTGCCTCTTGTCTTCCCACTCTCGCTAGACCCATAGGTTTGCTGGAAGAAAACTCTTTTTAGGGTTAAGCTCGCCTTTGTACATCACCATTATTGTATACTTTTTTATTGTAACTATTTTGTGTACAATAAGGAATGAAGAATTCTAACAATATGCACATTAGGTCAGAAGACTGCCTAAGTGGTGTATGGGATCCGGCCAGGATAGAACCCGCGTCCTTTGAGTTGCGGACGCGTGCGCTAGACATTACGCTATCCCCCAGGGGGTGCCGCCCTGGACTTCTCACCCCCGTCCAGGTAGCGGCACAAGGGGATGCGTCCCCGGGGCCCCGAGCGGCCACTGTCACATTCCCCTTTTCACTCCGTGATAGTGGTGTCCCACCTTTCCGCCTCCAAATCCCAATGCCTGCCCTTCCTTACCAAACCTCCTCCCCAAATACCCCTCCTTTCCGATGCGACCGCCAGCGTCGAGGTGTTCTCCGCTGGCTGTCAAGGACGGCGGTGGTGATGTCCACCCCACCACCGCCCTCCTGACAGGCGACCTATCCTCCCCGACCCCGTCTGCCAACGCTGCTGTGTGCGCGAGGCGACGGGAAAAGGGGAGGAAGGAGAGGGGGGAGGGGTGTTGGCGCAGGAGCAATCCTTCGCAGCCTCCCCCTCCCCCATCGCGAAGCCCCCCCCCCGCCGCTGACGCTGCTTAGAGCGCGAGGCGGCGGAGGGGGAGAAAGGAGAGGGAGGGGTGATGGCGCAGGAGAAATCCTTCGCGGCCTCCCCCTCCCTCCTATCGCGAGGCCCCCCCCGCCGCTGACGCTGCCGATTGCGAGAGGTGGTGGGGGGGGCGGGGTTGAAGAAGAGGGGGGAGGGGTGTTGGCGCAGGAGCAATCCTTCGCAGCCTCCCCCTCCCCCCCCCCATCGCGAAGACACTCCCCCCCGCCGCTGACGCTGCTGAGTGCGCGAGGCGGCGGGGGGAGGAGGAAGGAGAGGGAGGGGTGATGGCGCAGGAGTATTCCTAGCAGCCTCCCCCTCCCGGCGGCAGCGGGCGTCGAGGTCTGGGGGATCAATATAGCCTCCGCCCGCACTAATGCCGCGAGAGGTAGCCGCGCGTCCCTCTCAGGGCCGGGGACCACCATCTCCCCCGGCCCGCACACAGGAGAGGCCGCCTCTGTTTACGAGGCGGCCGGCCGCTGCCGGGGTTGCGGGTTAAGCTCACGCATGTACCGCGACCCCGGCGCTAGGCGGAAGGAAGGCTCCCATGGGGTTTTAGTGGGTATACCGGCAGCCGGTCGTATTGAACCGGCGTCGGGGAGCCCCACACACCGGCCGCGCATGATCCCCCGCGCGGCTGACGGTGCGGCAACGCATTTCCCCATGTAAAAAAAAAAAAAAAAAAAAAAAGACATTACGCTAGCGCGACTTATAAATAAGATTTTCAGGTGCTAGGCTCGAATTTCTATATTCCAGAGATAAAATTATATATCCACCCCAAAATAGACACCAAATTGCTTCCACACCATTCAAAGCCTCCACGAATAACGAAAGCACGAATCTGGGGTCAGTTTGGGGGGTTTGACCCATATGGGTCTGCCCAAAAGTACAGACCATTTTTCTTGTGGGCCTGTGTAATCTAAGCAACGACGAATGCATGTTATGTTGTTGTAAGCAGCGCGTCGAATGATGGCCGACCTTGGCGATAAGAGCTCTTTATATCACAAAAGCAAACACACCGTTTTGTTCTCACTGAGATCACCGGCCTTCGTTCATTTATTATAAATTATAATTCCTCACGTTAGTCTACGTTTACCTTCTTATACATACATATTGTTACACACCGACAAAGTGAATGCACAGCTGCAGTTTATTACCTTTCCCGCATTTGGACTTCTTTTGTTTACTTCGTGCTTAAAAATTGTAATTAAGAGAAACATTCTATTGTTCGTACTCGTATATGGCCGCAGGTGTGCAGACTACATTTTCTTGGAAAATTCAGTCCACGGGGTCGATTGTTGAATTATAAAGAATAGTATAAAACAATGACCGAACGGAAGGGTGAGGCAGGCAAGCAACGATTACGAAACGAGCAAGACGTGTACATTCAATAACCTATATAGTGACAGACTTTGCGCGTGTTATTGAATCGTGCAGTTTGTGGTGGTTGTATCCAATTATGTTGTACCTGTGTTATACGTGTTTGTATAGTTCTAATAAATTCTATAGTAATTCCAACGTCATTTTAATTCGAGTTCCGTTCTCGTAACAATATTGCCACGCCTGTTTCCCATTGGGGAAGGCAGAGACGATGCACCTCCACCTGCTACGATCCTGACAAACACTTTTCGCTTCATCCACTTTCATGAATCTTTTTTTCCTGCCGAGAATATTTTTTCCGCTGTGTAAGTTAATAAAAGCATTTAGTTAACAAACTGGTGTTTACTTCCAATGCTTATTGCGTACCCCCAAACGCACGGAGCAAAATGATTCATTCAATGCCATTGAATAGCGTCGTCTCCTTTCAGTTGTGCGCCTTTCAAATTGATTCATTTCGGTTGACCCGTCCTAACAGCAGCATGACATTCAATTTCAAAATCAAATTTATTATGTACCAGCTGACGTCCGCGACTTCGTCCGCGTGGTGCACTTTTTAACCAGCCCATGGGAACACTTAAATTTTTCGGGATCAAAAGTATCCTATATGTTGACCAGGGGTATAGGCTACCACCATACAAAATTACATTGAAATCGGTCCAGTCGTTTCGGAGATTAGCCGGTACAAACCGACAGAAAAACAAAAAATTTGAAAAAAATCTAAATTAGTTCTATTTCACTTCTTACGTCCCCCTAACTCGGTTTTTAGCATTTTTTTCCATTGTTTTTTTTTTATCTTATGCAGAACAGAAATTCAGCAGACAGGCAGACGGCCCACTTGATTGTAAACGGTTACCCTCTCCTATGGACATTTGTAACACCAAGGTGCTACAAATGCGCTGCTTCACTCTTAAGGGTACTGGTCACTAATACCGGAACACAACTCAAGGTTGTTATGGCGACACTCTAGACCAGGGGTGGTAGCCATCCAGTCGGGCCCTTCCACCTGGCTGCGGATTGTTTTGTCGTCTCTTACGACTGTCCGCCCGGCCGCAGGAAATTGTATTCTTTCTCCGTTCCTGCACGGATGAGTAGTGAAATCGGTCCAGAAACCACGAATTTATCACTAAACAAACATTACAGAAATATGGCCTCTACAATTTAATTATATCTATAGATATTTATTTACACTTCTTTCAAAGGACGCAATAGCGTCATCACTACTTGGCAAGTCCTTTTGAAGGTATCAATGGAGTCATTGTTATTATGACCGATGACGTCATACCACTAAAGCCACTGCGGAGAGGGGCGAGGTGAAGGTCATCGTGATGGAATGCGGTGCAATACGTGATGTTATTGATTTGTGTTAGAAACATGAACAAAAGGCTAGACTAAATAGTTTGTAAAAAATATATATCATAACAAATGGTTCGCTAATGTATTTTATTTGCCACTGAAAATTCAAAATATTGTAGAAAATATTTATTTCAATGATCAAAATCGGTTCCGAAACAGAAAACGTATGCCTGAAAAACTGCAATTTTTTGTAATATTTTCTGTCTAATATTATTTATTTATTTTTTATTGCAGGAGTTCAGCAGTAACATAATCATAATAATTTTCTCTCAAAGTTTAGGGTTCTGCAGTCACATTAGTAAAACTGGGTTAAAATTAGGTGTCTTTGACACACCTGATAGGAACCAAATTCCTGTTGTATCTCTAAATAAATAATAAATCCCTGTCACAGTGTTTAACCCTGATGAACTCTAGAACTACTTAACCGATTTTGATGATTTATTACCATTTTGCTGGATTTGTTTCAACTTATGAGTTAGTAGTAGTAGGTGGGCAGTAGTTGGGTTTAATTTTAATTTATAATCAATTTTTTTATTGCAAGTTTTTTAGACTGAGAGAGGTCGGTTAATATAATTTCTGCTATCAACTAAGTTACATGAACATCAAATACATTAGCCCATACTACTTCGCCCATTTTGAAGTCGGTGATAAAAATGGTGAAGTCCTTGTCACCACACGCACAATAAATCATTTCATAAATGTGCTATTCCTTCGGTATAGTGGGATGTTCCAAGGAACTGTTAAGAATGGTACCTTCGCCTTCTTTCTACCACCGAACGTTTGACATTTTCACCACAACCATAACGACCACGATCGACTTGTGGAATGGCAGACAAGCATGTTGGGCGTTGGAGATACTACAGAAACACAACCCATATCTAGTCTTCACTTGAATTAATATATTAATGCAAATTCTGAGAAAATTGTTGGCCTTAAGGGAACTGTGTTTCGTAAATGAGGTGTGTTCAGATGGCCCACATCCACTTAACACTAATCCAACTTCCCTGTCACATCTTATCCCTTCTATCTAATCCTTCCCCATTACGGCAGGGTCACAGGTGCATGGTCTAGTGGCCTAGCCCCTCCGTGAGCTCCTGTGACTCGAAGGGCTCATCCATTTTCGAGGGGAAATACACACCCAATGTTTTGAATCTCTCATTGTGGGGGGCGGGCGGCTGTAACGAGCCCCACAGGAGACGTGGGTCCGTGGAACACGATACACCCCTATTTCTGGGTGAGAACCTTTCCCCAAGGGAAGCTGATGGGGGCCGAAGGTGCCTGCCTTCTGATCCTATCCTATCCTACCCTAAAGGCTGACAAGTTGGCTTCACCCTTGGTATTGTAAACATCTATAGGTGACAGTAACTACTTTCCACTAATATTATAAAGCTAAAGAGTTTGTATGTTTGTTTGAAAGCGCTAATCTCAGGAACTGCTGGTCTGATTTGAAAAATTCTTTCAGTGTTGGATAGTACACATTTATCGAGGAAGGCTATAGGCTATATATCATCACGCTAAGACTAATAGGAGTGGAGCAGCAATGAAGAATGTTTCGAAATCAGGGGGTTTTGAAAGCAAATTCCAAGCAGACAACTGGCACAGCTAGTATTTTATATAAAAAAACAAACAATACAATATTATCTTATTCCGTAAATAACTGCTTTTGTTGAGTAATGAACATGCTTTTTTATCACTGGTTGACCTTAAGTGCCTTATCTTTGCCTTTAGGAATGCAATGGCCAACTTATCAAGCCCTTTCATGCAAAATGTATGTTTGTTCTCTAGTCTTTGTTGTCTAATTGTGTATGGGCTTATTTTATTTTGTACTTTACTATCTTTCGTTTTAATTAAATCTAGAATATAGTTAATCTGCATAATGAACTCCTCAAGTGATTAGGGGGCCAGTTCCTACCTCAGACAAGGATCAATATAGCCATCCAACAAGGTAACATAGCCAGCCTTTTGGGCACCTTACCTATTGATTTCAATGACCTAGGCATATGCCTAGGTTATTTTTTCTCCTTTATCCTCAGGCGAATGAGATATAGAGTAATATCTTTTTTTATTTTTACTTTATTCAAAACTACAATTTTTCCTTAATGTTTCTACTATTGTTCTAAAACACATATAATTCTACACTGTGGGGATTGGTTGGTTTAGGTTGGACAATGTTGGTAGTGATTTTGGAAGTGTGGTGTAGGTAATTATGGATGGGTATTGAAGAGGGGTGGGAGGGTAGGATTGGGGTTTTACTTTATTTTATTTATCTTTTAATTTGAAAGATTATATGCCTAGGTTATACTGTATACCGTCCTATATATATATACCTTAAGACTGTATATATATTCTTAAGAATATTGTCTGTCTGTCTGCTGAACTCTTGCAAAAAAAAATATAAATCAACTTAATATGGTTACCTTCTGACCTATATTCAAAAATTTTGGATGTGTTCATAATATATAAATGCACTGTGTAACTGGACATATTTAAGCAAAAATGATCCAACCCATAAGATTTACTTTTGAATTACTAAAGAATAAAGTGTTAGCTATATTTCCTCATTGATCTACTTGTTTGTGTCTATGGGTTCTTAGGAAAATATAAGTGTAAATGTATCATTTTTTATGCAAATAAGTTTAACTGCATCAATGCAGAAATACAGCTAAAACTTTAATCTTTAGTAATTCAAAAGTAACATTTTATGGGCTGGATCCTTTTTGCGTAACTATGTCCAACTATACCCCACCCTGATTTTATATAACAATACAATGGTTGGGTGGTAAAATAAAATTAGATGTTGTCAATCAAGTTGGTTTCTGTTCAAGCGCATGCAGAAACACTAACAATGTTGCATCTCAAATGACACATTAAATAAATTGCTACATCTGTGTAACACTACTAATAACATTAACATTTTATATTGCTTTATGTTTTAACTGCTTTAAGAGTGGCAATTTATTCGATTTTTATTATTCTGATGTTCCGGTCACTTTTCAGTGGTTGTGATCACAAATATAGAATAATTAGATCCAGAATAACAAAAATTAAATAAATTACTGCACTTAAAACAGTTTATATATGTAACTTAAGGAAACATGAACATTAATATTATCCCAGGTGTAGCCAAGGTATTCCACAGATAACAATATCAAGTCCTTTTTGTACCTCCAAAATAAATAAAAAACATCATTCATCAATTTGAAATAATCTAAACAAGTATACACAACTTGTTTTAAATGTTTTTCTTATATTCCAGACATGTTTTTAATCATATTTCTTCAATAATTTGTGTTTTACACTTTGTAGTCTTATTATGTGTTCCTAAAAGGAACTCACTTCTAATTCTGCCGACTCATATATCAGTAATAATAAAAGAGTATGCAAAAAAGCCGCAAATCACTGCAAGAACTGAAGAAAAGTATGTATTATCAATTTTCTCTCCTAACCAGAACCAGTGATAAATTACTATTTTCATTTTTTAATGGTTATAAACAATTAAACGCAAGCGTAGTTATTGTTTACCTATGCGGTTTTAAAAGTTGACGCGTGTACGCGGCTCGTACTACTTTCGAAGCGACCTCGAAAGTTTAAAACTGAAAAAACTCTTTTAAAGAAATAAAGTATTACAAAATAAAAGTAGACAAACCTTATAGCGGGCGCTAATCTCCGTTTTTCAGCTAGCAATCCAAAATAACACTTTAAAACATAACAAATTTCGTACCACTGAAGTCAAAATAAAGTATTAACTTAACGCAATAACAACATATTGAACACTTAAACACGCACTAGAATACTTAAAAAGTTATTTTAAGGCACTTTTATTGCAGTTTTTATTAAAAAATAGAATGTTTTCGTTAAATACGTCGGTATTTTATTCAAGTTGGAGGAAAGTTTTTTGACAGTTCAACACCTATACTATTCATAACGCTTTGTATGGCTTCGGTAAACTACTTACGTCGCATTTCATTTCACGGGTTAAAAATTGGACAGCCGGTCCGAAATTTACCTTCATCAGAATACTGAGCCTCAAATTTAAAAATCTTTTCATAAAAAAACATATAATGAGTTATATTATATTTATAACTAGTAATAATAAATAATGAACTAAGTATTTAAAAACTTAAATTAATAATGGTGATATTTTTTATTAGTGAGTTTTACACCTTGTTGTTCTTGTTTTACGAATACAAACCATTGCGTTACATTTCTTATTTCATGTGTTAAAAGTGATAAGGTTTGTGACGTTAACGATAACAATCTGTTTATTTAAATTTTATAGCAAACAGTTATTTAATAAAATATAGTAAGACATTTTCTTTTATCTGCAAAAGATGTATTGAAATAAATATTTCTTGGACCTTTCAACAATAACAAAAATGGCTTAAACGACACATCGCTCTAATTACGAAACGTAAAAAACAAGTACTTACTGCAAAATTATGATTTATATAAATCTCTCAACCAACAACTTTGACTCGCAGTAAATGTTGATTACATTGTTATAAAGGTAAGTTTCGGACCGATAGCGCCTGGTCGCGGCCAATCGCTGCATTCCAAACATACTTTTCCCGCCACCCGTCGAATCCGCGAAACCGGTCTTACACACCGCACCTTACAATATTATACTATTATACGTTTTTCTGTAATACATTACTGATTTTCTTTCTAAACTGTGTTCCCATTATCGATTAGGACTGGCAATGTCTATTGTAATTATCGAAATATTACTTAAAATAGAATTAGGTAGAAAGATTATATTAACAAAAAAGGGGCTCAAATTTGGAAACACTTGAGATCTCGATGATCTATCGTTACAATTAATTTAGGCTTAAATTATTATAAGCTCAGAACAAGCTAAACTTTATTTAGCAAAATTTTGCAAATATTATACGCATTCTAGATCTGATGCAATGCTTTTGCTTCATTTGGGATAATATTATAATGCGAATGAATGCTTGTTTATAGCGTTATGAATGCATTAAAATTTAAACCCATCGTCACATCTGTCATTAACTATAATATTATCCCAGATAGGACATTTGCATACTCGTTGTTAGAGGTATATAAGAGGACTTTGGGAATTTTTTATCCAGAAAAAAACGAAAGTGGACAAATTTGTGTAACGTCATTTGTGGATTGCCTCTTGCGGATTTATTTCGAGTTATAAACTCATGGATTATATCAAACAAATATCACCATCCGCCCATTTGTTCCATGTTCCTTGAACATTGCGAAGGGTAGACACCATAGTCGCCATAACTCCAAATTCCTAGTTCCATTGGCAGTTGATCCCAATTGCTTGGAACGTTTTGTTCTCATTTCTTAATAATAGTCCTACACTGGCCGGGGCTTGTTATTGCGTGCATTATTATATGGTGTAGGCAAGGATAATCGCCGGTCAGTGTCACGCCACATTCACATTAAAATTGTCGAAGGGGCCTCGACGTGTTGGCCTTCCCATGGCCCATGCAAGCCATCCAAAAGTCCGAGTCATACACATATTTTATATCCCCAAAATAAGCACGTTACGCTTGTATTGTGAGTAATATACAATTAGGTACTATATTATACGTATACTATACGTTTGAATAAAACGAAGTACTCTGGGTCCGGTCCCAGACAAGCTTGTAAGGAATTTATGGAAATATGCTGCATCATAAAATTTTATTACGTCATGTCCTTATTATAAATATAATAATACTTTTCTTTCCTTTTATTTTGTCTTTGTCTTATTGAGTATGCACTGTTTGCTACAACTCCATTATTTCATCAAAAGTAATTCTGTAACATACTTCTGTATAAAAAATTCTGTATAAAACTTATAAAAAAAAGAACTTGAGATATAAATAGAATAAGAAATATACAGAAACACAATTTTTAGCGAGACCTGTTATATTACCTTAGGATTAAGATATTAACAAATATTATAAAAAATATTAATATTTGTTAAAATCTTGAATAAATTGAAAGAGTGCCAATATTATAATATATTTACGACTTCACTACAATACGGCCGGCGTATCTTGGCAAATGTGAACATAGGCTCTGCGAACTTTAGCGAGTGTACACTCGTGTGATGAGTGGGGCATACGACTCTTCAGTGAATACAATTGGTCGCCTTTCATCTCTGTATCTTTTCATTGCTTTGTACTAATTGGTCACTGTTCAAAGGTCTAATGCAGATGTGGCGACTTTGTTTTTTTGTTGCGATTATGTTTTTTAAATTTATTATCAATATTAATAAAACTACAATACCTATAAACTTAAAATTAAACTACTAACTATTATACTATATAAAAACTAAAACTAAATATTTCAAGATAATTTATTAGTCCCAAACCACTGTCACTTACCTTACCGGAAACGTAAGTTTACGTGATTGTATAATTTGTAAATTCAAATGTTTCATTCAAAATAAGTTTCAACGGAGAACATTTTTTGAAGGTCATAAATATAAGTTAAAATTTAATTTAACTTCCTATTCTGTATACACCGCTTTGCAACGTATTATTGCTGTTCCGGGGAAGAATCGACAAAAATCCCCCAGCAATCTAGAATATAATCTCTATAAATATTCAATGTACTCTTTGATATAATCCAATCCATCGTAGATTCTCTGTCTACGCAATCCATCATCGAAAAATAATAACCATTCATGGCTTCACAACAACATCTTTTTAAATAAAGCGCTCTATTAATGCATTATTTATTCTGAGCTAAAATTCTTACCTGGCTTAAACTATTTTATATTTCATATGGTAACCACAGATGGTAACATTGTAATTTAGGGTTGTGTTCAAACGATATTGTTCATTAAGTATCGATATACAAAATATAGATGCAGACCTAGAGTATTGTAATAAACGCAATAAAAATGTTCTAAAATAACCAGCTGGTTATTTTAGAACGACTTATATCTTGTGCTTATATATCGAATGTGCAAACATAATAATGATCTTAAGACTTTTATAAAACGTGTAATAGGTATTTATTATTTTTTCCATTTATGCCATGTATATGATCATTGAGTGCGAACACAGAACCCCCTGTGGTGAAACAAACCTTTTCTGGCTGGAAGGCCAGATTTTGAGTTTAGGATTGACAACTGTCATCTCATCACAATATATGCAGAGAAAAGTCGTCACAAAATTGTATTTATTTTCACTATCTTGTCTAATTGTATATTAGATATTAATTATTTCAGCTGTGTAAATATTATTTACCAAATTACATATTTTACAAATGAACGGATTATTTATTCCTGCAACGACCCATCGTCCCAAATGACAATCTCATCATCATCTTAAAAAGGTTTTGAGTAAAATTGGCGTCGTTTTGAATTTCCACGGTAGCTGATGACATTATTAGGAAAGAGTAGCATTAAGCCATCAATAAACCCTAATAAACCGTATCGAAGCGGAGATATTTGGTAATAGTTATGTGGACCTTTAAAAATAAAAGTATTTATTATATTGCATTGTTTCGGTTTATTGCTATATTCTACAACACTGAAATTTAAAAAAAACACGCATAAAAATTGTAAAAATAAATTTAAAAAATGGCTATTCAGTAAAATAAAGCTTCATTTGATATTATTTTCAATGTAATCAGTTATGGATGTATTAATGTAATCGATTATTTTACTGTGCACTTCTTAGTTCGGACATCCCTATTAGTATTTTGACGCAATATGTAAGAAAGTGCCCTAATGAGTTAAATGTAGTGATTAAACGTAATAAAATTATACTTTACGCTAATTAGTATAAGTAGTGACACGCTCACATTTACCTCAATATATTCTAGATATATTTACGTTAAATTTTGCGTGATTTTTGCGTGTTTTTGCTACGAAAATGACTATCGAAGGGAACAAGGACGAGGCTGATCGATGTATAGAGATCGCACAAATTGCTTTCAAGATGGGAAACACCGAGAAAGCAGAGAAATTTCTGCTAAAAGCCGAGCGTTTATACCCAACAGCTCATGCTAAAGAGCTCTTGACGCGAGTAAGAGCCGCTGGGCCCTCGGCAAGTGTGCCCAAACGTAGTCCACCAAGTTCTCCTAGTAGTGAAGAAGTTCGCAGAAGGAAACCTCCTCATCAAGCGCCTCAGCGAGAGTATTCCCAGGATCAAGTCGATGCAGTCCGTCGGATCAATACTAAGTGCAAGGATTATTATGAAATTCTAGGCTAGTATTTTTTACCTGATTATTATTCAAGGATTTCTAATGTAATAGTCATTGTTTGTGAAGTGTCAAAAAATTAAAGTATATGAATACATTTTACTAACAATGGTTCCTTATAAAATTGGCTCATTTTTCTCTGTCTTTCTGTATGTGTCACAGCCAAATTATTTTAAAAAATACCTGTGTTTATATGTGTGAAATTAGGAAAGAATGTAGATTCATGGTCATATTTAGTCTCTTTAATGTCACTGCATTTCAATGTCTTGTTAATAGCATTATAAAGAAAAATGTTAATGACAAGTTTCATTAGTGATTATACATTCTTTCCATGCAGGAACGGAGAAACCATTTCCTGTGACCAAGCTGGCCTACATAGAATACATTATATTTAATAATTTAAACACTGCTCATATAGATAGTATACAAGCCAATATTGCTCATACAGCATATTTTAGATGTAATAAATATGCAACAAACAATATACTAAGACAGAGATATTAACATCAACTTGTACACTGCAAGTTGTGTCTCAAGTCATCATGAGACCTTAATAAACAACATACAGCAAATCAATGTGGTTTGACTTGGCAATACCCTTCAAACAGGGTCCATTGTTAAGGACTATTAAGCCCTGCATGTTTGGAAGTGTACAAACCATATGGATATAGTTGGAAATGTTTCAAGTTTCATGTTTGAAAGCTTAAATACATTATTATGTTTTGACTTTTTGTCACTCCTAGGGTTGTGTGAACTGCACACATTCAGGCATCAGTTCTTTATTCCTGAACCAATTTTAATATTTTTTTATATATTAGATTCCACACTTATTACTGGAGTTCTCCATGCAGGAATGGAAAAGAATACTAATTCCTGCAGCCGGGCGGCCTATCATAAGAGGCGACAAAACAACCCACAGCCAGGCGGTAGGGCATTTGCCTGATGGGTGGCTACCACCCCTGGTCTAGAGAATGCCACCATAACAACTTTGAGTTGTGTTCCGGCATCAGTGGCCAGGTTCCAGTTTCTCCTTCAAGGCCAGCTGTACATTGCCACTACCTTTGCTATTGCTAATGTCCATAGGCGATAGTAACCACTTTCCATGACAGTTGGACGTCAGGCTGTCAGCTTGATTCGATAATAAAAAAATACAAAGTGATCCTATATAAATTTCACTGCTATTGGACTTTGGACTCTTAAGACAGCAGGAAATTCTTCACAATCAAATAGAAAATTTGTAGTACAATGCTACAAATTTTTTTGTAGTAAGTATTGTTTTGGCAAAAACATTCATGTTTCTGAACCAATTTTGATCATTAGTTTTGGTGTTGGACTTAGTACAGCTTCCAAATGGCTCCATTTGGATTTCGTTGATATTGCAGCATTTATATATTCGTTCTGAAAAAGCAAAAAAATGTCCTTAAAATCAAATGGAAAATCTCTAGTGATTGTTTTCTTTCCTTTTCGAAGGGGTTATGGCTCCAATGCAGTTTACAATTGGCCAATGTCACAGTAGGTCGTAAAATGTCAGGGGCATATAAGAATATCAATAAAAAGAGAAAAATTTGGTGGTGATCTTCCAAACCACTTTCTGGGAGTCCTGAGGACAACACAAGACATTAACAATTAACATTTTTAGACTAACTACATTATAGATAGATGGTATTTATTGTGAAACTTTCATAATTTACGTACATGCCTACTATCAGCTAGGGTAAGAAGAAAGTCCACATTGATTTGGAAAATCTTTATGTAACATACCTTCAGTGATTGAAGTTTATAACTTTCTTACTTCTGAACTAATTCATTCATTATAGTTTCTTGATGCTCCAATATGCTATAATGATTTGTGGTGTGACAGAGGATATGCCAGATTAGTTAAGTATGGAAGAAAAAGACACTTTGCTGTCCCCAAATAATTAAGAGAAGGTGAAAGAATAGAGAGAGAGCATTCCTTCAATAATTTTTGAGGTATGGAGTATGGTGAGGTATGAGGTATTTTCAATTTTTTTTTTATGGTTCCACAGACAATTGATGAGGACAGTTGTGGCTTCTAAGAAAATGTGTATGGCCTGCCACATTTGCCCAATTTGTTTATTTATGTGAATTTTTCCACTGTTTCTTCACTCCAAAAATTGTTTGATACTTGCAGGTGTCACTAAGGAGGCGACTGACTCTGATATCAAAAAGTCTTACAAGAAGCTCGCCCTGCAGCTACATCCTGATAAGAATCATGCTCCAGGTGCTGCTGAAGCATTTAAGGTAAATCTAGCAAGTTTTAGTAGGCCCAGCAGACATTGTCCTGCCCAAAACAATAAGATATATAACCCTATTGCAGCACCATTTACTGGATCCATTTTTAAATCTAAACCATCTGGGGACCCACTTCAACACACATGAAAAATTCCATGATCCAGGGATTTCGGAGGGGTGCAGTGATATGCACACTAATATTTGAATTTTATATAGAAAGAGAGAGAGAGAGAGAGAGAGAATACTTTATTGTTTTTTTTTTATATATTTTGTTTACTCTCAACCAAAGCTGTGTTTGTTTGTAATAGGCTACACACTTATCTTAGTATTGAACATGTCGGAATGGTATTTGTTATTATAAAGTAATCATATGATGGAAGTGGTCAAATGTAGTAATCAAAAGTTGTATAACCGGATGTCAACATAGAAACATTTATTATCAAGCTAACGGATATCGGAAATAGAGTAACCGGAAGTTGGAAGTTATACAGATGGCGGAAGTTGATGTTAGATGGTGTCAGTGCGGTGTGCTACGAGGACCTTAAATACGCGGTGTTCCGGCAGAAGAAGCGCAGTCTTAAACCGACAGTCTACGAGTCTACAACCATAATTCTACGTTCATCGGTTGAACAGAGCGGTAGCTCTGTTGGACAAAAGGCCCATAGTATATTGTGGTCGATAATTACTGTTCGATGTTCTTTGAGGGCATACTGCTGCTCGACACCCGACAAGCGTGGGGACAGCTCTTGGAGTAGTCCTAATATTTCTGTGTATTATGCTGTATTTAATATTGTTATTGTAATCATTCTTGTGTAATAAACTTTGATTATCACATTTCAGATTATTATTGCATTATACTCTGAGTGTCATTCGCCCCCAGCGGGACTGAAACCGACAAACATTTAAATTTTCTCCTACAATGTTATGGTGCAGTAACTGTAAAAGAACCAAATAAACAAAATAAATAAATAAATTGCACACCAAAATATACAATTACAAAATCAGACCATATTTACAATATTTTCTAGGCAATACAATAGGCGGCCTCATCGCTCAAGCGATCTCTTCCAGGGAACCTAGATCAAAGCAATTTGAATCAGGTCCATTGTGTATCACTCATTACACAAGCTTAACTTGGTTAATTTGGGGATATACAATATGTGTGTTTGTCTGCCAATTATTATTAGTATTATTGAACATAGGAGTTAACCATATTCCAGGAACAACAGATCAGATTCCGATGCTGACTTAACCCATTGACGACTTCCCCACTTTGACTACTCCTTTGCGCAGAAAGTATGCCGATAGCCTCATGATGTTACGCGTCATGGTCAGTAGGGTTGACAAAAAAGGTTACATAAATAGTTGTTGCAATACATTTATTATTGTATATACTTTACACAAGTATATATATATATTCAACTACCTACCGCGACGTCGTCTGCGTGAAATTTGTTTTCAAACCGGGGGGGGGGGGGGGGTTTGAATTTTGAAACATTCTTCAATGGTGCGCCGTTCCTATTGATCTTAAAGAAATTGAAAACACTGAAAGAATTTTTCAAATCAGAGCAGTGGTTCCTGAGATTGGCGTGTTCAATCAAACAAACAAACTCCAGCTTTATACATTAGTATCAGATAATAGTCAGTAATACAATAGAATAACAGTAAGTGGTCATCGGCAAACCTTCTACGCACGGTTCATGTATAGATTTTCATTCCAGGCCATTGGTAATGCGGCTGCGATCCTCACGGACCCCGAGAAACGGAAGCAATACGACATCCGTGGCGAGGAGCCGGCTCCAGCTCAGCATCACCACCATCAGTACTACGCAAGAGGATTCGAGTCGGATCTCACTGCCGAAGAGCTGTTCAACATGTTCTTTGGGGCAACAGGTAAGATTTACAATTTAGTAATCGAATAGCCACTATATTTAATTTTATTACATAAGTTCAGCAGACGAACCCACCTGATGGAAAGTGGTTACCATCACCTATGGACATTTGTAACGCCAAAGGTGCTATCAATATGCTGCGCTCTAAAGAAAGACTGGAACCTGGTCACCAATGCTGGAACATGACTCAAAGTTGTTATGGCATGCGCTAAGCTAGAGGTGGTAGCTATCCAGACGGGCAAATACCCTACTACCTGGCTGTAGGTTATTTTGTCGCTTCTTATGACGAGCAGCTGCAATGCAGGAAATTGTATTATTTTTCTGTTGCTGCACAGATAAAATTTGAAAGAAATTTATTCATTTTTATTCCTATATGTATATAATATCAACCTATAAATGTCCTGCTAGGCTCGGGGATATAGGGAAACAGATAGTATACCCGCCACAGATGTCCAAGGCGGCTCGGCAGGTTTGACATATCAGGTATCTCAATGTGCAGGTTTCATCACATTGTCTTCCTCACTATTGTTCTTTTTGGTCAGCACATCTCTGCCCACTGCTTGACGTAGGCCTCCCAAGTACGCGCCACATATCCCGGTCTCCCGGGTTCCTCATCCAGGTCCTGCCGGCGATCTTACGCAGGTAGTCAGTCCACCGGGCTGGCGGGCGTCCTAAGCTAGGTTTGCCGAGACGTGGAGTGGATCCAGGACTCGTTTGCTCCATGGACCGTTCGTTCTGCGACATACTTGACAGGCCCACTGCCACTTCAACTTGCTAATTTTGCGAGCTATATCGGTTCTTCGGTTGTTCTCTTGTGTTGTCTTCGGATGTCCTCATTTCTGATTTTATCCCTAAGAGAAACACCTAACATAGCTCACTCCATAGCCACCGTTGTTAGCATGGGGGTAATTGTAACTATATGCCTAACTGGTGTATGCGATTCGAACCTGCGTCCTTTAATATGCTAACCATTACGCTTATCTTATCGTATTCTTTATCCATGCAGGAATGGAGAAAGAATACCATTTTCTGCGGTTGTTTCATAAGAGGCAACAAAAGAACCCACAACACACATTAGTGACCAGGTTCCAGTCTCCCTTAAGAGAGCAGCAGCGCATTTGTAGCCCCTTTGGTTCTACAAATATCCATAGGCAATGGTAACCGCTTTCCATCAAGTGGGCCGTCTGCCTGTCTGCTGAACTCCTGCAGTAAAAAAAATTGTGTTTGTGTACTTATATACACGCGTTAGACTTTCGCGTTACTTCTTTGTCGTATAAAGATAAAAATCTTTTCAAAAATTTCATTTTTTGCCTTATTCTACATTTGTAGAAAAAACGACACTAACAATAGAGAAATTAAAATGTTGACTATAGCTAACTTCAAGTTGTCGGTTGACTATAGCTAACTTCATGGTGTAGGTTTTTCGTGCGACGGTGTGCGCGCGCATCGTAAAAATTTACTCTCATCGTTTCTCCCTAACGCTTCTAAAGAAGTATAACTTCAAAAATGTATTTTTTGGAAATTCTTTTGATTTGTATGCCAGCCTTCCCAGGTGGTGGTCCGACAGTGTACACCCGCCGGCGCGCCCGCGAGCCCGAGCCCCGCGAGGCGCACGCCGGCATCATGCAGCTCCTCCCGATCCTGGTGCTGGTGCTGCTCTCCATGATGTCCGGCTTCTTCATCAACGAACCGGTGTACAGTCTCACGGCGAGCCCCAAGTACCCAGTGCCCAGGGAGACGGACAATCTCAAGGTATATTCTTGGGATCCCTTCGTTTTTAACCGACTTCCTAAAGGAGGAGGTTCTCGATCTGTGTTCTTTTATTTATGTTTGTTGAACAATTTCTCGATTTTCAAATTTTGAAGGGAATTTTAGAATTGTTGTGATTTGAAAATCGATGAAAAGAAAGTCACACTAGAAAGAGATAAACACAAAATTGAACATTATATAATCTGAAATAAACTGTTTCTTTTTAACCTTTAATAAAAAAATCAATTCAAATAATCATAAAAAAATTCAATGATTTTTCACTCTTTCTGTATATATTTATGGCAGATATTTTTTTATTTAATTTTAAACTTTAAGCTAGTCGTTTAAAGTTTAATTTAGATTGAATTTTTGAGAATTCTAATATGTTGATGTGTATGCTAAAGGTTATTTATATGAACAATAATAATTATTGTCAAAGACTGTACTTATGTAATCACAGATTTTGTTAAGGCAACACTCAATCCTTAAAAGGGGCCAAATTTAATATTATTTTGGTCCATAATCGGCCAGCTGCCATCAAAATTGCCGCGCCAAAACCAAGAAAATTATATCGTCTCTTTCACTCTAATACAAATTCTATGTAGTTAGAGGGAGACAGCATCAGTTCAACGTTAATTTCAATTATCTGTATTTGAGCACAAATTTGTGGTGCTTCCCGTTTAGCCGTGTGTGACAGTTCGGCAACAAATCTTTGGTGGTCCCTTCTTAAAAGGTTAATTTGACTTGGACAATAGACAAAAGAGTACATATGCACGTGTGTGTGTGTGTGTGCGTGTGCGTGTGTTTGTGTGCGTGTGTGTGTGTGCGTGTGTGTGTGTGTGCGTGTGCGTGTGTGTGTGCGTGTGTGTGTGTGCGTGTGTGTGTGCGTGTGTGTGTGCGTGTGCGTGCGCGTGTGCGTGTGCGTGTGCGCGTGCGCGTGCGCGTGCGCGTGCGCGTGCGCGTGCGCGTGCGCGTGCGCGTGCGCGTGCGCGTGCGCGTGTGCGTGTGTGTGCGTGCGTGCGTGCGTGCGTGCGTGCGTGCGTGCGTGCGTGCGTGCGTGTGTGCGTGTGTGCGTGTGTGCGTGTGTGCGTGTGTGCGTGTGTGCGTGTGTGCGCGTGCGCGTGCGCGTGCGCGTGCGCGTGCGCGTGTGCGTGTGCGTGTGCGTGTGCGTGTGCGTGTGCGTGTGCGTGTGCGTGTGTGTGTGTGTGTGTGTGAAGTGAAACTTCTATATAAATGGGGCGTCTTAGAATTTTTCTGTCACGAAAAAGCGTTAAGGCCGCGTGGAGGAGCGGCTTAAATTTAGACTAGACGTGGTGAGAGGCGGCATAAGAGTAGATTAGCCTATGGATGCGATCTTTGGTTCCGGATCGAATTTAGGTTTGATAAAATAAAATATGTTAAAATGAAAAATGTATCTAACCTAATCAAGTAAAAATTTGCAGTTAACCTGCGAAAAATCGAGATGTGTGTTGGGACACACAGTAGAAGTGTAACTTCAACGGACAAGTGGTGAAACGAATCGCAACAAAATTTTAACTTGAAGTTTTAAGGGCAGGTTTTCAAATTTGACAAGTATTTGAAGTTTGACAATGTGCCCGTAAAACTTCAAGTTAAAATTTGTTGCGATTTGCTTTGCAGCTCGTCCGTTGAAGTTTTTTTTTATTGGTTTTATGTATTTTTTTTTAAGCATTTGTCGCTCCTTCTCTATACAAAATATAAGTGTGCGAAACTTCATACCCCTCCCTCCGCGCAATTTTCTTCTCTCTTATATATAAATTCTCGTGTCACAGTGTTAGTTACCATACTCCTCCGAAACAGCTTGACCGATTTTCATGAAATTTTCTGTGCATATTGGGTAGGTCTGAGAAGCGGACATCTACTTGTCATTTCCCTAAATGTTAAGGGTAGTCCACCCCTAAATATATTTTTTTTAATTTTTAGGTTTTTATTTTATTTTTTTATGATACAGCCTCTACGATCAACCCCTATTTTTTGAATAGCGATATTAGTATTTTTATAATTTTCTACTGGGATGATTTAGGTTTTCATTTGAACCAGGTAGATGGCGCTGCAATCGGGTACGAGAATTTAGGCGTTTTTTGTTGTTGTTGAAGTTTGTCACGGAATGGTTTAAATAAACAGGTGGCGCCGCGATACTCCTTCTAAACGCTGGGCCTTTTTTTGATGATTTTTTTTGTTTGTTCAAGTACATTTTAGAATAGGTTAGATTAACATTTGGTCTCGGTAGATGACGCTGGAATCGGGTTCTAGTTTTTTTTTTAAAGGCAGGACAACGTCTGCCGGGCACAGCTAGTAGATATATAATATAGTACGTGAAAAATTCCCAGGTGCCGTACTACGTGAAGGAGAACTTCCACACGGACTACCAGGGCTCCATGCGTCGGCTGGAGATGGCGATCGAAGAGGAGTACATCGTGACGCTGCGCCACGCGTGCCAGAGGGAGAAGAACTACCGCGAGAGCATGGCCTGGAAGGCGCGGAACTTCGGCGACTCGCGCCAGTACGCTGAGGCCCAGAAGCTGAGGACGCCCAGCTGCGAGAGGCTCAAGAACTTCAACCGATAAATTAATTGATTTCGCCCAACTTCGAACTCAATACACGGGTTGGGTTTACATATATGTCCCCGGATGATTTTAATGGTCAATGTGTTTAGGAATATATTTAAGACATATTTATAACAACTGAAATTGGTTTTGAGTGGAAAAAATACATATTCAATTAATTATCGATTCACGACAATGATCTGGTAGTTTTATACGTTTTTTGACGGGATTTATCGAAATAGGAGACTGTATGTATCCGAAAATTAAAATATGTGGAGTTTTAAACAGTCAGTTAGGTTCGGTTTTGTGTAGACCAAAGTGTGCCAGAACCGACTGATAACCATTCACTATTTATCTTATATATTAGTGAAATACAGAAGTGAGGTTAGATTGACAAAAACATTAATAACTCAGGATATAGTTCCTCGTTTCCTCATTTCCCGCACATAGGAGTTGCAGAAGGGGTGAGTTTTCCTTCTCCCCTCCCCCACTCATTACTTATGATTCTGGGGACATATATGTAAACCACATCCCAATACACTGTTTCCGAGCGTTTATTTCACTTTTGACCCTTGCACGTCTATGAAGTTACATATTTGGAAGATCACCGGCCAAATTTTTCTTTTATTTATATTCTTATATGCATCTGACATTTTACCACCTACTGTGACATTGGCCAAATCAATGCAAACTGCGTTAGCGCCATCATCCCTTCAAAAAAGGAGATGTTACATATTTCACGACAGAAAGCCCACATGAAACAAATGACATAATTTTCATACTCTATTGTTGTGGGTGACGTAATAGTGATGCCCTGCAAGTCACGTATTACGCACAGACACAAAACTATCGATATCATAATCGAAGGTAATCGATTTTCTATACGTATAAATAGAATTGAAGTGGCTGTTTGTAATGTCAAAATAAAAATGTGAAAAAATCAGGAAGATTCCGAAAATGCAATTTTTCGAATGTTTGTGTTTCTTCTGGATGTTGCGGCTAATCTTTGAAACGGCTGGACCGATTTTGAAGGGACTCACTGGCAGATAGGCCATGTTATAAGAAGTAACTTGGGTTACTTTTTTCAGCGTTCCGCGAAAAAAGTACGCGGACGAAGTCGCGGGCATAGCTAGTACGTTGATCAAAAATAAAAAATCTACTTTTAAGAAAAAAATTATTGATTAAAACTTATTTATAAATGAAGTCTGTTCAAAAAAATAATTGAGTAGGTACCGAATTAGGACATTACTAGATGAGCTGTCGAGCTGTCAAAAGTAAAATAAATGCTTGGAAAGTGTGTAGTTAAAGATTACGACAGGTCAACATGGCAATCGGTGTGAGGTGAGTAGACATGTGGGCCCGTTTGAAAAACGGCGGTGGTGTGACAACTCCGCGATTTTTTAAAATTCCTGTATTTTTTTTGTATTGTTACGTATTTGCGCGATACAAAGTAAAAGTCTGTTGCAATTATCTCACACGTTATTAAAATTACACAGTTCACAGTAGTACAATTCACAGTTCTTACAAACAAAACCGTATGCAACAAGACCGAAGATCATAATAAATCGCGTTATTTTTTTTAAAACTATTATTCTACTGCGATAATTATAAATAATTAATGTATATTGAGAAGCGTACGATTTACAACCGCATAATCTTAGAGCTCAATAAACTACATATTGAACAGACTTGCGTGTTTACCGTGAAATAAAGAAACTACAATAGCAGAGCAGGACCCATATAAGAAGATATTGGGCATTTCGTATAATACGAATTTTTGCATTAGATATGAGTTCGTCTTTAAACATCGTCGCAACGTCAATATATTAAAATAACAGAATTGCCCTTCCGCTGCTTTTTTAAGTCTGCCGTCTATTGTATATCATGCTAACAAATTTACTAACAGTTTTATAGAGTTCAGTCATTTTTAAACACTTAAATTGTTTATAAATATAAAATTTGTGTGGAAATTGTTTACAACACAAACAGCATTTTGCTACCGTATGCGCCGCACACCCGCACCCCTGCCTCTTGAGCCTTAGAGCTACGCGAGTCCGCAACGACCGCATTTATCGATATCGATCTCGCTATCGTCGTCGTACTTGTGTATACACACATTGGCACATCTAAAAAAAAAATTATTTACCCGGCTTTTTGTTGGCGGTAAACAAAAATATGCAAAGAAAAAATGCCTGTCAGAATTATTCTTTTTTCGAATGAGAGTTAAATAAGAAGAAATATGTAGCCAGGTGTGTGTACCTGTGTATCGAAAAAGACTCCGTTACGTCTTCGTCACGTGTTAAAATAAAAAAAAGCAATAATTGGTTTTCATGCATGAGAACTATCCACATAAGTATTAATGGATTGTGAAAATGGTCAAAAAATACTATTATTTAATATCCTGTCAATCAGACACTGGATAGAGCAGTGTTTGAAAGTATTACTTGAAATAAAAAGGTGGCATTAATTTTACTCTCATTTTCTTGCGTACCAAAGAAATTATCGATATTGATTACCTACTGACTACATCACTAGAGAATTGCTATCTCGACCTATTACGAACTATACATATGGCGGTTACCCCCTAATATCTGGGGAATTTTTTTCGCGATTTCACATAAATTTGTAGCGCTAACCAAACTACAGGTTCCTGTTAATTTTCATCCATATAGACACAATAGTTTCCGAAAAAAATAATTGCTCCGTTTTTTGCCAAAATGCTAGTGTACCCTACAATACCCTATAGTGTACCTACCTAATTTTAATTGCACCACTTTCCTTAGTCTTGAAAGAAAAGCTTTGTTCATGTGTATTGTAGAGATGGGTAACTCAGCTACTTGCGTTAACTCAATGGCAGCTCAAGTACAGGTCACTGTGTCCGCGCCCTGAGATAACGCTAAAAACGCGCTATGGCGTAGCAAAGTAATTTCTTTGGAGTGAGTCGTAAAGCGCATTCCACCTGCGCTCGCTTACTTTTAGAACTGTTAAGCGCAATCTTTAACTCGTATCGTGGCAGAATATGCATGCACGTTATTCTTTTCGTATAAAAGTGCAACTAATATAGAAAAATTAGTAAACATTTGGTTTTATGCCGTGTTTATATTATTTATGTATTTATGATATCACTATTTGATTAAAGTGCATACCAATCCTTTCTTTGAAACATTAACTTGTCCATCCAAAGGTTATTTGGAATATTGGATGATATGAATAATATGAATATTGGAATAAAGGAGAAGATGCGGTGCAACAAACTTTACGCCAACATATCATAATTATATATACACTCCTGGCTTTTTAAAATGAATTTTGAACTAATACAGGATTTTGCAAAGTTATTTGTTATGTACTTTGTAAAACTCGACCGAAAGAGCTTGGTAGCGATCGCAGGTTTCCGGCTAATAGTTAATACATTCAGAACAAATGAGTCGTTACACGCGGCGCACTGGAATGAGTTAGCGCAATGGCGCGACACAGCGCGGCGTTGCCCATCTCTAGTGCCTGTCATACTTGGCACCCTTTAAAACTTTGTAAAGTATCGAATGTAAATTAAGATTAGAGTTACCTACTAATTCCGAAGTGTTCTACATTTTTAACTTATTATCCGAGTTATTTACATAAATTGAAGTAGAATAAATATTGCATAGTATTGTTAGTATGTAGTACGCGTAAATCATAAATTTTGCGTTCTTGAAGTTTGTACGTTCAACTGCGCAGAACACAAAAGTTCACGAGTTGGACAGAGCTGTGCGGGGAAATTATTGCGTTTTCGCTCGCTCGGCATACGAAATCGCATGTCGTCCCTTTCGCACCGCACATTGTCTGATGTAATGATGGGTAGCTATTGTAAGAGCCAGCTAATTCGCTGTTTTTACAAAATAGCCACGGCACAGTTGTCAACTACTACGTACATTGGCTAATGGTTGTCGATCAAAAGCAACAAGTAACATGTTTACTGCTTTAGCCATCAGCTGTCGCCATGTACTCTTCAGCTGGCGAGTGGTTGTTAAATAAACCGAACACTGGGTTTTTTTAGCCCACTAATGAACTACCATTTGCTGTTTTTGGAATTTCGGTTGGTTACTCACTGCGAACAGTGCAAATTCAAGGAGTTAACTTCACTGGAAACTTATTTATGTTTTACGCATACTATATTGGAAAAGTTCAGTTGGTATATAGCTTGGAAATAAGTGGCCTTACAGTACACGCTTAAATATACAGCACTCAAACTCAAAACACTATTTAAAAATATTATAAGCATTTTGCAAATAAAGATTTTTGTCAGAGCGTTCCATTAGTAGCTCACAACGCTCAAAATGCTTCGTTGGCCAAAGCGACCGCGGTCGTTGTGGTCGTGGCCAAAACGTCATTAATGACATCGTCATTTTCGATCACACAATGCTCACAACGACCCTTGTCAAGATGGGGGTCGAATAGCCGTTCCACTTGGGTTTACGATTGTAACATCGGCCAGCAAGTGGAACGGGATAAATCACGGTCATTGTAAGCCCCTGATGGAACCTAACCAGTATCGAGGGTTGAAAGGCTAGTTGTCTAAAGTGACATTTTGAATTTTTTTAATTTAACAGCGTATCCACGTCTCTACATCTATAAAAATAAATTTAAAAATCTGTGTTTTATAACTGAACAAAGTTACTGTAGCAACGGTAAAGTCGTGGTAGCATAATGGCTAGCACGCATCCGAAATTCAAAGGGCCGGAACGCATGCACCACTTAGTCAGTTTTCTGATCTGATGTGCATATTTTACAATTACCACGTGCTAACGACGGTGAAGGAAAACATCGTGATGCAAGCTGCCAAGCCGCCTTGGATAAGCGTGGCGGGTATACTGTCCGTTCCCCTATAATGGGAGGCCCAAGCCCAGCAGTGGGGCGTTTATGGGATTTTATTACATATTATTATACTGTAGCAACGTCGGTTGTAGTTAAATAAACCTGCATATAGCCAAGAGTAATTGGTCACTATTTAACCAACTTCCAAAAGGAGGGTCTTAAGTAATTCGATTAAAAATTTTTTTATGGTTGTTACTCGGTTTCTCCGTCCATGCTGGACCTATTTTTTTTAGATAAAAGAAAGTTTACTTCTGGGGTGGCCCCATTGTCACCAAGCCATCTCAGGGTCAGGATGAGTGGATCTCAGAGAAATCGAGAGCGACCCTTGTTGAAGAGCGCCTACATCTGTATGCGCCTACATCGTGCCAGTAGTACAATTTCTATTGGCGCTTAATATTATATTATTTTTAAAGCTATTCAAGTATTTGCGCAACTAAAAATTACATTACTTGTCTTTACTAAACTATTTTTATTTAGCAAACCGACTTAAAAAAAAGTAAAACTTAACAGTTACTATATTTTTCAAAGTTGACTACAGGATGTAGGAAATATTTCTTTTTTGCTTTTTAGTTTGAAATCGTTTTTATATTTTTTTAATTAAAGACCCTGCTGAAATAAAGAAGTCTTGTCACGGCAAAATATGACAAAAACAAAATTTCACTTAAAACAAATAGCCTTTCAACCGTCGATGTATTATTTCAATAAGGTTTCCTTTAGAAGAAATATTTTTGTTGTGAGCTTTTTTAGATGCGAGGACGATTTTTTTGTCTTGGACAACGCATTGCCCGCGGGATATGATATAATAATTATTATTGTATTGCGTTATAGACTGCGCGCCAATCAAGTTGACGCAAAAGTCTTGTGTCTTGTTTTTCTCGTCGTTATTTAAGAAATTATTAACATAGTATATTAGGAATTGTTAGATACATGAGTAATATCATTTATTTATTAACTTTCGACGACGTATTTTTTCACTATTTTATTTAACGGACTCTTTGTGTCAATTGTTTTGGCGCGCATTACAGGCATCCATTGAACTATTTAAAAAAAAATAAGGAAAAATATTGAATTATTTAAAAATGGAAGCATATTAGGAGGATTATGTCGCTGCTACACTTGGGATAATGTTAGATGTAGCCGATGGTTAAATGCGTCATTATTAATGGCGTTGACACGGAACCCATGTTTATACACTAGGGTAGCTTTAAAAGCTTTTGGACTCGGTCACTAACATTGACTCAAGTGTGGCAGAGGCATTAGGATTAACGATAAACTAGTAAAGTATGCGATTCAGAAAAATCCTGTGAATTCTACACCCTGAAGGAATGTATTTTTTATCTATGTACTAGTTGCGATAACCTAAGATAAGAGTTTTGGCGGGAACTGTAAAGGGGGTGTTGTGCTGTGCAGTTTTATTTTCTGAAAAAGTATAAAATTACTTTAAAATGAACAATAGTTGTTGGATATTGATAGATTTTGAGTAGTGATTATGTGTTTTTGTGAGAAATGTGATCTGTATGGCCAAATGTGGCATTTCGATTTTTACAAGATCTCCGTTGAATGGCGTCGATTGTAATCTACAATACAACTGCGCCTGGCTTAAAGGCCTAGTTGCTAAGTCATAAACAAATAAAAACCTAAGAAAATACTACATTTACTTGTTTTTTATTATTATTATGTTGTTAGGTTGCATTATACATTTATTCATGTTGGTGTTTTAAGTATGTACATTTTTTTGTGAAATATAGAATTCGGGAATTTTTCTGAAATTCATACTTTGCTGGGCAATTGTCAGTCATGTATGGATAAAGTATGATAATACTGTTTACCTTTTGGGTTGTTTATATTATTTCAATAAATTTTAGTCAAATTTATCTTAATATGAATTATTTATTATTAACAGCCGCACTCAGATACACTTAATGAACCGTTAAATGGCAACAGAAATCATTTTATTCGATTCGATTCGATTTAGGCCCTTATTTGGAGTTCTGACTGCTGATCTATATTAATATTAAAAATGCGACACTCTGTTGCTTTTTGGTGACTAATGCCATGGAAAATGATAGTAACTATATTCTTCTTCAGTTCCTATATATACCGACCCTTCATTTGTGTAGAAGTCGCGTGTAAAAGTCAGTATCGGATACATTTTCGCATTAATCGTTCCTTAAGTTTTTCTGGGTGCGCACGTAAATATATTTAGTGTTAAGTTTTATTTTATTGATTATGGAATAAAGTTGGTTGATCTAATTGTTGTTTCATTGAATATGTAAATTTTGTTACAAAGTATCTCGCCTGTGTCCCATTGAACTAGGCAGTTTTAAGTCCACTTTCCACCAGAGACTGACTCCGTCTGCGTAGCCTCCAAGGACATCGTTCAGTCGGAGAGCCCCCGGAAAGGTAAAGTGCAGGGCGTTCCATCAGTAGCTCACAATGCTCCGTTAGCCGTTCCACAAGGCGACCGCGGTCGTGGCGAAAACGTCACTAATGACGTCATTTATCAGACGTCATCATTTTCGATCACACAACGACCCTTGTCAAGAGGTGGGTCGAATAACCGTTCCACCTGGATTTACGATTGTAACGCCGACTAGCAAGTGGAACAGGATACATCGCCGTTATGATTCCCTAGTGGAACATAGCCATGCTGTGTGCATTTTTTTTAAATTGCGAATCTGGCGGATGGCTTAAGTTATGGAAAGTGGTTACCAACGCTAACGATTCCAACGCGTGGCTAGAATTTAGGATGGGATGAAGTGGATGAAATGTGACAGATGAGATAGGGAAAAGTGGACCATCGGAAGTCTCATTTATCATAAGAAACACGATAAATAAAAAAATGCAATATTAAGGGCAACGGGAACAACTACGGTGGTGGCTTCTTATGCAGTTTTATTTTCCAAAACGATAGTTGAATTTAGGATAATAGACATAAGATATTTACTGCGATAAATAATGATAACTAATATCTACAGATAATGAATGGCTTTCTAATTAAAGAATTGTAAAACATGTTCCTTTGTCTGTCGTTTTGATAAATTGAAGCTTAAAAAAAGTGACAGTGACATTCTATCACAAACTCAAGGAAGCTATGGCTTTGCTGTTTGTTTATATTTATAATTATCGGTTTTTCGGTTTTAATTTATTAACTATTAAGTGAATAAACCATCGTAACAATTTAACACATCCGTTATTTTAAAATTCTTTCATTATGCATAAATGGAGTTGTTGTAGGATGTGCTTAAGTACTGATTATCTAAACCCTATATTCTCGATACCAGACCACCATAATAAATATACAAGAATTATATTAGATTCATGTGGAATTCAAGTAAGAATATAGCTAATAAGTCAACACGAAGTTTAGATTTAAATGTTAATACTTTATGGAGCATCTATAGTGCCTTTTTTGGTTACTTACTAGCATTATTTTTTAATTTATAAATATATGAAATAATGCTTACATTGCTAATTTTGATATAATTTAAGTAATATGGAACTTCCATGTATAGTGTTTACAACCTAATGTGAAGTAGCTATGGCATTATCACTGTATAGCAACATCTATACTTAATATTATAATCATGTAAAGTTTGTGAGTTTGTGACATTGATGGGGGTAATCTCTGGATCTACTAAACCGATTTTGAAAATTCTTTCAACAGTGGAAAGCTATATTAAACCTGAGTGACATAGGGATATTTGATTGTGATTAGTTATAATTATTTTTAAATTTTTGTGATGCCCATTGAAGTGGGCATGGTTTAGCTAGTAATTTTATAATAATAATATTTTAAATTTAATAAAATAGGAAAAAGATGTAAGGTTTATTTTCCAAATTTGCATTGTAATATACATTTGAGTGTCCTGATTTTAATTTTCTACTATTTTCTAATTTTTACAATCTATATATTAAAAATCAAGCCTACCGACAATAATATATTAATTTATTTCTGGGGTTGTTTTAATTTCTTTGGTATTGTAAGTTGATTTTTTATTACGAAGCTGATAGACAGGCAGACGGCCCAACTAATGAAAACCTTTTCCTATAGATGTTTACAATACCAGAGATAGAGCCAATGTATTCCCAGCCTTTAGGATATTTCATCCTTTAGGATGAAATGGGTTCAAGAGTATGGGGACAGAGGTATAAGATAAAAAGGATGGGATAGGGATTTCAAACAGGAGGAGTCGGATATGACAATGGAATAGGAGAGAGGGAGAAGGGGACCAGCAGAACTCTCACTCTGCACATGAAAAACTATTAGAATAGAATAGAATGTACTTTATTTTACAATAAAAATAATGAAACAATACACAAAAACAGTGTAGAATTACGTAAAAATAGTGGTCTTATTGTTGACAACAATCTCTTTCAGACAACCTTAGGATAGATATAGAAATGGCATAAAAGCTAGGACAGGTTTTGCTGCACAATATTTTTAAAAAATGTCACATATTATATATTGATATTTTTAATATTACATAAGTAAATACATATGAATGTCTAAGAAGCAAGTGAGGTATGTAAGAATAAGCCTAAATGGCGCTCTGTTGTTCCTGCCTACCCTGCAAGGAACCTAGCTTGAAGTTATGTATGTATGTAAATACTTAAAGCATAGTGTCAATGCCAACCATTTTTTAAGTTTTGTATTATACAATTAATTAAGGCAAATAATATTATTTTTATAGGTTGAACCAAATGACAGATTCCCCCAACACATATGCAATACTTGCATAACAAGTGTAAATGAAAATTACAAGTTTCGTAAAAAATGTGCAGAAACCCATAAAATATTAGAATCACAGTCAAAACATGGACAATTTACGATTAAAATGGAATTTGAATTAAAAACAGAAGGATCCAATACTATTGACATAACTGATTTAATATATGACAAAAGTGAAAGTTCCAATATTGATTGTCAAATTTTCAATAATATTGACAAAGTGGATTGCTTTAAATCAAACTTTGAAGAACACACTGAAAATGAAAGTCTAGAAACTGACTGTAGTAGAGAACTAAATGAGAATACATTTTTAGTTGACATTGGCAATAGTAATGAAGATAATCTCATTGAAGATGTTCTAAAAGATAATATTAGCGATAAGAATAAAGTATCTAATAAAATTGAAAATAGTATTGAAAATGATATTAATAATTTTGATAATGAAACTATTGATAATTTCATTGCTAATAAACCAGGAAAGTTAAACGTTATATCAAAAAGAAGAAGTAAAAGAAATGTAAAAAGGAAGAATATAATAATTGGTGATGTGAATACTACAATAGATCCTATTTGTGATGAAGATGATGATGAGGGAATGTTATTAGGTAAGTTATTCCTTTTATCGTCACCACCCATTATCCCTCATATATATGACATGTATGTAAGCATGTTGTTGTAAATGTCCATATAGGGCGGTGCCACTGGTGCCCAGGTACAGGTGTAGACTCTGGAGGGCGCAAGAATGGCAGGCAGGATTACTATTTTTCAGTTTTGCTCCTGAGAAGCTCCCGCTGTGCCCGTAGTACTCGATTCCAACACATACATACCTACATGCCAGTATCAACAAAATCTGTTAAATTAGACAAAACGTCTCACTCATTTTTTTGGCAGCTTCAACAATCCCTGTTTTGAGACCATCGGTACACATTATGTCATCGTTCACAAGGTCAAGCCAGCATTTCTTGCGCCTTCCCCATCGACCGGGATCTGGCGGAGGCGGCTTGACTAGACATTTGTTCCCAACATAATTAGCAGGTCTCCATAAAACGTGACCATACAAGCGAAAGTGATGTGGGAGATCCTGACACGTTCTTTCCGCATCACTCCACACATGTATCACAGCATGTTCATCTTGTGTCACGGAGTTCTTGCTTGTGGCGCTCAATTATAGGCCACGCTTCAGCACCATACAAAAAGACAGGTCTAATGATGGATTTATAGACCTGTCCTTTTAATTTAACTGGCATTTTGGGTTTATAAATGACATCTGTCACTTCATGACACTTGGTCCTGAATATCCTGACATTGATGTCTTTTTATGAGCGATGTTGAATCCCTAGGAGCGAGGTGAAATGATCTTCAGTCTCAAAGGAAGATCTTCATACTTTTGTACGTTTCGGGAATCATTTGCGACCTTAATTATCGTACAGCGCCATCTATTGGCTTGTAAGTATTCCACTGCAGAACATATTTGTGACATTTACTGTTTATCACTATATTAAACATTTTTTGGTAAAACAGGCAAAGACAGTATACAACACGAATCTAACATAGAAAATGTAAATGGCAAGCTATCACAAGTATCTAAAATTAAAGCCATTAAAAAAGAGAAGAAAGACAAAACGAAAACAGCCAGGAGAAGAAGAGAGAAGGTAGCCAAACAGGAGACAAATGGAGAGCCGGTGGAGTGCGAATATTGCCATAAGAAGTTGTCGTCTAGATTGTCAATACCAAATCATTATAAAATTCATACAGGCTTCAATATTGTTTGCGAGGTAAGTTGCATTTTGGTACTTTGTATTTATATTTATAATTTGGTATTTGATACCATCGCGATATATTTTGAAGTGAAACTTCTATGTAGACGGGGTCTTACGATTTTTCGCTCTCGAAAAAGCGTCATGGCCGCGTGTTCTGATTCGTACATTTTTAAACTCGTGATATCTTTCGAATGGGATGTCCGAATTGAATAATTCGGAAAGTTATATAAAGGTATTGAAGCAGTCTTGAATATGAAGTAATTTATTTTGATAAGATGAATACCATGATACAAATAAAGAGCCTTTACTAGCGGCGGCATTTTAATTGAATTTTTAAAATGAAAGAACATGTATTGTGGCCTAACTATAATAGTTAGACATATGCTGTTGCGAGACTTTTTGTAGATAATGATGTCTTCTACGAAGTCGTAGTACATTATTTTATTCTATCATCAATAGTTTTTGCTGTGCACGCTATTTTAGGTATTTTTTTTGTTATATACCTTCATAGATTAAAACTTATTATTATTATTAAATGCTGAGGTTATTGTTGTTCCTCGAAGACCTAGGCCTGTCTATTATAATTGAAAATTTGATGTATTCTTTGTATATTTCGAGAATTGGCTTGCATATATGTAATATGTGTTGTGACAGGAGATGTATGTCAGAATAGAGGAGTGTGGAAGGAAAAGACAATGCTGAAAACAATTCGGATATGGTGAAAGAAAAGAGAGGAGATATTTCCATTAATATATAACAGTAAGTGAATTGTTCCAGCATTGTGGCAAGAAGTTCATATCTCGGCGCATCTTGCTGATGCACTGCCGCGCGAGGCATGGCTACGAGAAGACCGACAAGTGCCGCTTCTGTGACTACAAGGCTTCCAACGCTGATCAGGTCAAGGTATGCCTTTGACGTTAACTTCCCACGGGATTACCGGGACTGAAAGTCCTACGGTATTTAAAAAATAATGTAAGCTAGTGTTTAAGTGAAGACTGTGTCAGAATATCAATAAGAAATCTTATATCTTATACTAATATATAAAGCTGAGGATGTTGTTTGTTTGAATGCGCTAATCTCAAGAACTACGGATCTGATTTGAAAAATTCTTTCAGTGTTAAATAGCCGATTTATCGATGAAGGTTATAGGCTATATATCATCACGCTAAGACCGATAGGAGCGGAGCACCAATGATGAATGTTTCAAAATCGGGGTTTTTTAACTTACTTTTTTAAAACTTTGCTATCGATCAGTGAAAACATCACATTCGGATTCGAGTTGTTTTTTCAGCTGCTCATTTTAAATTATTTTCAGTAAAATTTCCGCGGGTTCCCAAGGTTAAAAGTAGCGTCTAAGAATTTGCTATCGACCAACGATAACCGCATCGAAATTGTGCCAATAGTTTTTACGTGATTCCCGAACAAACAGACGAGAAATCATTATCAGTTTTCTTCTTTTAGATCCACGAAAGGCTGCACACAGGTGAGAAGCCTTTCGTGTGCAAGGAGTGTGGAGCCGCCTTCATACGGAACAGCACCTACAAGCAGCACATCGCCACGCACCTCACAGAGAAGAACGTGGAGGTGCGTATAAATCCCACAGCCCACTGCTGGGCTTGGACTTCCCATTACAGGGGATCGGACAGTATGCCCGCCACGCTTGTCCAAGGCGGCTTGGCAGGTTTGACACATCGGTTATCTCGATGTGCAGGTTGCATCACATCATATTTCGTTTTTGCAATTGTTCAATAATTATTTAATGTCCTTCCTTTTTATTTATTTAATAAACATACAATAAATACCTTAACTTAGAAAAAAGTTTGTTCTACGGTATTTCTAGACGTAGCGCAAGCATTCGATAAGGTCTGGAAGGAAGGATAATTTGAAGAAAATTAATTTTAAGTTGAAGAAAATGCTACCCAAACAGTATTCAGATTTTTTAGCATCATATATCTTAAATATAATGTTCAGTGGCCGATAAGAAAATTGCTTTTCAGACCTTAAAGAAGTTAAAGCTGGAGTACCACAGGGTAATATATTAAGCCCGTTTCTGTACCTAATATACACAAGTGATATTCCAGAACTAGAAAATAATACCATAGCTACTTTTGCGAATGACTCAGCCATTATGGGCTACAGGAGTTACTGAAGCTACCGAAATAGGGCTAGCCCTGTGGGTTTGAGTGAGATAGGAGGAGCCTGCCTACCGCTGCCGTATACGCGTGAGAAAGGGAAGCCAGACAGACTGGCGCCGTAACGCGTTACGTAACGAAGCGGTTTACCCTCCCATAAGAAGTTATCACTTCAAAAGTTTGGGATTAGGAATTATAAATATTTACACTAATTTATAAATTTAATGCAATACAGACATAGTTACAAGAACATGCCCATGTTCCCCGTAAAACTTTTTTTAATTTCCAGTGTGACCAGTGCCCGGCGCGTTTCAAATCCGTCACCCTCATGAAAATACACAAAAACAAACATAAGCCGAATCAGTACGTTTTCAAATGTCGCATTTGCAACAACAGTTTTGTGCGGAGGAGAAATGTCACCAGGCATTTGGAGCGTATACACAAAATGCAGCCGGAGCCCGCTCTGCTGGAGAGGGTTAGAGTTGGAGCCAGCGAGTTGGATGCATCTTGAAGTTAATTCAAGAAAGAAAGAGAAGACAATGGCAATGCGATTATATGTTTATATATTACTAGAGTTTACCCGGCGGCAACGCCGCGGGTCAACCTCTGGTGTGTTCCTTTTGTTTAAAGAGGTTACAACACAGGTTACATTGTATTATATTTTTGTTATTGCTATTTGCCCCGGAAGCTTCACTTAGTTTTATATCGCAAACTATCCTATCTCCCGGATGAAAAGTATCTAAGCCAACTTTCGGTATTAAAACTACATAAGTACTCCAAAATGACCAAATCGACCACGAATTCAACTAAATGACCAAATGAACTAAAATGGCAAATCATAAAATAAAAACCTATCCCACTTTCTGGGATAATCTTAACATAAATCTATCCTCAAACTTATCCTATTATCCGGGATGAAAAGTATCCCATGTCCACCCTCGGTATTAAAATTATGTATATACCGATTTTCAGTCACGTTGGTCCAGTAGTTTTTCCGTCAAAGCGTAACAAACAAACAGACAAATATATTTTTATCCCGCAAACTATCCCATTTTTCGGGATAAAAAGTGTCCTATGTTCATTCTCGGCATCGAAATGTCCAGTAATTTTTCCGTGAAAAGAGTGATAAAAACTTAGATGTATTTAAAAATTTTGTTTTTCAATTTTCTCTGTATGGGCTAATCTCCGAAACAACTGGACCGATTTAAATGAAATTTTGTATGGTAATTTATATCTTATATTATAACTAGTATTTGTTTAATTCATCAATCGTTGTGAACTAATTTGATATTTAAAATTTTTTAACAGTGACATGATTTATAACTTAAAACTGTACCACGTGGAAATACTCAATTTCTGAAACAAATTTATTATTATATCCCTGGTCAAATACTTTGATCCCGAAAAATTAAAGAGTTCCCGTGAGTAAAAAAACTTACGCGCACGAAGTCGCGAGTAGAAGCTAGTAATAAATAATGGAGAAAATTCGCAAAATACCAAGCCAGGAATCGAACTCGTAACCCGCTTGAGCTACAGAGGCCGTCGTAAGCTAGTATTAATATAAGCAGTGTAATATTGAGTATTAGAATTGTGATAATAGATTATATTTTTATATTAAAAATTATATTAACAACTTGAAAAAAAAATCTGTTTTAATTATATACCTAACGGACCTATTTTGGTGACTGAAATATTAACAAATTGTCAACCGATGTTTTCATTGAGTAAGCATTCTGTTCACTGTGTTTTTTTTCCGCATAAAATAAAATTATAATCTAGTCCAGGAAATAAGACTAGTGAGTAATTTAAATGTGACCTAAAATAACTAGATATCACTTAAACTAAGTGGTGGTGCGGGTGACAAAGGTAAGAATTTGTTGGTGGTGGAAGGAGGCAAAATCCACAGCCTGGTAGATAAAGCGGCACTCACCTGCGGATTCCCAATCCTCGTTCCTTAGAATAGCACGTTCAGCACGTCTTCCGAAATTTACGTATTATTCACACCAACAACTGGAGCGGGTTTATAGGTAAAAAGCGTTCTTATGATTGCACTTAATGCGCATGCGGTGTTCGCGAGGCCATCGACGTACTGGGTCGCCCGTCGGCACGAATCATGGTTGGCCGACAGGTGGCACCACCTGTCTCTATCCAGCGTGCGGATTTGCGGGAAGGAACGGAAAGGATAAGGCGCAAGGCGCCTAACCACTAAGAATGTGTCCAATAACACGTTTCCTATTGCCTTTATTAAGGAGAAGACACTTTGTTCATGTGTTCTTTTTTAATGTTTAACACATTACATTAGCACTACACTTAATTATTAGGAGAGTATTATAACAGTAACTCAAACGGTTTCGTCCTTTTGAGTCTTCTTAATAAATCTGTAGGAGCATGCAATCTGTAGGAGCATGCCGCCATAACAACCTCGAGAGAGCATCAGCGCGTTAGGTGTGTTTTGTATTATATGTGTATTTTCTACTAATTAATTTGTTATCTGTCTAGTGAGGGGTTTACATTACGGGCACTAGGGGCTAGTGCCCAGGGCAGCGAAAATATTTCAACTTTTTGCTATAAAAATCTATTATCTAATAAAATCTAGAATCTATAAAATTTGCTAAAAAATATTTGTTCGCGACGCTTAATTTAAAATCCTGTCCTATAATATTGTTACAAGTTACGGGACACGAATTAAAATGCCGTTGGAATTACTATAGAATTTATTAGAACTATACATACATACATAACTTCACGCCAAGTCCCTTGCGGGGTAGGCACGAACAACAGAACGCCATTCAGGCTAATTCTTACACACCTCACTTGATTCTTTGACATTCATAGCTCTTGTCATGCGCACTCGTCTGTTCTTAAGGCTCCTGACATCACCTTCTGCTAATACACGATCGAACTATACGAACACGTATAACATAGGTACAAATATAACTGGACACAACCAGTACAAACTTGATGCACGATTCTGTACACACGTCTTGCGCGTATCGTAATCGTTGCTTGACGCCCCACCCTTCCGTTCGGACAGTGTTTTATACTAAACTATACAATATGTCTTGACACAATGGTCGACCGCATAACAATAGTTTCTAAGAATCACACCTGGTTAATGGCTACTGTAAACGATTACATTACACAACAGGGTGTTTATCTAATTACAAATTATAAACACAAATTAAACAATAGAAGTCCAAATGCTAAAAGATAATAAACTGCAGGTGTGCATTTACTTTTGTCGACGTAACAATGTTATTTCCACAACTACCCGCTTTTCCTAACCGCGTTATACAATCACCTTCTCTTAGTCGCCATCTTCCGTATCATACGATACCCTTATTGAACTTACCACTGAAATAATTAATACTGCTTGTTTTTACAAGTCAGTCTGCTATCGACCCTCGTATGACAACTTTGTTATAAGCGCCTTTATACCGTGCCGCGTTAATAATCGAAGGCCGCAAGAAGGAGACAAGCCAGAAGATTTGCTGCAAGGCTCCTCACAACTTGGTGTAGTTAGTCCAGCCCAGAGGTTAGACTCCCTTTTATCCATAGTAGCAACCCTACCACCGCCATTTTGGATACGCGTACAGTCCCTAATACTGGACTGCCGCGATGACAAACAAAATACGTTGACACAAGTTGAAGTTATTGGTTTTATGTCAAGTCGAGTTCTTATTGGATATTTACGTCTTAAAGTCTAGTTACAGTGTATAGATTATTAGGCGGTATTTTTCACGGCGCCTGTCTGTCTGTATGCTTTCTTGCTACCACCCTAATTCGTCCGCTGTCGCCGCACGCACGTGCACAGGTTTTCTAAATTACGAGTAAACTTCTGTCGTGCGTCGGAGATGACAGACAAGTTTTTTTAATGTATACATATAATAAAATTGTAGGTCAAATTTCTGTACAATGAAAAAAAATGCTAAAAACCGAGTCAGGGGGATGTAAGAAGTGAAACAGAACTAATTTAGATTTTTTTCAAATTTTTTGTTTGTCTGTCTGTTTGTACCGGCTAATCTCCGAAATGACTGGACCAATTTACATGAAATTTTATATGGTGGTAGCTTACATCCCTGGTCAACATATAGGATACTTTTGATCCCGAAAAATTAAAGAGTTTCCGTGGGATGATTAAAAACTTTTAATTTCTTAAACAGCTTATAACAGACTGAAAGTAATTTCTCTGCAACGTAACATAATAGAAGCGCAGAGTTTGACAGGGTGTGGTGTCATTGAGACAGTTTTATCTCATATATATGTAATATATAAAGCTGATAAGTTTGTTTCTTTGTTTGTTTGCTTAAACGCGCTAATCTCAGGAACTACTGGTCTGATTTGGAAAAAGATTTCAGTGTTACATAGCCCATTTATCGAGGAAGGTTATAGGCTATATACCATCACGCCAAGACCAATGAAGAATGTTTCAAAATCGGGGTTTTTTTCAAAATTTACTGTTTTTTTTAAATTATTCCACGCGAACGAAGTCTCGGGCAGAAGCTAGTAAAACAATAATTTGGCATTAGTCATTTATTTCATAATGATACAAAACATACATTCCACAAACATAACATTCCAGCACAAATATCTAGATTATGACACATACAATCATAATAACACTATCTATACTATACATTGTTTCTCTTCAGATCATTTTTCGTACATTACAAACAGGATTTTTGGAATTAATTACACTATTCAATTATTTTTAATGTCTCGGATAACTTAAGCCGCAGAACAACTAGTCAGATATTACAGTAAAAAAATTGTGAGGTTGTATTTCAGATATAGATGTGGCAACACCGACAGTGAGATCTCATACAAAAAACATGGAAATTTTATACATCCCTACTAATATTATAAATGTGAATGTAAGTCTGTTTGTAACGCTTTCACGCGAAAACAACTGAACCGATCATCATGAAACTTTGTACACATATTCTTGGAGGTATTAGAAGTAACATAGGATACTTTTTATGAAAAAAATTCATTGCGGACAAAGCCGCGGGCAGAAGCTAGTATATTATATTTAATTTGTCACCACGTGTCTCGCTGTGTGAAGACCAAATAAACGTTTCTTCTTTCTGTCTTTCGTCATGCGTGAGCGAGATAGCGAGCTTCATTAAGTAGTAGCCCCTTGGTATCAATTGTTGGAACTTTATAAAATATCTTATTTAGCATCTAACGACTTGAGTTCAGTATAACAAAAAAGTTAAATAATTAAATTTAAATTGTAACGAAACATCACCCTTCCACATTCCGCCATTAACATTTGGAATGTATTAATAAAATATATACAATATGTAACAAAAACTGTCCTAATCTGTGTGTCACACTCACTTGTCTCAAATCGTGTGTAACGTTCACCTGTCTCAACTGGTGCGTCACATTCGCCTCTCCCAAGTCGTGCGTGACATTCTCTTAAGTCACGCGTCACATTTCCTGTCTCATGTTGTGCATTACTTTCAATGATCCCAAGTCATACGTAACTTTCGCTTTTCGCAAGTCGTTTGTCACACTCAGCGCGTCACATTTACCTATCTCAAGTCTTGCGTCATATTCGTTTGTCTCAAGTCGTGCGTGACACTCGCCTGTCTAAATGTACAAAAATAGCCACAATTGGACTAAATATTACTGAAAAGATTCTATATTAATTCCCAAAGCGGACCATCAGACTCACATGTGCTGACCTGGGACTAAAACAGAACCATATACTAGAATTATGATAACTCCGATTTTTTATTATCAAATCAGAAGTAAACAGTTGAATGATGATAACAATGCCTAAATTCTGCTCCTTTTTGATATTATAACATTAATACTGTATAAATGCATTTTTTTAAATTGTCACTGATTTATAACCCGATGTACTCTACAGAACTCTCTGCAGCACGAATAAATCCATAAGGTTTCTGTGTTACGGTCGCATATTTTTTTATGTATATCAATGTAACCATATTGGAAAATAAATAAGTTGTGCTCCACATTCGCTGATCTGTAGTCATGCGTCACACTCACCTGTCTCAAATCGCGTGTCACATTCACCTGTCTCAAGTAGTGTGTCACCTGTCTCAATCGGTCGTGTATCTCTGTTCAGAGTTTTTGCTACTCATACGATCAAAGTCAAATTCAACAGTCTGCTATTACAATGTCATGGTTAAGCAATTATAATAAATCACATATTGTTTTATATTCATCTATCTAAACATTATAGATATGCACTATTCTCTAAAACCTCTTACACATTACAGCTTGCATTCTATAAGAATCCAGTTTCAAAGAGCAAAGCTAGAGTTTAAGTTCTAGCTTAAAGTATAGCCAAGTGTCTGTCATTGTGCAATTAGGAAGGGATTTAGTATATTTGACCTTTTTCAAAAATTTTGTTATTTGACTACAGGATGATAAAAAAGTATTCAACATAATGTCTCAAAATTACCCCATTTAAGTTTTTATAATTATTTTAGGTCAATAATAATATAGATCAATGTACCTTACCCTCAATTTTAACTTTTCTATATGCGGTAGAAAATTAAAAAAACCAATAACAAAATTTATTTTAAATAAGGCCTTTCATATGTATATTTTAAGGCGTATTGATTAAATACTTTGATCAACATTCTGCAGCCAAATGAGAGAAGCAAAGTATTCTAAGTCGACTCTTTTGGGAAATGAGGTAAATGTTAAAAAAATACAAATTAGGTCCAACCAGGTGTCTCAAAGACGCCCATCTTTGAGACACCTGATTGGGCCGAAGTTTCGAAAAACTCCAGAAAGAAATTACGTAGTAACTAGCTGACCCGGCAAACTTCGTAACGCCTCAGAAACAATAAAAAAAAAGTCGATTTCTGAACGACGGGACGAACATCAAACGTTAGACAGGTAGGAATAGTTTCTAAGGGAAGGCGATATTGTCGTGTTTACTATATTCCAATCATGTTTATTTACTCACCTTTTAAACCTTCCCTGGACTTCTACAAATAATTTAAACACAAATTAACCAAATCAGTCCAGCCGTTCTCGAGTTTTAGGGAGACTAACGAACTCTAATTGGTTGTATATATAAGAAGAATATAAAGGCAATTACAAGACCATAAATTTTCAAAAAAGCATATATTACACTAAAGTTCAAAATTGTATAATAATATATAGCGGTCAGCACTTTTTTTCATATAGCCCTCATCCGCCGAGTAACGTGGGATAAGGAGCTTCGTTCCAATCTTTTTAAAATAAACTTTAAAAAACTTTTCAATTGCATTCTTCATTATACTTAAAGGAAACAAAACCAATGACAAAATACGAGATGAGAGAATTACCGTGTCACGACATTTGGGTGGCTAAAGTCTCAACAGTAGAGACGCTAAATTAATAACTCTTATAGAACACAAGCTTACGAACAGACGCCAAACCAATCATATACACATATATTACACACAATATTTATACAACGTACCAATAGATTTCTCCTAAAATGTAAACAGTCTTGATTTGAAACGATGAAACTATTTACGTTTTAAGAAAAAAATAAAACACAACATGTAGACTCCAATCTATTTCACAATGAACATCTGCGTATAAAGTTCCATTAGAGGTGATTTGAATTCCACTAGAGTTCGCACAGATGGCGCTGTGCGGAATAAATACAAAATATTGTTTTACCATAGATTAATGAGACTCGTAAACGTCAAATGTCAAGTCTATGACATTTGACAGTTGACAAGAGAACACTAGCTGCTCCATTAAAAACAAAATCACACGGCAACTGCCCTATTTATAGAAGTGCAATTTTAATTTCACCAATTAGTTATTTCAGAACGACGGGTATGTCGTAAAAATATTTTTCGTAAATGTCGAAACTTAACTATGTATTCTGACGCAAAAATTTTCCGCTCTTTTCATTTTTGAAGTGAAATTCGGTTTCTTTTTCCATTTGCAAAAAAAATGTGTGCTGGAACACATATTAGAAGTGAAACTTCAACGGACAAGGGACAAAATGAATCGCAATAAAACTTTTTTTTTACTTTTTTTAACAAAATCTGAAAATAACTGCTGAAATTAAAATGACCAATATATAAGATTTATTTGAAAAATATAATTGTCAGTTATTTTTTTAATGGGACAGCCGAGATAAGCGCAAACACACATACAAATAACCTAACTTATTAAAGCTGATTTTGAAATAATTTTAGTAATTAAATCTATATAAATACAAATGTATGTACGCGCATACCTTGAGAACGACTACACCGATTTTGATGATATTTTTGAATGTGGCTCCCCTGAGAGCTTAGATTTACAATGGGCACCGGTAGGTGGCGCTGAGATCGGGGTCCTAGATTTCTATTTTTTCAGGGCAGGGCAACGCCTGAGGGACCTCTAGTGGATGATTATAAAGAAACTGGGTGAAACAATTTATCCTGAAGACGGAACCACCATAAATTTGCCGAACTCTCACACACGGCTAATTGGGAAGCCCCACAAAGTGGTCAAATACAAAAGAAAAGAACGTTGAAACTGATGCTTTCTCCCTCTAACTACATAGAATTTGTATTAGAACAAAAGATACGATATAATTCTCTTGGTTTTGGCGGGGCAATTTTGATGCCAACGCAGCTTGTGGGGAAAAAATAATATTAAATTTGGCTCTTAAATCAGGTTAATATTATAGCGCCATCTGTAAGACGTAGTAGGTAATCAGTTCACCTTAATCAAACATATAATGTAACACTAAAAATCTATTCCACAACATTATTTCATGGTTTTTATTATATTTAAAGCGGAGCAAGGAACTTAACTAATCATGTTTTTACGGGTAACACTAGGATGACAGTGAGTTATTTTCATACACCATTTCAATCGAAATTTCCTGAAATTAAAACAAATAAATTTTTCAAAATAATTATATTAACTATTTGATGTTTCATAACGATTACACCAGTATACATAAATAAAGTGGTCTCTAGTTGGATGCGCTAAATCCGAATATGGGGTCAGCTTGGTCCGCACACCGTCAACATTTTGACAGTATATGGACCAATATGATCCCAGATCTGACAAAGTGGTCTGTACTTTTGACCAGACCCATCTATTTTTATGTATTTCAATGCACTGAATCTGAATATGGGGTCGCTTTGGTCCACACATCGTCAACATTTTAAGGGTATATGGACCAAAGTGACCCCAGATTTGAAAGTGGTCTGTACTTTGACCAAACCTGTCTATTCTTAGGTATTTCGATATGCTGTATCAGAATATGGGGTCAGTTTGGTCCATACACCGTCAACGTTTTAAAAGGTATATGGACCAAACTGACCCCAGATTCGGTCTTTTGGCAAAGTACATACCACTTTTTTTGTGTTTATGAACCAACAGAGCTTTCTCACATATCAAGGGCCCACTTATCCAGGTTTCACTGTATAAGGCATAAAGGGCGGTCTCGGTTCGAAACACTCACCAGAGTATAAGTTAGAAGGGGGCCGCCTCGTCGAGGGTGTGCAGCCAGTTGAAGATCATCATGTTCCTCTCGTACTTGGAGAGGGGCCTGCCTCGTTCGCGCTCGAGGTCGGCCGCCGTCAGGGCCAAGTGGGCCGCCTCTGAAACCATCGAGACAGTCATTTGAATAGGGTAAGTATTTTTGTTTGATGTTGTCTGAAACAAGCAGACACGCAGACGGCCCTGCCCATGGATAGTGATTACCGTCGCCTATAGGAGTTTGTAACACCAGGTGCGGAGCCAATGCGTTGACAACCTATTATTAAAATGTCCTTTATCATTGGATGGAATCAAGGGATGAGACAGAAAACCGACTTTTATGATTATAAGTCGGTAGCCGGTCTACGCTCTCCTGCTTACATGTCAGAAACCGGTCTGCACTGTTTTAGGATTCTAATTTAATGAAACGACTTGGTACGAGATCAACACAGCAGAAAATTATTTATTCTTCACAGAGTAGATATTACATTGACATTTGACACTTTACAACTGTCACCCATTGCAGTGAGAATGATACTACAACATGCACTTTCTTGATAACATGTCAGAAAACGGTTTGCACTTTTCTGCTTACATTTCGGAAACCGATCTGCATATTTTTACTTGCAATTGGAAACCGGTATGCAACTTTCTGCTTATATGTCAGAAACCCGTTTGCACTTTTCTGCTCACATGTCGAAAACTGGTCTGCACTTTCTGCTTATATGCAGGAAACCAATCTGCACTTTTCTGCTAACATGTCGGAAACCGGTCTGCATATTTTATATTTTTGTTGGAAACCGGTCTGCATATTTTTACTTACAGTTGGAAACCGGTATGCAACTTTCTGCTTATATGTCGGAAACTGGTCTGTACTTTTCTGCTTATATGTCGAAAACTGGTCTGCACTTATCTGCTTATATGTCAGAAACCGGTCTGCACTTTTCTGCGCAAACGAAAACAGACGATCGTAATTACAAGTTGTGTAAAATTGTACCACTTGGTACCTCACCTGGATGGACGAACCGCGCGTTGGGGTGCTTCTGTGGCACTGTGAGAGTCGTGGGCCCGGGGCCGGAGACTGCGTTGGCGACGGCACTCACCGCGGCTGCCTTAAAAAAAACAACTCGACAAGATTATTTACAATATTTGACAGCTACTAGTGTTTTCTGACAATTGACATACGTTGTGGCTGCAGGGGTGCGCGTCGATATTTTAAGCTTTTCTATATTTTTTTTTGGCATTGAAGTCGTAAAAATTGTTTACTCTAAGTGTTTCACGGATCAAGTTATCTAAACTAATGTAAATATAATGATTTGAGTTGTGTAAAGTGCGAAATTGATTTTCTAAGGAAATTCAAGATATGATAATAAAACTAGGTTTCAACGGTTTTAAGTGCGGTAATTTATTTGATTTTCATCATTTCAGGGTTTCGGCCAATTCAGTAACCATGATCGCGGATGACAAAGGTGTCAAGTTTCAATGAGTATTATTAGTTTTATTAAGCCTACTACTTGATCCCGATACTGAAAAGTGGTCGGAACGTCGGAATAATGAAAATCAAATAAATTACCACGCTCAAAACTACTAAAACTTAGTTTTACTATGTGCACTAGTCGCGAAAGCTTTAAAAAATTATCAAGATATATTTAAAAAAAATCCACTTTTTCTTTTTTTAGTTCATTTTTATTGCGAACAAGTGTTACATAGGTCTTATAAAAACATAACTGTATTACTTAGTTGGCCTCTAATAGCATCGCAATATTAATGTTAATCAACCTATAAAATATGTAATACAGTATAAACTCCATGTAACGTCACTCAATTTAACGACAAACTACCTTAAGTATCGAAAACACTTGGCTTTGGTTGGTTTAGCTCGTCTTCCATTTGGATCGACTGCTGAGTAACTATGTTCTACATCTCAGTCTTTCCTTCACATCAAAGCGCAGGGCCGCGAAGGGAGGAGGGGGTTTTTAGTGGGTATTGAGGTTGCTCGCCCGTGCGGCATCGCTCGGAGTCTCCACACTCCTCTGTGTAGTCCATAGCGGACGGAACGCAAATAAAGCATACAATTGCTAGCGTTACCGCCCCCCGTGGATTCGTGCCGTTTCCTAGTGACGGCCCAGAGAGTGCGTAAATCGGTTAGTCATTTTCCCTCGCCTCAAAAAAAAAAAGCTCGTCTTCCATACAATGATACACTCTATATAGCATTACACCCACTCTCAATAACGACAACTATTAAGTAATAAAAAGTACCTTTAAGTAGCCAAAATTAGTAAAAGCTGCGCAGCTGTGTACGTTCGTTTATTGCTTTACTATCTTAGCCCGTAATAACCTAGACTGTCGGCATCATGCATACCGAAATTTCTAGGTACTTCCTTTAGCGCCTAGATGCATCAATATCGCAAGATACGGACAATTAAAAAAAATATACAACAAAATTACTGGTGCAGCAAAAGGCATCAGTCAAAATAATAGAATTCTCTCCATTTAACGACAACTCTCTATAACGCCATAATATGCACGGTCCCTTGGTGTCGTTATGTGGAGGTTGAACTTTATTTGTTTTGGTGCCTTATATATATATTTCATACAATACAATATCTTCGTAATTTTTACCACTCACTTAAATATTTTTAGATACTATAATAAGATTTTATGACTATGCACTCGAATAATTTTTTGGTTAAACATATTAAAATGATTTTCTTGCATTATATTACGTGTTAACTTATTATATATTCTTGGTGCCGTCCCAAACACGCTTTGTCATATAATGCGGTTATTTGCTCACCTCTAATCTGTCCAAATTGAAGTCAGACTGCGACATCCTCTCCAACGCTCTATAAGTTGTCAGCAAACGTCGTTTTATGTAGTTTTGGCGGACCTGAAAACGAATATACATTCCTATAGCATATACAAACGTCATCCTAGTTTTAAATCCCGGTTTTATCTGTGGAGGACCGAAGAAAGAACACATTTTTAAAATTTCTTTTTATTCCATTAGTTCAGCAGACGGCCCACCTGATACAAAAGTGGTTTCCATCGCTTATGGACATTTGCAACACCAAAAACTAACATACTACTGTTAAAACGCTTTAAATTCTTTTTTTTGATTTAAAACAGCTTGGTTTAATATTTTAGTAACAAACCAAATAATCTTGAATTTATATAAATTCTAACTCGCGTAAATTGATCCGTGCACATTCATTTGGTTGGAGCCGAGTGTTGTTCGGGTCAGTTGATTCACAATATGTGATAATTTTGATATATTTATTTCCATTGCAGGAGTTCAGCAGACAGGCAGACGGCCCACTTGATGGAAAGCGGTCACCATCGCCTATGGACACTTGCAACACCAAAGGTGCTAAAAATGCGCTGCTGCTCTCTTAAGGGAGACTGGAACCTGGTCACTAATGCCGAAACACAACTCAAGGTTGTTATGGCGGCATACTCTAGACCAGGGGTGGTAGTCATTCTATCGGGCGGTATGCCTTGAGTAGACTTATTATACACGAGGGGGGGGGGGGATGACAGTATGAATTTGTCGACCTACAGAAGGAATAAGCATAGAGTTCCAAGCCCTAACTCCTACCTTCGTATAGTGTTACAGACCCTAACTTCTCCCTCCTTATCATAGTGTTCCAGGCCCTAACTCCTTTCTTCTTACCAAAGTGTTCCAGGCCCTAACTCGTATCTTCTTATCATAGAGTGCCAGGACCTAGCTACTACCTTCTTATCAGGAGTAACTAGACCGTAACTCCTACCTTCTTATTGTCGGTGGGCAACGGTCTTTGCTGCGGTTGTGTCGGCTGCGACCTTTGTGGAGAAGGCAGCTGAGAACCACCCACTAAAAAGGAAACAAAATATATAATATTATATAAAATTCTAAAAATGCCGTGTCTGTATATTGAAGCTATTAAAAAAAAAGTGGAATACACTATATAAATGGAGAACACGTTGCAATTTTTTTGTCCGTTTGCTCAGGTTTAACGTAAAAACCAATAGACCAATTTCGATGCAGTTTCCACAAATCGACAGCAAATTTTTAGATTATTGTCCTGAGAACCCCGCCAGAACTTTTCTGGGAATGATTTGAAAAAAATGGCAAAGTGTTTCGTGTTTCACTCACCGGCCACCCACGTGCTGCAGGACCGCGACGCCGCACTCAGCGTCAGGGCTTCGATGGCGGCACAGAGGCCCACCTCTGAAGTGGCACTGGAAGTATAAAATACAGTCTACTGAACTATGATAAATTCCTATATTTATTAATTTAATTTGTAAAATTAAGACATATATCATCAATCAAGTTTTTTTTTATTTATATAATTAAAATAAAAATTGGCTCAAACAGTTAATTACAAAAAAAGAAAAAGAAATACAATTATCAAAAATTACATAAAATGTCTATTTAATTTACATTAGGTCAATATTGAACAAAATAAGAAGAAAATGTCACCACAATAATTACTGATAAAATACAGATAAAAAAAGGTTATGTCATTACTTAAAAATTGTAAGTCATTAGACCATTCTAAATTATAACATCTTTTAATTTGGGTTTTAAATTGATATGTACCTATGAAAGGATAAATACTAGTAAATAGTGCATTGTATTGCTGACATACAATGCTATTGCATGAGTAGACGGCAACCAAATGCTTCTTTGGCTTTTTGACATGCCATTATTATAAAGAAACTTTGTTTGCGTCTCTTTAAATCTATGCCATAGTAAATCTGCAAGTGGTTCAACCAAGGTCACCTCCTCAGGTGGCCGCCGGGCTTCGCGTCGAAGACGTCGCCGGCGCTGAACGACCTGCGGAGCCCCAGCTGCTTGCAGAGCGCTGCGCAGCCGGCGAGCAGCTCGCGGCAGTTGTCCGTGCTCTGAAGCGGCAGGGTCGACGACGGCCGCCTTGACAATACAGTGTAACTCCATGTAGCGACACCGAAGGAACAGTGCATTTTGTGGCGTTATAGAGAGATGTCGTTAAATGGAGGGGAAGTCTATTTTTTGTCTGACGTCTTTTGCTGCACCAGTAATTTTGCCGCATATTTTTATCTATATTTAAACCTTGCAATATTGTGGCATCTTGGTGATGAAGGAAGTACTTAGAAATTTCGGTATTTCAGAATTTCTTAGAAATTTCGGTAGTTTCGGCCAAGTTTATTACGGGCTAGGATTATAAAGCGATAAAAGAACGTGCGCAGTTTTGACTAATTTTAGCAACTTGGTAATTTTTATTACTTAATTTTTGTCGCTATTGAGAGTGGGTGTAATGGTATATAGAATGTATCATTGTATGGAAGACAAACCAAACCAACCACAGCCAAGTGTTAAGTTTCGACACTTAAGAGAATTTGTTGTTAAATCGAGTGACGTTCAATGGAGTTCACAGTGTAATTCCTACTAATTCATATTCACCAATATCAATGACGACATGGGTGAAGACAATGCCAAAGGCATTGGAACCAAGATCAGAGAAATAGAACTACAAATTGAAACAGAGTTCTCGAAGAAAATCAAGAAGTATAAAAAAAAGTGTGTATAGAAATACATAATTAAAATTCAAATTCAAGTTATTATTTATTATTGAAAATAAGTTCCACTGGAGAACACTTTTTGAAGGTCATACATATAGGATAAAACTTAATTTTACTTCCTAGTCTGTGTAGACCGATTCGCAACGTGTTGTTGCTGTTAAGGAGAAGAAGCACCAAGAACCTCCCCAGCAACACATCTAGCTACAAATTGTCCTTCTCCTTATCTCTCTTATTCTATTTATATCTCAAATTCTTTCTGAAGTGAAACTTCTATATACTAGGGGTCTTACGATTTTTCTGTCTCGAAAAATCGTCACGGCCGCGTATTCTAATACTTACATTTCTAAACTGGTGATACCTTTCGAATTTAATGTCCGAATTGAATAATTCAAAAAGTTATATAAAGGTATTGAAGCAGTCTTGAATATGAAGGAATTTATTGAGTAGTGACTATTTGTTTTGTGAGAAATGTGCACTGTATAGTCAAATGTGGCCCTTTGAGTTGTCACAAGAACTCCGTTGAATGGCACTAGTTGAGCTGATTACCTACAGTTCAGCAGTGCTACACATAGGCTTAACAAAATAAAGAAACTATATTTTAAACTAAGATCTGGCTGAAAGGCCTCGCTGCCAAGCCATAAACCTAAATAAATAAATAAAGTACGACAATTATGTCATTTGTTTCGTGTGGGCTTGACTATCAAGAAATATGTAACTTGATAGACGTGCAAACGCCAAAAGAGATGTTATTTCATTGAAGTAAAGTTCGAAAGTGTATAATAGTATACCGCAGTCAGCATTTTTTCTTTCTGTAACAGTTTTTATCGTCTAGCAAATGACGTGCGATAAGTAACTTCTATTCCAATAGAATAGAAGAAATTTTTCAAAAGCAAAATACTGTTTCAGTAAGGTATAAGTTCTTCACCGTATAGAAAAACAATGATAGACTTACTTCAAAGCTTTACTGTCTGGATTTGGGCTGGCAACCCTTAAGGAGGGGTCTGGACCTTGGCCTGCCTGGAAGACAACAAATAATTTTTTCAACACATCTACTCAAAAATGCATTTATAAAGTCTGTATTTTAAACTTACAAACAACATAATTTTCTAATTAAAAATTACACACAACAGAGTGGGAGTACCTAAGTGATAACCTAAGCTTTTCTCAAGTGATACAATTTCAATATTAAATAGTTTAAGTTATCACTTCTGTCGGTGTCCCGAAACGCACAAGTTTAGAATGTTTTAGGAAAGTACAATGTCTGCTGGAACTGCTAGTGGTTAATATTAATAAATTATTTGAAAATAAACATTTATACCCTGCAGGCCAATAACCGCAGCACCCTTGCATCTGAGGCTGCAGACGACACACTGAACAGTGACAAATCTGTTGTGACCGACTCATGGGAGGGTGAACGAGCCACTCCGCCAGACCTCCAGGCCTCCGGAGTGCACATTTCAACTGAAACAAGTATTTAAATATAACGCATTTAGTAAACCATAGTGGCTAGTGATGGAAATTACAGCTAATATATTGATCACTACTGTGAAGTTATTTCAGTTTTTCACCTGTGAAAAAGGCACATCCTTATTTGAGAAGTGATAAGATAACCATACCCTGAGGTTATTGGAACTGTGAAATGAAGTATGTTGCACTCTCAACATTATTTCACTTCTTATAAATAACACACAAGCAGACAAATGCCTAACTTTATTCAAATAAGTTCGCTTATGTATTGTTTTGACTCTTGATTTTAGCTATTTTGTACTATATGGCATTTTAACGGTTTGTCTCTTGTGAAATTTACCCCTAGGTTCCTATTCTTTAAATGAAGGAAAAACTAGTGATAAGTTTTTGTTACAATCGGCTGACAAAGCCATACAATATATCTCCAAATAATGCAATGCAAGTTATGCTTGTGTTATGTGTAACATACAGCGGACTACTCTGTGGCCGATCCCAGAATCTCAGACCATAGTAAATAAGACAGAAAATTCATTTCAGAAATTTACCATATCAGGAATCTAACCAGGAGCCTCTATGTTGCAGTGAGGTAAGCCATCACAGGCTTAGCCCACCTAACCACAGAGGCTGTCCAAGTTCGTAACATCATTATTTAACCAGTGACCAGTGAAATGCACCATAACTAATAGAGGTAGTAATAGTGTTCACTAAAATGGCAGGCAAAAGAATTTAGTCCCTACAGCCTATTCTAATGTATAAGTCTTCATATAGCTCAGCTGAATTGTAAGTCTTCTACTGATGCCATTTAACAGAGTTCTTGTGACAACTCAAAAGGCAACCATTGACTACACAGTTCATATTTATCACGAAAATACACAATGAAAACATATTAAATCCTACAACTATTGTAAATTTTAGAGTAATTTTACACATTTTTAGAAAATAAAACTACGTAGTAAAACATTTCCTTTCAGTTCTTATCAAAAACTCCCTAAACTGTAGAGGTAGTAATAATTAAGTTTTCCATTATATGAAGAATAGGCAAAGATCCTAGACCATACAGCCTGAGTGTCATCATGTGTAGTAAGCTATAGACAGTGGTAGAAAACACATAATTTTTTGCATGTGTACTGTTTGCCAGAACTTCATTACGTCTTTGAAAAGTAATTGTAAAATTTGCAATTTACTTAATATACAGTTAGACTTTGACACAAAGTGGTATGAGTTAAAGAGGAATTTGAGTTTAGGGGTATTCAAAAGCTTTTTATATAGACACAAGACCTATTATTTGGGGCAGGAAACAAGCTTTTAGGGTCCACCAACAAGTTTTAAAAGCATGAATGAATAATGGGAAATATAAAATAGGTTACATAAACAAGGTTATGTCACTTTTGTTGATAGCAAAATGTGCTATGTGTTTAGTAAACCCATTTTGAATTAGTTTATTGATTTTTAAATACGAAAATAGTTTTTTTTGCTTATATTTGTGATTGTTAAAGACACAAGGCATTAAAAGGTTTTTATTAACAAAATTGTCATAGATATACCACAATGAGGATGCTTACAAATTGGTTGTGACACTCGCTGATTGCTACCATGGCACACTCTGTTGGTTTGTGGGCTTTACAGTGACTAGAACTTTGACTTAGGTTAGGTACAAATGAAAAAAATATCTTAAGAACTACATGTCTCCTAGTTAGACATGGGGTTGCAGAACAAGACCACTAATCTAAAGTTTAACCGGCACGGTGCCTGTCAGGTTGGTTCTCAGGAACAATACCTGATGGAGGAAAAGTCTAGGCAAACATATTATAGAATATCCTCTAAAACCGTGGATGAACGACGTGTGTAGCCTATTAAATTGAACTGGTAACATGTACCAGTACTAGCCTCTATTTACTTGAAATATAATAGACAGTGGGCTTAGATGTGATGACGCCGAAAAAAGGTGTAATTAAGAGAAATAATGTGTGATGTTTGATAGATATCTAATTTTCATATCAAAAACATTCGTATGCACTCATATTTAAAGCTAAGAGCTTTCAATATGTATTATAAACTAACTAGTTTCTTAGAAGAAATACGCCGAATTTATATACATCCTACGCACAGCAAAAATATAAACAACGAATCATACCGCTTATGTTGGGCTCCACGATGCCGTTTTTTAGTCACAGAATCCTTAAAATAAGTTTTTATTCACTTTAAATGATAATTAATCTAATAATATAAGTTTATAAACAAATCATTGAAAATTCAATGTTTTCAGCAATGGCCGGATGTCTATATTCTATATGTCAGAAAAAATGCCAAAAGATACGTTCATAATCTAGACACATGGACGTCTTTCTTCTTAACAAGAAAATTGCATTCAATGAATTTACTATTATAATATACTTTCAATAGTATAAAAAAATTTAATATATTAAAATGTAAACTCAAAAAATTTGGGCAAAAAGATAAAATTGGAAATGCATTATAAAAATTTATCTGCGGATCGTACCATTTCATTGTCAAGGTTTCTAAACGACCTTGACCGAATTTCTTAAATCGTGTTATTGTACTGTTTACTATATTTAGCAGCATTACATGATAGATATTAAGATTTTATCACATTTATGATTACACCCATAAATCAAATTATTCCGATAAAATTCTTTTATGATTAGAATCTATAATATAACATAATTTGCTTCGTTTGAATAGTTTCATGGAAAATAAATAATTAAGTTTATACAAAGGCAACTATTAACCGAAACAATTTAAAAGTAATAAGGAAGTATATTTTATTAAATTTCATTGGCAAGTGAATCCTAGTAAGACTCAATAGATGGCGTATGTTGTAACACAAATCACAATCAACACTTGCAATAAGGTTGAATTTAATTTATAACAATAAATTTTACCTCAGTAATTATTTATATCATTTGCGCACATAAGCATTATTAGTTATTATTAGCTTTACATGCATCAATGCTGTTGTTAAATGAATGTAGGGTCAAACGAAATGAGATTTTGTCACATTGATTGAATCTTCTATAAATTCAGCCATGCTCTAATCCAGTGGTTCCCAAACTGTTTTGTGTACTGCCCACTTTGAGAATCAATTATTTTTTAGCGCCCCCATTTTTTCACCTACTTAAAAACCACTATAACGTCATATTAAATTTATTGATTATTGTGAGCTATATTAGCGGAGATTAAACCGTCATTCTAAACGAGACTTTCACTATAGCCCGCAAGTGTTAACTTGAGACCTAAGCGCAGTAGGTAGTAGTAGGTACAACGGCGCTGAGGTCTCAAGTTAACTCTTACGGGCTACACCTGCCAATGAGAATGATTATTGAAACGCAAGTATATAGTACTCTTAATTAATATTAGTTGACGTTTGTAGCCGCAGACGTCCGATCACCACGGCGGCCGCTCACAAATTGATGCGGACAGAATCACTCCGCTGACCTCACCCCCGTAAAGCCCGTGCGACCACGCCCCGCCTACCGCGGGGACATAGCTCGCTCCGTTAGCTGCTAAGCATCTGCATTTTTGTAGTACTTTAGTAAGCGCGGAGCGAGCCTACATCATGCATTCCTGAACTGCAATTCAAACACACAACATTGTTTCAATTCTACCTGAAGACCTCCAAACGTTAACAAGTTATAGTCCAAAGTCGAGAGTTCAGTCGGTGTCTTAGAGTCCTCCTAGCTAGATGAAATTACAATTCGCCCCCATTTTTTTCAGGGTCTTTTACCGCTCTCCTTTAGGCCTGCAGCGCACCTCAAGGGGGCGTTATCGCCCACTTTGGAAAAGGATGCTCTAATCAGCAATGTAGATACCTAATTGAGGTATAAATGTTATATTTTTTTAATTTTTTCTCACTACATAGTATTGTGACGAGTTGCGAGACTCGAATTAAAATGCCGTTGGGGTTGGTTAATAGAGTTTATTAGAACTATCGAAACAGGTATAACACAGGTACAAATATAACACAACAAATCCAAACAATGCAAAAGGTCGTAATTCAATAAAATGCGCAAAGTCCGTCACTATTAGATTCCGGATTGTACAAACGTCACGCCTTGATCGTCGTTGTCGCTCAACTCCTCCTCTCTGAATCAGGTCATCGTTTTATACTGTACAAATGCAATTATGCCCTGGCTAATTGTCCAGCCTGCAAGCGGCCGTAGATGAGTACAATAGAACAATAGGCTGTTCTTCAAAATAATTAGAAACGTATGCCAAAAAATAAGAAAACAAAAGAAGACAATCATAAAAGGGTTACAATTAAGTCAAATACCGACGGGTAATAAAATGTGTTTTTTTACAAATTGAAGTGGAATTTGATTTTGTCCGAACTTAAGTTATAATCATTCCTTTAGAACAGTGGTTCCTAACCGGTGGTCCGCGGACCACTGGTGGTCCCTGGAGGCATTCCAAGTGGTCCGCGAAGCCATCGTAATAAAGAAGTGACGTGATGTGTTGTGTCGAGTCATTACAACGCAAACCGCGCCGCAGCACAAGTCCGAAGGCAATAGCAGAGCACAAGTCCCGCACTTGTGCACTGCGTATTGCCTTCGGCAGAGGTCCGCGTGACGGGAGATCGAGCAGCGCAGGTCTAATTCATTCAACCTACGTACGAGTGAATTATTTAATAGTAAATTCAATCGCTATTTTTACATATACAACATTTATAACCGAATAGGTGGTCCCTGGCAAGACAGACATTTGGTAAAATGGTCCCGCATGACTTAAAGGTTAGGAACCACTGCTTTAGAACATCGTTATCGCAAGTACATATTCCATTTTATTACAGACCAAACAGCAATAATGGGGCAGAAGAATACTTACAACAAAATTAATCAATAAAGTTTCCAATATAATTCATTTTATAGTGGAAATTTGATTGATATATGTATTAATTTTGTGTTTTATATTTAATATTAATTATTGTATGTTTCCCAAACAATTAAATAGATAAACAAAACTACATTTAAATAGCAGCTCGCTCGATATGTTGCAAAGTTTATACACTTTTAACACGTTATGTGACTATAAATTTTTTCCTTAGATCATAATAAACATGTTATACTTCAATGCATTTTTCTTTCCTTTTATTGTGTCTTTAGTATAGTGTCTTACTGAGTATATACAATTTGCTACAATTCCATTAATTCTTCGAAAATAATTGTGTAACACATTTCAGTATGAAATTTATTTGAAAAAAAAAGTTTGACTCAATACGTTTTTATCTAAGTGTGTTACTGGGGAGTTTGTTGCCGCTTCTTCTCCTTAGCAACAATAACACGTTGCGAAACGGTGTACATAGATTAGGACTAGAATATACAATACGTGTTTTTAGAGGCATACATATTTTAGTTGGTTAACTGTCCAATAACTAATTACTTAACTATGTTAATGTAAATTGGGCTTAACTGTCAATTATTGCAAGGCTCTAGCGTTCCAATTATAGGAGAACAGATCCAAGTTAGATTGGCAGGTTCGATAGATCATTTATCCCGATGTGTAGATTGCATCACGATGTTTTCCTTCACCGTTGTTAGCACGTAGTGATTGTAACAATAAGCGCATATCGAGTTTGGGATTTGAGTACGCTAACCACGAAACATTGATGATAGAGGTAAGGAGAACCATTTCAGTATATTAAAAAGTGTCCATTGAAGGGCAGCAAATTAAGATGGCGCCATAATAGCAAGTGGAAAGTATTTAAAAATAGCGCCACAAACAATTAGAGTAGGATACTAGATTAAAGAAGGAAAGAAACACTTCCTCTTTGTCACTGCGTATTTTACGAAAATGTAACTATTGCATGTCTCCTCATGGTGGAATTTTCAGGTAATTTAGTTTGTTATCTTAATTAGTGAAATAGGTTTCAAAAAACCAAGTCAAAAATGTATATACATGCATCTCAATACAAGAAAGTCTCAATAGGTACTACTTACTCTTTAATAGGTACTTCACTGCTAAATTCATATCATTTCCTTCTCCTACACTAGTGCTATTTTGACGAGTTTTCGAACCATAATTTGTTGTTTAGAGATGGACACTTTTTCAACTGATCCCCCATAATAGATGGTCCTCCTTACCTCTATCCTCCATGCCACGAAGCTAACACATTATGTCAATGTCAAATGTCAATTATTATGCTGAGTTCTAAATAATAAAACGACACGTGTATGGATAGTCGTTGTATAAAGTATATTGTAATAAATTATTCCCACTTTATTGGCAACCCTAGTGCTGACACAAATAACATTTTTAGTATGTACATACGCTTAAGAAATGCTAGAGCTAAGAATTTAGATTTAAATAGAAACGACACTAGTTTTATTTGTCAATCTAACGAGCTTTGCAGGGCTCTAATTAAAATACATACATACATAACTTCACGCCAGGTCCCTGGCGGGGTAGGCACGAACAACAGGGCGCCATTCAGGCTTATTCTTACACACCTCACTTGCTTCTTTGACATTCATAGCTCTTCTCATGCACGCTCGTCTATTCTTAAGGCTCCTGACATCACCTTCTGCTAGTACACGATCAATTTGATCATGGAAGGTGTGTCGTGGCCTTCCGCGACTTCTGCATCCATCCACTTTTGCATTGTATATCTGTTTAGTCATTCTTTCATCATACATTCTTTCCACATGCCCAAACCACCGGAGCATTCCTTAAATGCCGTTGGAATTACTATAGAATTTATTAGAACTGTATATACACGTATGAAACAGATACAAAAATAACTGGATATAACCAGTATACACTGAACGATTCAATAACACGCGCCAAGTCCGTCACTATATCGCTCATCGAATGTAGGTCTTATTCGTATCGTAATCCTTGCTTGACTGCTCCTCAGCGCATTGGGCCAGTGCTTTATGATGCACCGAGCCATACCTGACAAGCTTCGACGCAATACAATAACAACAAGGATTATTTCGAGACTAATGACGGCTATAGAACAAGTACAATAACAATAGGCTGTTTTTCTTAATTACAACACAAAGTAAACAAAAGAATTCCTAAACGTGTGGAGGTAATAAACTGCGATTTACGACAGGCAGATGTGCGTTTGTCTTTGTCGGTATGTAACACTAATGTTATCAAGAGACAAAGTTTGTGAGTTTGTGATGTTGTAGGGGGGTAATATCCGGATCTATTAAACCGATTTTAAAAGTGCTTTTACTGTTGGAAAGCTACGTTAACAGGGACTGTCATAGGCTATATAACATGACGCTATATACAACGGGAGCGGAACAGAGCGTGGGGGAAATCGCGCTGGGCCGCTAATAAAGTATAAGCTAATAATAATTACAGGACCTCACTGACTGGCTACTGGAGCTATGATCGTGCAAATAAGGATGCGAGTTCTTGCTTTACTAAAGATATGCATTAAGAAAGGATGTTGAAAATTTAACTCCAAAGAGATCGCTTTGAACGATAAGGCCGCCTATTGGTGGGGCCGATTTTAATCAAATTTCATCTTTGTTCTAATGGATTCGAGAAGTTTAGATTAACATTTGGTCCAAGTAGATGGCGCTGCAATCGGCTTCTGGATTTTTATTTTTTAATTATATTTATAATTAGTAATAGTTATTAATTAATAAATTTCAAACTCTAAAATATTTGTAGTGAAATTATCAAAAGCTTAGTTATGTATTTAAATACTACATTTCGGAATGTATTCATAACTTTGTAATGTAGTTATATATATAAAGTATATAATATATGCACTGTAAAATATTATTAAATATATAATAAAACTACGTTTTAACGGTTTTAATCGCGGTAATTTATTTTATTTAGGTTTATCCGACGTTTCGGCCGCTTTTCAGTTGCCGTGGTCACGGAAGACAAAGATGACATTTGTCAAACGTGTATTGTCAAAGTTTTTATTCAGCCTACCGCCAACTTGTTCATTTTAATTATTTAGTTTTAATTTTGTTTATGGATATTATTTACTCTATGGGAGCCTAAACTAATTTACCGTTAAAACGTAGTTTTATTATGTGTACAAGTCGCGAAAACTTAAGAAAATATTATTAAATATAATTTTGTCAGCTCTAAACATGTTTAAAATACATCCCTACTTAGCGTTCAGTACGATTTTAAAATTAAAAACTTTATTTTGTATGTGTTTGTGTGTGACTTTGTATGTGTGTGTGCACCTTACATAATATATAAGGTATATTATACGTATATAGGTGTATGGGTTATCTTCGTTTGTGTGTGCGTGATGGGTGGAAACATGTGGATAGAATGATAATGAATTTACTTGCATTTTCTTTGCTTTATTTGATTTTGATAATATTATTTATTCATTAACGTTTAATTATATTTGTACTTGATATACTAGTTGCGACTATGCATATTATCGTCATTCATTTATTAAATTAGTATATTGACGACATTTGAATTATAAATGCCATGCACTCCTTTAATAGGTCCCCATATTAGAACTTTTATATTAAATGATTCGTAATGTAACATAAAAATGTGTGCTGCTAGTGTGAGTTAAATAAACAAATTTATTTATTTCAATATTGACTCTCACAGATTTTACATCGAAATTAGTGTGTTCAAAATGTGTCATGTTAAAACGCGAAGTTTGCAATAAGCTTGACTCACTCGACTACAGAGGCCGTTTTAATTCAAAAGTTCTACTGAACAGTAGGTATTTACACAAAATTAATATAAAAAAATGAATTAATTAAACAAAATTAAGCTCTATGCCACGCATTTTCAACTTATAAATTTTGGTTAATTATATAAAATAAAATATAATAATTTGTATAATTAACTTACCATTCTAACGGAAAAGGCTTGGCGGACTGTAGTTCTGTAGGTATAAATGAATAATAGAGAGAAATGATCTGTAATTGTGAAATGCACTTTACTGGGGACTTCAAGTTGTTTATTGATGATTGCAACTCAATAACCGATAGTCTTAATTTAAAAATATTACAAATTATTTGGCATTTTAACTGTTTATCTGCTTTTTTAATTGTATTTCTTAGTTTATGAAGTATTTTCAAGGACAGTTTTGTGTTGGAGGTTAAAATTATTATTGTGTATAAATAGCTAATACACATAGCTAATTTTAGAACATGTTACAAAAAATATGTCTTGTTGGCCATTGTTTTCTACAGTTCGTTATCTATGTTACGTTACGTTACCAAGGAACACAAATAAAACATGCCACAAGAAAAATATCTTTTTACTATTATGAACTAAATTAAATACACAAATCTCGGTTCATAACGCAAAGATCCACCACATAGACACTACAAAATGGTAAAAAGAAACTTAAAAAGACACTTACGAACCTTATTTTAAAAATATTAATGTTTTATTTTCTGTACATAATACGTTAGATTCAAATTAAAACTAGGTAGATGTCACTGCAATTGGGTATCAGAATTTACGTGATTTCTCTGTATTTTCAAGTGGGTCCCAGAATGGTTTAGATTCACGATTGGACCCGGTAGGTAGCGCCGCTAAACTCTTCTTAAAAGTTGGGCCCGAGTTTGATGACATTTTTTGTTTATTCAAGTAGATTCGGAATAGTTTAGACTTAGACTAACATTTGGTTCCGGTAGATTGCACTGCAATCGGGTTCTAGATTTTTACTTTTTAAAGGCAGGATAACGTCTGCCGGGTACAGCTACAATCAAAAAATATTATCAGACCTTTTTTGTAGAGCGTTCAATTCTCTATCAGTCGTTTGAACGGTACAAAAATCAGAAGAAGCAAAAAAAAAATCCTGTGTTATTCTTATAGGAATTAAAAAAATGCGATGAGGACAATCTTAATATTAATATTAAGGGGTCATCTTTTCACAGAATTTTTTTTACACAGAAAAGAAACTTGAGCCTGTTTGGAAAAAAAATAAAATATTTTTTTTGGATCACCCTACTGCATATATATATATATATATATATATATATATATATATATATATATATATATATATATATATATATATATATATATATATATATTCATATATACTAGCTTTTGCTGGCGGCGTCGCTCTCGAGAAATAAAAAGCAAAATCCTTTCCTCCGTTCCTATGAGCTACTCATCAACGTAGCCGCCGGGAAAGACAAATGTACGTGTCAAATTTTGGCATAAGGCAAATGTGAAAGTGATAAAAAATATAAGAAATTAGAATATTAAATGTGGCGATCCCACAATATTCTTTCGTGTCAACCGGGTATTGTACTTGATTGTGCTCGTGTCGGCGCGCGGAATGCAAACTAAACTACGCAGGGTTGCCACTAAACTTTATTATTATTATTACTTTTCAATTTATTTTGTATTTTCTAGAATGTTCGACAATTTGTCTGATTTGAACAATCATCTAGTCATAATATATGGCTAATAACATCATACATAAAAACAATGGTAGAACATTTCATAACATGTTTTGAATTCTACTAGTTCAGACTTAACTTTTTACGCGAAGTAGCTTAGGCGTATCGCTGGAGAGTTTCTTCAGTCGCTTTTTTTCTACTAGCTATAACACGTTGCAAAGTGGTAGTAGAGATAGAGTAGGATCCCCTTCGCCAAAGGAGACGATAACATTCATTTGTATCACTTCAGCCTGTAAGCGTTAATCTGCCTTTTATGGTTTAATTCAATAGGTCATTCCGACTTCGAACCTCACAGGAGGTGCCTTCTCAAACGCACTGCTTCAAGGCTAAACGCTTCTGCTCCCACGAGATCTAAAGAGTCACCAAGCCTGGTATCGCTGAAACAGCCATCTACGGCTGTTCAGCTGGATCCTACACAATAAAAAAATATGAATAATCTTATGATAATATATAAAGCTGAAGAGTTTGTTTGATCGTGCTAATCTCAGGAATTACTGGTCTGATTTGAAAAATTCTTTCAATGCTATATAGTCCATTCATTGAGAAAGGCTATAAACTATATATTATGACGCTAAGACCGATAGGAGCGGAGCACAATTGAAGAATGTTTAAAAATAGGGTTATTTTTTTTAACTTACTTATTTTTAAACTATTTCACGTGGACGAAGTCACGGGCAGAAGCTAGTGAAAAAATTCAAGCGTAAAGTCTTTATTATACAAACAATTTTAAACTTTAATATAACGGAATAAGATCTAAAATGATATTTATCAGTGCATATTCAAAGGCAATCGCACTTAAAGAGTAAACTCCAGTCGTGTGTCAGAGCTGATATGCACTTTTTTGCCTCTTCGGCCCGCGGCGTACAAAACTCTATCCCTATTATTATTGAAGAGAAATATCAAATCAAAATATGACGATTTTCTAAGAATCCTTTTTTGTCTATACATTACGCCGTTCGGAGGCTCTACTCAAGGATTGTCGCGAGTTGGATTGGTTGGGGGTTTACAATGCAGCTACTATCGATGATAAAGTGCATATATTTAATACAATGTTGTTAAAGTTATATGATTTACATGCACCTATGCGTCGTATTAAAATCAAGCACTTACCTGCACCGTGGCTTACCGATGACGTGAAGACGCTTATACATAAAAAATCTCTTGCTAAGACTAAATGCAAGCTTAGTCCGTGTAGTGAGACCAAACAGGCTTACATAACTATCCGTAATCGCTGTAATAGAGTGTGTAGGGACGCGCAACGCCGGTATATTCATCAATCTGTTGACATAGATAATCCTTCTAAAATATGGAAATTTCTGAGATCCTTGGGAGTTGGTAAACCAGAGCAAAACTCTGTTCCAAAAAACTTCAATATTGATAACCTCAATCATCATTTCACTACTGTTATAAATTGTGACAATAATATAAAGTCTAACACATTAAAAAATCTTTCATCCGCTCCAACTCCTTCTCATTCCCCGTTTTTTCTCAGACCATTATCTGATTGTGATGTTACGAGTGCCATAAAATCCATCACTTCAAACTCTGTCGGCAGTGATGGTATTAGTCGCAATATGATTATCCCTGTTCTTGATGTCATCAACCCGATTATCACTCATATCCTCAACTCATGCATGGCTAGTGGTACTTTTCCAGCAGCCTGGAAAGAGGCACAAGTTATTCCTCTCCCTAAAAAGTCTAATCCTAGGTCCTTTTCTGAATTTCGACCGATATCCATTCTTCCCTTCCTATCCAAAGTCCTAGAACGTCTAATCCATAAACAATTAAGTATTTTCCTAAATTATAACTCATTAATGAATCCTTTTCAATCTGGTTTCCGCCCAGGCCATAGTACAACAACAGCTTTGGTAAAAATCACAGATGACATCCGTCAGGGGATGGAAAGTGGTCTACTGACAATACTATCACTGCTAGACTTTAGTAGTGCATTTAATAATATTGATCATGACATATTACTTAGCATTCTCCGCACTCTTAACATATCTCCAACAGTAATTGGTTGGTTTCACAGTTACCTGTATGGACGCCGGCAGCGAATACGTGTTGATGACAATTACTCATCATGGTCTGACCTTACTGCTGGTGTTCCACAGGACGGCGTTTTATCTCCTCTCTTATTTGCGATTTTCATTAATTCAATCTCCGATAAATTAACTTCATCCTATCACCTCTATGCGGACGATTTACAGATATACACTCAAGCTGCTCCAGATGATTTAAGTACTGCCATGAGACAAATCAATCTAGACTTAAACCACATACTTCATTGGAGTACAATGTTTGGTCTTGCAGTGAATCCTCGTAAGACTCAAGTGATAGTCATCGGTAGCCCCAGAATACGTGCAAAAGTCGATTTCGCAACCTTACCGAACATTGTTTTTGACGGCACTTATATTCCATTGAGTGACACTGTGACACCTGTCTTGGAAGTCTCACCTCTCCGAATTAAGTCGGAGAGTTTTTCTGTCTTCTAGATCCCTGAGAAGGCTGAGAAATTTTCTGCCTACTGCCACCAAAATTATGCTTGCACAGTCTCTTTTGTTACCCATTTTAGATTATGCTGACGCCTGCTATCTTGACTTAACCGTAGAACAGCTAAATAAACTTGAGCGACTTCAGAATTTTTGTATTAGGTTCATATTTGGCTTGCGAAAATATGACCATGTTTCTGAATTTCGTGAAAAACTCAAGTGGCTCCCTATTCGCTTTCGCCGGAATACTCACATTCTCACATTACTTTATAACATATTATTTATTCCTAGTAGTCCTCCCTACCTTAAGGAACGTTTTGATTTCCTTCGCCTTTCTACTTCCCACAATTTGCGCACTCACACGTATCGTAAACTCACTACACCTGCACACTCTTCATCCTTCTATGATAACTCTTTTACAGTGCAGGCTGTCAAACTCTGGAATGCGCTGCCTCTTACTGTCAGAGAGGCCAAATCATCGCATACATTTAAGAACGCACTCAGAAAACACTACTTTTCTTTAAATAATTAACTTTATTCTTTAATTAACTTTATGCTTGCCGGTAAGGTACCGAACGAGATCATTGGTATTCTTTATGGTGCCAATCTGTGTGCCTTGAAAAAGAAAGATGGGGGAATAAGGCCCATAGCTGTGGGCACGGTTTACCGCCGCCTCGCTGCCAAATGCTGTTGCAGAAAGAAAGCTGAAACTTTAAAAACATACTTCCAGCCTAATCAACTCGGATTTGGTTCGCGGGGGGGCTGCGAAGCCACTGTTCACGCTCTTCGGTCTTTCCTCCATCACAACGGCGGAGACTTGGTGCTGAAGGTGGATGTCAAGAACGCCTTTAACTCAATTGATCGGTCCGCCTTGTTGGCACAAATTAAAGACCAAATTCCAGATTGTTACCACTTCCTCTGGCAATGTTACAATCAAAATTCAAAATTGATATTTCAGGATAGTCTATTATACTCACAAACAGGATGTCAGCAAGGTGACCCCTTAGGGCCGGCCATTTTTAGTTTGGCAATTCATCCGATCATTACACGTCTAAAATCCAAATTTAACGTCTGGTATCTGGATGATGGCACTTTAGGAGGCGAAGTAAACACGGTTTTGGAAGACTTAATTAATTTAAAAACAGAACTCAAAACCATAGGTTTAGACATAAATTTTAATAAATGTGAAATATTTATAAATAATGCAGATCATAAAACTGAAATAGTATCACAAATAAAATTATTAACCCCAGAAATCAGAATAATCAATAAGTCTTCACTCCGCCTCCTAGGTGCCCCGATCTTCGAAGAGTCGATACCCGATTTCGTCGAAGAGAATATTCAAAATTTTCGTAATAGTTCGGATCGCTTGCTCAAAATTAATACCCACATGGCTTTCACTATCATCCGATACTGTCTTTTCGTACCTAAATTTACGTATGCCCTCCGATGCAGTCCACTCTTTAAAGAAACCTCTCTTCTGAAGATGTTGGATAGCATCGTGAAGGATACGCTCACATCCATTTTAAATTTGGATATGGATGACCGAACATGGCTACAAGGCTCGCTTCCAGTGAGACTTGGAGGCCTCGGCGTCCGCAAAATTTCCAGTATCGCTTTGCCGGCTTTTTTGTCATCTGTTCACAGTACAAGCGATTTAGTATTAAAAATTCTAGAAAAAACTCAGAATGTTGAAATTTCATATTTGACAGATGCCAAAAAAGCCTGGTCAATGGCTTGCCCTAATTCTGACCAGCCCACTGCGCTGACTTCACAGCGGGCTTGGGACGAGCCGATCTGCGAACTGGCACGGGAAAATCTCCTTCAAACGTGTTCCAGTTCGACAGAGCGCGCTCGGCTTTTAGCCGTCGCTAGTTGGGAGTCTGGACAGTGGTTGCAGGCACACCCCTCATTTAATACAGGTACAGTATTGGACAACTCTGCTTTCCGGTTAGCTGCGAGCCTTCGCTTGGGGGCTCCATGTTGTGTACCACACCGCTGCCAGTGCGGAACTATGGTGGATTCATATGGACACCACGGACTATCATGTCTACATAGTGTTGGCCGAAGATCTCGCCATGCCAGCCTCAATGACATCATCCGCCGAGCTCTTGTCAGCGTTGGCGTACCAGCCATTCTAGAACCGAATGGCTTGGTGCGCGACGATGGCAAGAGACCGGATGGGATGTCACTTATTCCTTGGAAGATGGGAAGGCCGCTTGTGTGGGACGCGACATGCGTTGACACTCTGGCGGCATCTCATCTTCCAGTGACTAAGTTAGGGGCTGGCAACGCTGCTTCAACAGCTGAAGATCTCAAACGACGCAAATATGGAACCCTAGGAAGAGGTTACATATTTGTGCCGTTTGGAGTTGAAACTTTAGGTCCGTGGGGTCCATCGGCAAAGGGTTTCTTCAAAGAAATTTGTAAGAAACTCTTTGATACCACCCATGATCAGAAGGCTGGTTCGTATTTCGCGCAACGAATCAGCATTGCCATACAGCGTGGCAATGCAGCCAGCCTTCTGGGCACGCTTCCCTCTGGCAGCGATTTGCTACATTCTTTATATTAATTAATCTGTTTATAATTTAGTTTATTTTTAGGAATATTTTTGGAAACATTCAACATTATTTTAAATAATTATGCCTAATTCTAATATTATAGACTATTTAATATATATGTATGATACATATGTATGTATTTAATTTATAAGTTATGTAGTTTAAGTATGTTTATTTATGATATTTAATGATTTGCACCACCTACATCGCCAGATTAGATTAAGTTATTCCTTAAGTTAGGTTGCCTGGAAGAGATTGCTTTCAGCGATAAGGCCGCCTTTTGTCTCTACCTTGTCATTATTGTTATTGTATATTTTGAAATTGTATATTTGGTGAGCAATAAAGTGTTATCTATCTATCTACGCCAGACATTAAGAGGGTAAAGAGAATTGACAAATTGTGACATTGTGTGACAAAGTTTGGGAGGGGCCTAAATTTTGTGACGTCACTTTTCAAAACATATTCGCTATATTTAAGCTTTAAAAGACGAAATTTGAACGGTTGACCAAAATCTTTCAAATTTTCAATGAGCGTAGAGTTTAATTTTAGCTTTATGAGCGTAGTGTTTAATTAAAAAAAATGGAATTAAAACTAATTACGGAACTGATGTTTTAATTTGATAATGACTTGATGAACATTTTTGAAATATGTCATGTATATATCACACTAGAGGATCAAAAAATCATGAAATTCATGTGACGGAATTTGTGAATGGAACCTTATTTGTCAATATTTAACGAGATATTGTCAAAATTTAACAATATCTCATCTTATATGACTCATTTTATTTGTACAGGAACGGAGAAAGAATACAATTTCCTGCGGCCGGGCGGCCTGTCGTAAGAGGCTACAAAACAACCCACAGCCAGATGGTAGGGTATTTACTCGACTGGATAGCGACCACCCCTGGTCTAGAGCACGCCGCCATAAAAATCTTGTGTTGTGTTGTGATATTAGTAACCAGGTTCCAGTCTCCCTTAAGAGAGCAGCAGCGCATTTGTAGTACCTTTGGTGTTGCAATTGTTCATAGGCGATGGTAATCGCTTTCCATCAAATGGGCCGTCTGCCTGTCTGCTGAACTCCTGCAATAAAAAACAAAAAAATTAAACCTATCGGTGTATCTGCGTGGAACGACCTATTTTGTTGTAAGATAATGGCTGCAATGCCATTTATGCATTGACTTGATAGAAAAGCCAGGTGATAAAAATAGGATAATAATTAACAATTTGGCCAGTAAATTAAAAAGAAATTACAAAGAATATATACAAATGATTTATGCGATAAAGGTGAAACGACCTAAATCTAAATACAAACACTAATGAAGCCCCACCTTTAGGAGAAATGTGGAATGGCAAAAAAAGGTAATACAATAAATGTCAAAACATAAAAAGTATACTACCTAAAAAGGTTGATTCCAACAAATAGTTAATTTCAAATAATGTTTAAAATAACTTCCTACTTATGTGGCAACCCTACATTTATATCAGTGCACACAGCCATTACTTTATCTGTACACACGCACACAGATGTCTGTAACGAATTAGGGTCGGCTCTATTGGACTACGAGGTAAAAGAATGTAAGGCTGGAATCATAAAATTAAAACAATATCAAAGTGAATAAATTTCCTTTCCAGAATCTTCTACATTTTTCTAAAACTTCTTAAACCAACTAGATCGTTTCACCATCACTCACCACAATATTTCTAATGGGAGTTTAAAATTACAAATGCACTTCCAAGAGAAAAAGATTGTCTAAAATTTTACATGAATACTAGCTGTCCCGGTAGACGTCGTCCTGCCCGGCAAAAATAGGGGTTTGTCGCAGAGGGTTAATAATTTAGGGTTGTATGTATTTTTGTATGTTGTATCATAAAAAAATAGTAATTAATTTTGTCTAAAAAATAAATAAAAAAATTTAGGGGTGGACTACCCCTAACATTTAGGGGGATGAAAAATAGATGTTGGCCGATTCTCATAGATACCGGATAAGCACAAAAAATTTCATCAAAATCGGTCAAGCCGTTTCGGAGGAGTATAGCAACGAAAACTGTGACACGAGAATTTTATATATTAGATTTGTGGTGTCAAAAATTGTAGTTTTAATAAAGGTATTTGAGTGCATACATAATAAAGAAAGAGTTCCATGGAGAGAGCAGTTAAGCTATATAATTATACTTTGTTACAGACCCTTCCAAAAATATCTACTCGAAAATATTCAATATCTCAAAAACTACTAAGCAGATCTTAATAAATACAACGTTCACTAGTTTATTTTATTGTTATATATATATATATATATATATATATATATATATATATATAATTCAAAATCAATTGATTCCAAAATAAATTAATACAGTTTTCTTCATTAGTACAATTAGCTTTCACTTGATGTAATTTTTAAAAATTAATAATAATAATAATAATCGGCAGACAAACACACACATTGTATATCCCCAAATTAAGCAAGTTACGCTTGTGTTATGGGTAATATACAACGGACCGACTGGGGCCGATCCCAGACACCCAGACCATGGTAAATAACGGAGAAAATATGTTTCCGAAATTTACTATACCGGGAATCGAACCCAGAACCTCTGGGTTGCAGTGAGGTAGGCCGTCAAAGGCTTAGCCCGCTCAACCACAGAGACCGTCAAAAATTCAATTATTTTAAACTATTTGATGATTTTCCACAGTCCAAATCAAGAGAAGAAATGGCTATAACTTTAACAATTATAAACAATAATTGAAAAAAACTCCGGCTCTGCGTTCTGGTGAGGTCTCCTTTTCTTCTTCTTCTTTTTAGGTATTTTATTTTTCCTCTCTTTTGCAAAAGCAAGTAAAAACAAAAAGCAAATAATAACTTACGGTAGCTAATATAATTTCAATTACTTAATATGTGGCAAATGATGTTGGTATGCTATTAAGTGATACTACTTATGTGTAAGATTCTATTGATTGGTGATAAATTTTGTACAATACTGTTTTTGTCCAAATAAATAAAAAACTTGAGAGGTGTCAAGGGGCACCCGGATGGAACGAAGTTCCTTTCGATTGATTAGTGAAGTATTTTTTTTAAGTTAGTTACAACTATAGCAAAAAGTGTCGTTACAACTTTTGCTCTTAGTTTTCCCGTCTAGCCCCCTTTCGCAACGCGCGATAGGGAACTTCGTTTCCCAAAAGATTTTTTTTTTATTGCAGGAGATCAGCAGACAGGCAGACGGCCCACTTGATGGACAGCGGTTACCATCGCCTATGGACATTTGCAACACCAAAGGTGCTACGAATACGCTGCTGCTCTCTTTAGGGAGCCTGGAACCTGGTTACTAATGCCGGAACACAACACATGGTTGTTATGGCGACATACTCTAGACCAGGGGTGGTAGCCATCCAGTCGGGCAAATGCCCTACCACCTGGCTGTGGGTTGTTTTGTCGCCTCTTACGACAGGCCGCCGGGCCGCAGGAAATTGTATTCTTTCTCCGTTCCTGCACGGATAATAAATACCGAAATAAATAACGAAGAATAAACATTAAACACAAATCGAACTTGAAATTTCAACTTTTTTGCGTTACACCCTTTTGCCTTTTGGGTGTTACCATCTGTTTTTTTATTCCATCCGATCGCTAGGTGTCCTTAGCTTGGGTACATACATTATATTGTTTAAAGATATTACACATATTTATACAAAATATCTATTATTTATACAATAACATAATACGTAAGTTCTTTTTCTTCAATGATGTTTTATTTTCTATCTATCCGTGCAGGAACGGAGAAAGAATACAATTTCCTGCGGCCCGGCGGCCTGTCGTAAGAGGCGACAAAACAACCCACAGCCATGTGGTAGGGCATTTGCCTGACTGGATGGCTACCACCCCTGGTCTAGAGTATGTCGCCATAACAACCTTGAGTTGTGTTCCGGCATTAGTGACCAGGTTCCAGGCTCCCTAAAGAGAGCAGCAGCGCATTCGTAGCACCTTTGGTGTTGCAAATGTCCATAGGCGATGGTAACCGCTGTCCATCAAGTGGGCCGTCTGCCTGTCTGCTGATCTCCTGCAATAAAAAAAAAAAAAAAATTAATCTTATGCTATCGATCAGTGGAATTTGATTTTTATGTAATCTGGCCATTTTAAATCTTTCCCAGAAAAAATTCCTCGGCATTTCCGGGATAAAAAGTAGCACAGATTTTAAGTCTAAGTATTTCATGTCGATTAGCAAAAACCACATTGAAATCGGCCCAGTAGTTTTTACGTGTAACCGGAACAGACAAAACGAGAAACAGACAAAAAAAATAGTGCATACATATCTTATACTAATATATAAAGCTGAAGGGTTTCTTTGTTGATTGAACACGCTAATCTCAGAAACAACGGGTCGGATTTGAAAAATTCTTTCAGTGTTAGATAGCCCGTTTATTGAGGAAGGCTGTAGGCTATATATCATCACGCTAAGACTGATAGGAGCGGAACACCAATGAAGAATGTTTCAAAATAGGGGGTTTGAAAACAAATTCCACGTGGACGACGTCGCGAGTAGAGCTCTAGTATTTACAATCATTACAATACAAAAATTTATTTATCTATGTCCAACTTGACTTATAAAAAAAATAGTTTTTGACGGGAACTGAAAGGAGATGTTGTGCTGTGCAGTTATATTCTAAAAATGTGTAAAATTACTCTAAAATGAACAAGAACCCCGCGTCTAACCTACATTGCAGCTGTGATACACATAGGCTTAAGAAAATGAAGAAACTTTATTGTAATCTAAGATTTGGCTTTAAGGTCTAGCTGCCAAGCCATGAACCTAAATAAATAAACAAAAAAAAAAGAAAAATTACAAATAGTAAATCACTGTAGTAGACAGTAATCTGCTGTCCATATTATTATTTTTCTTTTTCTTTGTTGCATAATAATTATAGATAATTTAAAAAAATATTTTGGGTCAGGTTGCCTGGAAGAGATAGCTTTTATCGATAAATCCGCCTTTTGTTTTACGGAGTAACTATTGTGTTGTTGTGCATTTTTGTAATTTTTGTTTTGGTGAAGAATAAAGTGTTGTCTTTGTCTGTCGGTTCCCAAAACGCTAGCCGCGTCTCCACGTTGTATGGCAGCGCTTATGCGTGCCCAAAATGAAGGTCAGCGTTTCGGTCGCGTGAGACATCTATAAACCGTTTTGTTAGGTCTCGATATAGGCAACATGGCTTCTCCATAGCCCCAGAGTTTCTACACCAAAAGCCACAAATACGTATTCGCTACCAATGGATGCATATTGGTGGCGTTTTAGGCCCTCTTGCCACCAACTGCACCAGCTGCCACAATCGTGTCGGGAACATGGGACTACCAAAGTGACAACGCACATGGCATCCTTCACTAATGATAGTCCGATCTTCCATGGCATCGAAGACATCCCATCCAGTCTCTTGCCGTCGTTCTAGAATGGCTGGAATCCCGGTAGTGACAATAGCGGTGGATAATTTCATTTAGTGCAGCATGGCGTGGTATGCTGCTAGGGCTTCTCATGCACGACAAGCCATGGTGACTTGAACCAAATACTTGATTTCCGCATTGACAGTGATGAGGGAGGGACTACAGCCGCTGCCCTCAGTCAAATAGAAGCAGCAATCCTAAATGAAGTGTAATCCAGGAGTGTGCCTAAACTCAAAGAGGCCTGAAACCACAAGCCTTACTCCCATTTTGAGACTGCTAAGAGGCGAGCTCGCTCAGCTTCGTTGACACTAGCGGACAAGAAAGATGAGTTATTTATTAAGGGCAAGATACAAAAGGTCATACATGGATAATAGATCTAACAATGAATTGTGGTGTCCTAAAAATTCCTTGCCCAGCATAATGTAGTTTCACAACCAGCGCTGATCTTCCGCAAGTGCCTCTAAGTGATGCCACTACTCCACAAAGAAAATTAAAAACAATAAACATTAGTGACAAATTATGCAATTAGTTGTATGTATGTACATTATTACGATTACAATCCGTGCAGAAACGGAGAAAGAATACAATTACCTGCGGCCGGGCGGCCTGTCGTAAGAAGCGACAAAACAACCCACAGCCAGGTGGTAGGGCATTTGCCCGACTGGATGGCTACCACCCCTGGTCTAGAGTATGCCGCCATAACAACCTTGTGTTGAGTTCCGACATTAGTGACCAGGTTCCAGTCTCCCTTTAGAGATGTTGCTCTCTGCGCACTTGTAGTACCTTTGGTGTTGCAAATGTCTTCCATCAAGTGGGCTGTTATACTTGTCTGCTGAATTCCTGCAAAACAAAAATACAAATAAAAGAAAACGGACAGAAGTGACAGATAAAAGATTAGAAATAATTAATTCGTAAGGGTATGTTATACCGTAGTTGGGACACTCGGAAAGTTTAGCGAAAAGAAAAAAAAATTGGTATAGTTATTTTTTTTCAAAGTACTCGCAACAGCCTCTGTACAAAGTTTCATGCGTCTTAACCAGTTTTCGAGGCACTTTTTTATTTTTTTATTTAAAGGAACCACAAACAGCTGCAATATAAAATGTGAAATAAAAATATATGTGTGCGTGTAACACACGTAAGAAGTGAAACTTCATTCACGAAAATATTTCATTTTAGCTTATACTGTTCATTCGAATCGACCGTGGTAGGGGCAAGAAGAAGATGGCGCGTAACGGAAAAATGTGACCGTTTTTTTTTTCAACGCCGATAAAGGAGTTTTACTTCAAAAAGTTGCAATAAGATGAGATGATAATATTGAAGCCAACGACGTTGTCCACATGAAAACATTTACAAGATTAATAAAAATACAACATGTACAACATATTAACAGTAAGTGAAAATAAGGATAAATTATTAATCCACAAACATATTACAAAAAAGAAAAGAAAATGTAAGATTATTCATTAATGAGAAGAGATGCAGCAAAGTTGCAATAATAAAAATAAAAAGTTATTCCAGGTCGAGTGTGCTATCAAAGTCAGTTAAAATTGGTGTTTAAAAGAATCATTCTCTTCCTGTCCATTTGCGATGTATTGTTCTTGTCAAAAAAATGTATTCAAATATGGTATCGCTCCTTATAAGCTTAATAACAATATAATTATTTAGGACTTCATATAAAAATCTATTAGTAAAGAAACAATAAATACATACTACAAACAAAAACTTAGAAATTAAATACTACTATAAACATATTTACAAGTAAAAGATGTAGTAGTTAAAATTTAAAACACTTTTATTATAATTTGAACCAATCCAATGTTAACAACGTCAAAATGTTACCAAAAAGCAGTATTGAAAAAACAACTGCAGACATATTACCTATTCAATGTTATACGGACAATGACGTAGTTTGGGGAATCGAAAAACAGTATGGTAATAAAACCTTTTTTTTAAATATCGTATTGAATTTGATTAAACGCTTACAAAATGTACAGAGATGACATTAATTGAACAATTTCAGAACCTAGCAAGCGCATTTTAAGAAACTAGACCATAGCATCAAAATAAAATAATACGATGTCATTAAGACAGCGACGACCATCGTAGAACATAGACGGCCATCAAGCCACCTGTCCACATTGCACTGTTCTTGCTTTTTTGAAGTGACAACTAATTATGGGAGGGTAAACCGCAACGTTACGTAACGCGTTACGGCGCTAGTCTGTCTACCCTTTCTCTCACGCATACGGCAGCGGTAGGGAGGCTCCTCCTCTCACACTCGAACCCACAGCGCCATTTCGTATAAGATTAAATAATGATACTAATAATGTACATATAGAAAATTCTAATGTACATACATATTCAAGAATTATAACTAAGAATAAAATATATTTTATAAACAATAAAAGATTTTATTCAAATTTTTACAACTCTGGTCCCGACAAAAACAAAATCCACCTGCATATCAACAAAACACATTTTATGACTTGTCGGCATTTAAAATCATTGTAACTCTTTTGTGATTGTCTTCTTTTGTTTACTTATTGATTGGCATATGTTCTTAGAAAACAACCCATTGTTTTATTGTACTTTTTTATGGCTGCTTGCGACCGAATTATTTGCCAGGTGTGGCGGATTAAGTCGCCTTAGATACGGGCACATTGCATTTGTACCGTTTAAAACGATATCCTGATAGAGGGGGAGGCAGTTGAGCGAGAACCACGATCAAAGCGAGACGTGTGTACTACAATCGGGAATCTAATAGTGACGTATTTTGCGCGTTTTATTGAATTATGACCTTCTGCACTACGTTTGGATTTGTTGTGTTCGGTTATATTTGTACCTGTCTGTGTTATACGTGTTTGTATAGTTCTAATAAATTCTATAATAATTCCAACGGCATTTTAATTAGTCTCGCTAAACTCGTAACAATAAAACTTTCTTTACATTATCATATTCATATACGTAAAATTTAAGTAATAACCTAAGCTTTTCTCAAGTTAAACCGTTAAAACATTTCAATATTAAATAGTTCAACTTAGATTAGTTTAAGTTGTCACTTATGTCGGTCTGTTCACACTTCTTTTTAAATTAATCATACCTAGACGGTGAAGGAAAACATCGTGATGCAACCTGCACATCGAGATAACCGATGTGACAAACCTGCCAAGTCACCTTAAGCAGCGTGGTGGGTATACTGTCGGTTCCCCTATAGTGGGAGGCCTAGCAGTGGGACTTTGTTTGTTTGTTTGTATGCGATAATCTCAGTAACCACTGGTCTGATTTGAAAAATTCTTTCAGTGTTAGATAGCCCATTTACCGAGGAAGGCTATAGGCTATATATCATCACGCTAAGACCAATAGGAGCGGAGCACCAATGAAGAATGTTTCAAAATTCGGGTTTTTTTTAACTTACTTTTTTGTAACTATTCCACGAGGTTCTAGTGAATATTTTGCTAGTTAAATGAAAAATACTGCTCTCATACCTACTCCGTGCTGTTTTTTGGGTGAGAAGTGACAACGGTAGACGCCTGGCGGTGATGACTGGGCGCTTGATAATTGATCAGTTATCGACCACTGAGAGTTGAAGATTAGTACAGTACTAATATCTCTATTATAAAACGGGGGTTGGTGGTAGAAGGGTGAAAATTAGGGGTCAAAACAAAGGAAATTGACCATAAAATAAATAAATAAAATTTGGGGCGGCCATCCTTATCACTTAGAGGTATAAAAATAGTTTACGACCTATTTTCAAATCTACAAAATATACAGCAATCTTCTTGATATATAAAAATGATTTTTTGTCTGTTTGTCCTTTAAACGGTAAACTATACATTTGATCATGTGATGATATTTAGCAAAGTTTTGTGCATGAGCCAGAGAAGGTTTCTGAGTCGATTCACGATGGGGATTGTTCAGAAAAAATTACCCTCCGATTTAATATTTTTATTACGTAAAATAGGGTATTTTAAGATACTAATTTGAATAGTTTTTATTTTAAGCGTTAGTTTTATTGTAATTCGATTTTAAAATTATTTCTCCGATGACGTCATAAGGGACAAGTTTAAATTGCTTTCTTTGCCCAGAAAACAAAAATAATAAAAGTAAGTTTTATCTATCTATAATCATAGTAATCTGTGCTATTTTTTAAATGTCACTGTCATTACTCATTACGTCGTATCGTGATCATTTTAGTGTTTATTGTCGCTAGGCTTATAATTTTTCGTGTTCAACCATTATTATTTTCTACAGTTATCGTTAAATTTTTAAAGTGGTCTTTAGGGAAAATCCATGTTATAGAACTTAAATCAAATAATGTACAGCTAGATTTTTTTTACACCTGAATCAGGCAAACGGGCAGACGGCCCACCTGATTGGATTTAGTAAGGTCAAATAAAGGTCAAACGCATTTTTACAAAATACAAGAAGATCGTACGTTTTTTGAAATTTTAACTAGACAGAAATGATTAGGGACACTATTCCTCGAAATGGTTTTTCAAAAAGCTAGATTGAAAACAAGTGAAAAATCCCAAATGGACCCGGTAGATGGCGCTGCTGTCGGTATATCAGTTGAAGTTTTTCCGGGCAGGACGAAGTCTGCCGAGACAGCTAGTAAGTTCATAAAAATCGGTCAAGCGGTTTCGGAGAAGTTTGATTACAAACACTGTGGCACCAAAAATTTATATATATATATTATTATATACATACGAATGTAGGTAATTTTTGATAGCGATATTTATAATGTTATAAACACGACCCATTTTTCCATAGTCTTTAAATATCATCATCATCATCATCCGAGTGTTAAATCCCGGTTGTGTTCGGAGTGTTCGCTCCGACGCCCAGGGTCCCCTTTCCTACTTTTTCTACTCCATTCCACCCAGTCTTCAGCATCTCCCATTTTTGTCCAAAAGTCATTCAAATCAATAATATCACAGATAGAACAAAGGCATGATAATGTTTAAAAACAGATGAAAACCGTATTTTCATACACTACTTCATACTTTAAAAATACTGTAAGAAGTTTATATTAAAACAGAAAATCGATGAAAATATTGCCATATTTTATTAATGGCAACCCTGACCCCACAAACACAACGACACAGCTGTGTATGAACAAGTACACACATGCAAACAACGGATATATGAAACCAAATGCTTGTCAAACTAAATGGATACGGTGTATAGTGTTGTGCTTATGTTTTGGTAGTTTTATCGATAAATATGCTTTCTATTTCAAACAGGAATAATAAATTATCCATTACTAGTTTAGTTATAATGATACCCATACATGTATATCCCTAAATACCACGGTCCATGAAAATGCCCCGGACTTTTGGAGGGGGCTTACGTGGGGGGGGGGGAGTAAGGGCCAACACGGCAACATGGGTATGAGTGGCTAAGGTGTAGAGACGTGGGCCTCAAGTTCACCCCAGCTACTTCCAATATTATGCCATTTATCACTCCCACCCATGGATCTTGACTCTTAACTCTAGCGATCTCCACTCCGTGCCTGCTGGATTAGGTAAGGAAACAGGTACATGGTATTAACAAACATTATGTATAAAAAGTAACTATGAACAGTATTTTATAAAATTTTCGCGACTAGTACAAATAATAAAGCTAACTTAAACTTAAAACATTAAACTTTTAAGAACGAGATTCGATATGATTTTTATTCCGACGTTTCAGCTGCTTTTCAGCAACCATGATCTCAGAAGACAAACATGTTACAATGAGTATGAAGATTGATGATAATGATTTTGAAGTTATCGATTAGCTCACTCTCAACTTGTTCAATTTATTTATTTAAATTTTCTTTTTGGTTTTATTTTCTCTAAAGTAGCCTACAACAGTTAAAACGTAGTTTTTTAACAGCTGATTCATCTAAAATGAACAGATGGCGATACAGGTGCGTCAACTAAGCACTCGCAAGCTCTCGACGCAATTTGAGGATTTATTATTTAAAACATATTTGTGATGTATACCATTCAAAACCTGATAGTGATAATTTTCAACATTTGACTTATGCCATGCTCACAAAATAAATATATAGGTATATAACGGCTGCTTTAAACCAAATCGTATAATAGATATATATGTCGGAATAGTATTTGTTAATATAAAGTTACCATATGACGGTAGTAATCAAATGTAGTAATTGGCAGTCTTATAACCGGATGTCAACGTTTATACGACTTCCGACGCATTTATTATCAAGCTACCGAATATCGGTAATGAAGTAACCGGAAGTTGGAAATTAGACGGATGGCGGACGTTAGTGTTATGGAGGAAGTGAAAACGAAGTGGCGCCAAAGCATTATCGGATGATGTCAGTGCGGCGCGCTAGGAGGACCGCTTAAATACACGGTGTTCGGGCAGAGCAGGGGCAGTCTTAAACGGACAGTTTACGAGTCTACAACCGACTGTCTACAGCCGTCGTTCTACGTTCATCGGGTTAACAGAGCGGAAGCTCTGTTGAACAAAAGGCCCGTGATATATTGTGGTCTATAATTACTGTTCGATAAGCAGTATTCTTTGAGGGCATACTGCTGCTCGACACCTGACAAGCGTGGAGACAGCTCTTGGAGGTGTCCTATAATATTGTGATTGTAATAATTCTAGTGTAATAAACTTTGATTATCTCGTTTGAGATTATTATTGTATTATACTCGGTGTCATTCTCTCCCAGCGGGAGTGAATCCGACATACATATATATATATATGTACATATATATATATATATATATATATATATATTTAAACGGAATTTGTTTACAGGAACCTCTAAAAATAGAATAAAAATTATTTATCGATAACATAAAAACATCGACTTAGCCTCATCCCTGAAGTTTAGCGGGAGTCGCGCAAGGTACGTTGCGCGTATTATTATTAGTGGTCTATAAAGGCGTATGCACACTGAATTAGATTAAAATATATATAAATAAATTATATTTCACACAATAATGCTTTACTAACTTTCAAAGTCGTTTAATGGTCCTTTATGTATAAATATCTCCTATGAAATACTATGGATTGTTTTATTTGTTAATATAGCTTCTGGCCGCGATTTCGTCCGTGAGGTATAGTTAAAATAAATGTAATTAAAATAAAAACCCAATTTTAAAACATTCTTCATTGGTGCCCCGCTCTTGTTGGTCTTAGCGTGATAATATATAGCCTATAGCCTTCCTCGATAAATTGGCTATCTAACACTGAAAGAATTTTTCAAATCGGACCAGTAGTTTCTGAGATTAGAGCGTTCAAGCAAACAAAAACTTCAGCTTTATATATTAGTATAAGATATGTATGCACTATTTTTTTTGTCTGTTTCTCGTTTTGTCTGTTCGGGTTACACGTAAAAACTACTGGGCCGATTTCAATGTGGTTTTTGCTAATCGACATCAAATACTTAGACTTAAAATCTGGGCTACATTTTATCCCGGAAATGCCGAGGAATTTTTTCTGGGAAAGATTTAAAATGGCCAGATTACATAAAAATCAAATTCCACTGATCGATAGCAAATTTGATGTAATATTTATTAGTCCGGGAATCCCGCGGGAGTTTTTCCGGGAGCGGTTTATAGTTGTCCAGGTGCATAAAAATCAGCTTACTTCGATGCAGTTTTCATAAAAACGACAGCTTACTTTTTTAATGCTGTGTTATTCTGTGTTCCGGGAATCCCGCGGGAATGAAGTTACAAGCATTTAATATATTGTATGTACATTGTACATACGGGTCAAACACATTAAAAAGTTGTACATATCAACAGAACAAGACTACAAATGTTAGAACTATATATTTATTTATATTGTTACGAGTCGCGAGACTCGAATTAAAAACGCCGTTAGAATGAAATTAAACAAAATATATGCCGCTGGAATCTGCTGACAAATTCCAGCAATCTGCTGGTTCTAGATTTTTATTTTTCCAGGACAGGACAATGTCTGCCGGAACCGTTAGTCGTTATATGTAAATAATCTCATGTTAGTGTCTGTGTTACTGAACTCCTAAACTCGTGAACCGATTCCGATGATTTTAATGATTATTTTGTGTATATGAGTGGCTCCACGAATGGTATAGATTCAAAATAGAACCCGGTAGGTGGCACTGTGATCGGGTTTTAGATATTCATTTCTTAAGAACAGGATAATAAATATACTTATAGATACAAAGTTGCATATGTATGTATAGTATGTATGTTAGATAGTGTTATTATATTCGTTCTGACAAATAAGTATATCTGTCGAGTGTCCCCCACATTGTTTCATTTCGCTGCGTATGATTTTGTACGTATTGCGATCACGTAAGCTCATATGAATAGTGTTAAGAAGATCGTAGAATCGTATAATATATTTTAAAAACTAGCAAAAAAGAAGCCGACCTCAAGAGTTTAATTAAGAAATGAGAAGATTTATTGCCTTAAAATGATGTCACTATAGGACTGACCGGACCGTCAGTCTAGATATTCGAAGGTACATATATATAATCACAATCAGCTGAAAATCAGTAAAATTATTCAAAACACAATTATAAATGAAAAATTTCAGTCCCGTGTATGGAAATTTTTATTTTTACTGGAAGAAAAACGCGAAAAACTCATTTTTTGACCTTTGAGGTCCAAAAATGAGTTTTTCGCGATTTTCAGCAAAATGGTAAGTGTTATCATAAAAGTACTCCAGACAAAAATTGTATACCATAAAATTAATTATCTATAACAAATGTATCAATACTTTTTTCCTACGAGCCACCGTTTCTGATATATAACAATTCAAAAACAAAAAAATAAACAGTTAAGTTCATGTCAACTAAAACATAAAAAATTAGTATATTTTGCAAATTTGATGATGTTACTTATGTTTTGCTTGGCACCGTCTTAAAGATAATAAAAGAAAGAAGGAAAATATTTGTTTTGTTTTTTCTCTTGAAGTCGTTTTTTTTACATTTTAACTTTAAGTTTCGTATATGGTATCTATTAATAATTTAAGTAAAATTTCTGCAGCTGTATTGAATGAATAATCAGTTCATAGTCGAAAAATTTGTGGCTGAAAAACTGCAAAAACTACATATTTAAAGTAATATAGGACAATATTAGCATATCCAGAGTCGCAAATATCCATAGGCGATAGCAACCGCTCTCCATCAAGTGGGCCGTCTACCTGTCTGCTGAACTCATTCCTTTAAAAAACCTTCTTTTCAGTGTCGCTTTTTCCTTTCATCGATTTTCAAATCACAACTATTCTAAAGAACTGTCACTTTAATATTTTTTTAAGTTTTAGTAATTAAAAATTGGAGTTACATATAATATTGCCGTCTCTATTATAGTAATTCACTCTACATACCACTTCTTACGTACACAAAGATGTTTTATAAATACATTCAGTGTTTATATACCTATATGATGTTCATAACTCACTAGTTATTATTCCCGGTTGCAACACGTGCCTTTTAAATAAGAATAATAACAAAATCGATCAAGTGTTTGTAAATTAAAATATAGTATAAACTCCATGTAACGTCCCTCCATTTAACGACAATCTCCCATAAACGACAACAATTAAGTACCTTTTAAGTTGCCAAAACTAGTAAAAACTGCGCAGCTATGTACGTTCTTATATTGTTTTATTATCTTAGCCTGTATTAAACTCAACTGTCGCCATAATGAATATCGGAATTTCTAAGAAATTCCGAATTACTGTAATTTCTAAGTACTACCTTTATCACCAAGATGCCTCAACATCGCAAAATTTGAATAAAATAAGTAAAAATATACAAAAAAGACATCAGATAAAAATAACAGACTTCTCTCCATTTAACGACAAATCTCTATAACACCTTAAAATGTACGTTCCCTTCCGTGTCGTTATATAGAGTTTACACTGTATTCCATAGAGAAGAACTATTCACGTTCATGTATTGTTCACATTTGTATTGGTGGGTTTCACACATTGCTGGTCTCTCATTTATAGTGTGATATTACATGGGCTCCTAAACATATTTCCCGGAGATACCCAATAGTAGGTTATGCGAGTAAAGCCGCATGCAAAAGAAATGAAAGTTGGGTCTATAAATATTAACATCAAATTCAACACCCTGTTATTTTGAAGTCGGTTAAAAGCAAGGTTTATACGGAACTCATTGAAAATGTATTCTAGTAAACACAGAACAGAGACGTGTATGGATTATGCAGTGCAATAATATTGGAAGCATTATATATTTATACTATAACTACCGGGTCCGGCAGTCGTTGTTGCACTGAGAAAACAAAAATCTAAACCCCGAAGATTTAAGATCATTAAAATCATAGAATGTTTTGAAGTGATAACTACTTATGGGAGGATAAACAGCTTCGTTACGTAACACGTTACGGCATCAGACTGCCTGGCTTTCTCTTCTGTCACGTTAGATTTAGTTTAAGTTAAGTTATCACTGCCGTCGAGCGTCCTGTGACGCACACCATCTTTTTTCAAGTCCTGATGATATTAATAATATTGTATGGGTAAAAAAATGGAAATTGCAATTTTTTAGAAAATATTTTTTTAACAACTAGAAAATTGACTTGGTGGCAATTATAGGGTAGGTAGAATTTGCAGTACCGATGGTGTTGTAATTGTTCATAAGCAATAGTAAACGCTTTCCATCGCGTGGGCCGTCTGCCTGTCTACTGAATTCGTGCAATAAAAAAAATATATAGAATCCGCTTATAATATTAATAGGGTGTATATTTTGTACCTTAATTATGATAATTAGTGGTTGAACGTGGCCGAAATTGGACGATAATAATTAATTTAAATGATTAGTTTGGACATTATTAAGGTTCCGTTGTCAAAGACTATACTTATTACCACAGATTTCGCCAAAGCAACAAACAAAAGAATATATATATATGCGTGTGTGTGTCAAATATATGCTAGTATGTGTAATATTTTTTTATTGATTTAATCTATTTCTTATGGATAATTGAAAAAAAAATATTAGCAATCTGCACTTCTTCTCTACATGAACTACAAGTGTGCAAAATTTCATACTCCTCCGTCGGCGCAATTTTCGTCAAAAGGGATACAAAAATTTTTGCTGTTTTTGCTTCACGTATTAACATAATATACAGGTACTTTAATATATTTGATATAAATATCAACTCCATGCCCCTCACTGTTCATACCATCCATAACCCTCGTAAAAGACTGTGCGACAAAACTTTTAATTACATACCCGTCTCGCTCTTACACGTACAATCTCCGTATACACCTCTCTCTTTCGCACTGTAGCCATCTTGCTCACTCCGGAACTAATGTATTTTATACAAAATAAAAAATAGAAGAATACAGTTATTTATTTTAAAAATGTTGAAAAGTTTTACGTTTTCGAGTAAAACCTTTGTAGCTCAGTGGTTAAAAGACTTGCACGTTATTTAAGGACGTGGGTTCGACTCTGGTAAACGTATTATGATAAGACGAGTCTAGCATGATATACTTGATGGTGAAAGAAATCTCGCAGCGGGATTACTTATGTGTGAAACTCACTGATCGAGCCGTTTGGGCAAAGCGAATCGAGTATACCCCGCATACCATTTGTTATCCTAAATTAAAACTCAAGCCCAGCTGTGGGAAATTTATGAGCTATTAATTTTATTTACTAATTTAATTTATTAGCTTGTCATATATTATTTTCTAACCTTGGGACATAGTATTATGTCCTTTCTTATACACCTGTTAACGTGTATGCCAAATTTCATGAAGATCCGTTGAATAGTTATGACGTGAAAGCGTAACAACCTAACTCACATTAACATTTGTATTTAAGTAATATTTATAACGATTTTTAGCGCGGCGTTTTATTACTCCGACGTTTCGAACACTTTTCAGTAGTTGTGATCACGGAAGACAAATATGTAGTGTCTATAAGTTATTATTTAGTTTTAATTTTTGCTTACGGTTATTATTTACTCTATATTAGCCTAATTTAATTATATAAAAAAAATATTTAAACACCGCGCTTGAAACCGTTAAAATATAGTATTATGTGTACTAGTCTCGAAATTTTAAGAAAATACTATATAATATTAGTTTCTTTTTCCTAGGTTATAAGTTTTGGGTCTAAAAATCAGTATTTTAACTGAATAGTTATTTATGGTCATATCCATATTGCTAGACGAAGTTTGTAGGCTTGTCCTTTCTAATATTATAAACGCGAGAGTTTGTAAGAATGTATGGATGTATGTTTGTTACTCTTTTACGCAAAAACTACTGAATATATTTTGATGAAACTTGACAATAATATAGCATACACATCAGAATAACACATAGGCTATAATTTATAAAGATATAGTGTGAATTATGCAAAATATAAAGATTTTCCTTCAGACCACGGGGCGCAGCCAGTAGTTTATGTAAAGGAGGAGTGCAGAAAGCTAATATTTTTGTAAAATTATGTTAAAAAATACATTAAAACAATAAAAAAAACATCACACACACTACCATGTATTTGACACACACACGCATATATACTCTTTTGTTTATTTTTAAAGTCATATTAACAATGTAGCCTTGGCGAAATCTGTGATTATAGAAGTCTTTTACAACAGAACCTTAAAAATGTTCAAACTTATAATTTAAATTAATTATGGTCGAGTTTCGACCACAATAAAAACACATATTAGTATTAAAACTTCAAAATTTACAATATATTTGCTTATAGCATCATTAATCTTATCGGCTTGCTAGTGAAGAAATGTTATTCATAATCGCATATTTGTTAATTTAAAATGCTCGGTTTAACATTTTAGTAACAAAGCGTATTTTAAATTAATATAAATTCTAACCCGTGTAAATCGATCCGTGCACATTCATTTGGCTGGAGCCTGAGTGTTGTTCGGGTCAGTTGATTCACACTATGTGATAATTTAAATACCGCAATTAATTTATTTTTATTGTAGGAGGCATCAGACAGGCAGACGGCCAACCTGATGGAAAGCGGTTACCATTGCCTATGGACATTTGCAACACCAAAGGTGCCAGGAGACATAGCCCACACAGGAAGTTTCTTTAGCGATTTCGTCTCTCCCAACCATAACACGTAGCGGAAACGCAGTAAAATGGCGTAGGCCACCGTGAACCACCGGGATCCTTCGCCTCGGGCTTTATATAGCCCATCACTCGTTCTCCACTAGTTCATTGTGTCGCCCCATGGTGGTAATCATTAGATTCATCCCTTTCTCATGGTAACAGTCCAGCTGAGGTACTCGCTAGGGAACTCGCGCTTTTGTAGCACCTTTGATGTTGCAAATGTCCATAAAAAATGGACACCCCTTTCCATCAAGTGGGCCATCGGCCTATATACTTCTTCTTCTTCTTCAGCCAATTTCGGTCCACTGCTGGACGTAGGCCTCCCCAAGTACGCGCCACATATCCCGGTCTCCCGTCTTCCTCATCCAGCCCCTGCCGGCGATTTTGCGCAGGTCGTCAGACCGTTTTATCCGTGCAGGAACGGAGAAAGAATACAATTTCCTGCGGCCCGGCGGCCTGTCGTAAGAGGCGACAAAACAACCCACAGCCAGGTGGTAGGGCATTTGCCCGACTGGATGGCTACCACCCCTGGTCTAGACTAGTATGTCGCCATAACAACCTTGTGTTGTGTTCCGGCATTAGTGACCAGGTTCCAGGCTCCCTAAAGAGAGCAGCAGCGCATTCGTAGCACCTTTGGTGTTGCAAATGTCCATAGGCGATGGTAACCGCTGTCCATCAAGTGGGCCGTCTGCCTGTCTGCTGATCTCCTGCAATAAAAAAAAAAAAAAAAAAAAAAAGACCACCGGGCATATATACTGACCTCCTGCAATAAAAAAAAGGTTGTATTGTGTGTAAAAAGTTTGGTTAAAAAATACCTCAAATAAAGGTGTTTGTATGAGGAGACTGAATGAAGCGAAAAATATTTTTTAAAATCGTAGTTAGTGGCGATGCTTCATTTCTGTCTACCCCAATGAAAAACATGCGTTACAATATGTATATATGCATGTAAAAAGCATTGCTCTTGCAAAACTACATTCCGGATAATTTATTCAGATTTAAAATATTTCAACCCGTGTATACACGCCGCCATGTCGTATCCATTTGGTTTGAAATTGTTCTTTAGGGCCCATACACACTTTGGATGGAATCAATATTTAGTTATCGACATTTTAAATAACACTTTGTAACAATTATTATTTTAATTAATTTTCTAAACTATCCGTCTCGAAAGACGTCGTCGTGCCCGGAACAGCTTCAATCGATATGCCGACAGCAGTGTGAATCAGCTCAGAAACCTTCTCTGCCTCGTGCACAACAACTTTGCTAAACATCATCACATGGTCAAATGTAGATTTTACGATCCTATAGAGGTCGTACAGACAAACATTTATTTTTATATACAAGAAGATCATGAGTTCCACTGGAGAGCATTATTGAAGGTCTTATATGTAATTTAAAATTTAAATTTTCTTACTGTAAACCGCTTCTCACCCTGATATTGCTGTTTAACGAGAAGAAGCGGCAAGAAACTCCTTAGCAACACTTCTATGTAACTGTCAATATACATATTAGGTCAGAAAGCTTCCCAATTGGTGCATGCGTTCCAGTCACGATTTTACCGCCTTATTATTATATCTATGTCTCTAGAAACCACGGGCCATAAAATGGCCCAGACTTTTGGAGGGCTTGTGTGGGGCTACGGGGAGACCAACACGTAGAGGCCCCTTGACAAATTTAATCTAATTGTGGCTTGACACTGACCGGGAATTATACCTATCTACACCATATAATAATGCACGCAAGGACATGCCCCGGCCAGTGTAGGACTAATGTGGGAAATGAGAACAGAAAGTACCGGGCTATTGTGGTGAACTACTATAGGTACTGGGGGCTATTATTATTATTATTACGCACTGTACCAATTTTATTCATAGTGTTTTTTTAGTGCATATATTTATTAGGGATTTACATTTTGATTCACATGATGCTTGTGCAGACAGACAAATATTCTAAAAATTACGTTTTCGAAATCTGCTGGTTCGAATGACCCACGATTTCTTTTTATTTTCGGACGTATTAAACAAATTCAATCCCTATACAGGTTTATCATAATTATTATATATTTGTTTCATAAATAAAACAAATGATGGCGCAACTACAAACTAACGAAGTGTTTTAGAAAATATTTAACCTAGGTACTAGAGATGCAACGAATATTCTGCTTCCCGCAGTATTCGGCCACTGTTTTAATGATTTGATACTCGGCCGAAATCTATTAGTATTTAGTAGTGGAATATTCGTGGTATCTCTAGTTCAAATGCGATTTAATTATCAATAATTTTTTATTAAAATATATACATTTTTGAGCAATATGGATGTTTTTTGATATTCGGTGTTCACTTGAATACTACACAAAAAATAGCCGAATACCAAATAGCAGCCGAATATTCGTGGCATCTCTAATTGATACGATAAAACTTAACAATGACACTTCAGGTATATAGTTAAGTAGTAATTAGTTGTTTTTGGAAACCGCGGAAATGTAAAACACGACCTTCAACATAAAATTAATTTATCAAAAATTGTACATCATTATAAAACTTTAGCGAAAAGTCACAATATAGCATTATTCATATAATATACAATATTCTATTTTTACTTCTTTTAAAAAACCACCTTAAGCTATCTCGTGCCAAACCGTAAACACGAAATACAAAGTTAAAGGAAATTAAACTATAGCGTGATGTCTATAAAGTCGAATTTAATTTGAGATTAATAAATTTTCTTGTCTTGTGTCCTAAAGATGGTACTTTGGACAATTTAAAACTTTATTTTGAAAGTGTTACGACTTATTTCAGGTTTTATATAACTAAATACTAAAATTGAGTGTGGTTTTGACTGTACAAAATAAATATTGTAGAGAAGAACAATAGGTAATGATAATAAATTAATACTTTCTAATTAACTCATTCTTTAATAATAAGTTGAAAATAGTTAGTTTGTGGATGGCTGAAAAATATGGAATATAACAATAACATACTAAAAAATAATTCTCATTAAAAATAATAGAAAGAAGGAAACAGCTTCAAAAGTAAATTCGGTGCCATATAAATCAATTTGATTTACAAACATACAGGATATTATTAACTGCTAAATATTACTTTTAAAACTATGTTTATGTGATTACATTTAAGTTGATAAGGTAACACAAATTGAAAATAAAACTAAGACCACTTAGACGAATATAATATAAGAAAACGAAATTTAAAATGTTATGAAATGTATTTATTTTATATTTTTAGTTGTTTCTAAAGTCGGTTGGTTACTTTTCTATTTTTTAAAATTTTTAAGTTACGAATAGGGGTAGACAGAGAAAAGCAATTTCTAACAATACCTCTATTACTACACGTATCATATTTGATTTGGGGAATTCCCTGTTATATATTCGGAATCAATTCTTGTCAGATAATAGGGTGTTTGTCTATTTGGAAGGTTACCACCTATGTTCTAGACTATGCCACCATAACTAATGATACGGAAGCACTTTGGTGTAACAAATGTCCATAGAAGACGGTTACTGCTCTCCACTGAATTTTACATTGAAATATTTTGAATCCATATGAAATCCAACCTAAATAGAATGATCGAAATCGGTTCAAAACTAAAACAGTTGCTAATAAAATACCACAATCTCTACAAATTTTGAGGAATGTTGTGATATATCTCCGGAATACAAGGTCTAATACCTATTAAATGTATATGGGACCACTGTAAGGCTATTCTGAGTACAATACAAAAATCAATATATAATATATTGTTATAAGCGTTGACACAGGACTCGAATTAAAATGCTGTTGGAATTACTATAGAGTTTATTAGAACTGTACAAACACGTAAAACAGATACAAAAATATAACTGAATACAACCAGTACACACTGCACGATTCAATAACACGCGAAAAGTCCGTCACTTTATCGCTCATCGAACGTACGTCTTACTCGTATCGGAATCCTCGCTTGACTGCCTCTCTCTGCATTGGGCCATTGCTTTATAATTCACCGATCTGATCTGAATGACGGCTATAAAACAAGTACCTACATTAAGAATAGAATGTTTTACTTAATTACAAATTCTAAACACAAAGTAAACAGAATTCCTAAATCCGGGAAGGTAATAAACTGCGATTTACGACAGTCAGCTGTGAGTTTACCTATGTCGGTATGTAACAATATATGTTCTAGCTATACCCGGTAGACGTTGTCCTGACATTATAACAAGTAATCTAATATAGTGTAAGCATACCTGCTTACAAACAAACATACCTGATTAATTATATTATTGTAATATTAGTTTTTATACTTAGGGTATACATGCAAACATGTTTGAAGTAATTTCAGTCTTATTTCGTACGCGATAAAATGTAGTTTCAATTTTCATATGAACTAGACTTTATTTTTAGACACAGTTTGTATGTGGGAGTGAGACTCGGTTTACACTGGGTGTATTCTTGATACAGAAACTTTTTTATTATTGATAATTTTTGGCAATTGAATTATCTTTAGTTATAGTCTGAAGGATAAAATAACTAGACAATTGTAGAAAACGTAATTTTCAAAAAACTCCAAAACTTTATTAACTAGGCGCTTTATGTCTTATTATCCTTTAGAGTTGTTTGAAATTATTACGACCTAAACGACAAAAGAAAAATTCACACTTGCATACCTGTAGAAACACAAGACGTGTACATTCGATGAGCTATATAGTGACGGACTTTGCGCGTGTTATTGAATCGGGCAGTTTGTGCTGGTTGCTTCCAGTTATATTTGTACCTGTGTGATACGTGTTTGTAAAGTTCTAATAAATTCTATAATAATTTCAACGGCATTTTAATTCGAGTCCTGTAGCTCGTAACACTACTTACTCTAACAATACAGTAATAAATTAAATAACAATTTTATTACTATTTATGTAATTTTTTTTGTCAACCCTACTGACCGTGACGCGTGACGTCATAAAGCTATCGGCAAACCTTCTGCGCACAGTTAGTAAAGTTAATATTTGTGTATATGTCGTGTTTAAGTAAGGTTTCTTATATATTATTTAAATTTTGTTTTGAATAATAATGGTCTAAAGAAACCACAAAAAAAGTCAATTCATTATTTTCCAAGTAAGTCCTTCAAATTTGTATTTTTTCGTTTATTAAGATGGATAGATATATAACAGTGTATTACTAACCTAAATCATCATCATCCGAGCGTTAAATCCCGGCTGCGTTCGGAGCGATCACTTCGACGCCTAGGGTCCCCTTTCATGCTTTTTCTCCACTTCGCGCGATCTTCGGCATTCCTCGTGTTGAGGCAGTTGGTACGCACGTCATCCCTCACAACGTCAAGCCAGCAAAAAGGCTCCAAGATAAAGTTCCAAGTCAAGCCAAGTTGTCGTGAAATCACCTAAAACCCTAAAATTTCGTTTTTAGTCGAATTTACTCCTTTTGCAGGTTAATAGAAATAACCCCTTATTTACTTCAGACAAAAGTATGTATTATACCATTTTAGAATCTCTATTAAACATTTCTCTATTAAATATTTTTTAAATATTTCGCCACTTAGAGTTTCATACATCTTGTTTTCACCAAATGTGCTTAAACTTTAACATACAGATAAAAATACTGCAGTTCACGATTAAAGTTTAACTTGGGATTAATTTTTAACCGACTTCCAAATGGAGGAGGTTCTCAACTTGCTTGGTATGTTTTTTTATGTATGTATACCGATTACTCCGAGATTTATGATCCGATTTACGTGATTCTTTTTTAGTTCGATGCGGAATAGATGCCATTTGGTCCACTAAAAATTTAACATACTTTGGCCCAGCAGTTTTCATTTTATGAACATTTAAATGTGATAAATTAGATTAGGCTCCCATAGAGTAAATAATAACCATAAACAAAATTAAAACGAAATAATTAAAATGAACAAGTGGCGGTAGGCTAAATAAAACTTTAACAATACTAGTTGGAGAAATGTCATCTTTGTCGTCCGTGATCACGGCCACTGAAAAGCGGTCGAAACGTCGGATAAACCAAAATCAAATAAATTACCGCGCTTAAAACCGTTAAAACGTAGTTTTATTATGTATACAAGTCGAGAAAACTTAAGAAAATATTACTATGAACATTTTTATGAAAAATTTATACATTCCGTTCCATATGTACACCGATTACTCTAAGATTTATGATCCGATTTACGTGATTCTTTTTTTGTTCGACGCAGAATAGATGCCATTTGGTGCCCTAAATTTTTTTACAAAAAAAATATAACATCTACTAATATGGTTTAGTGGATATCCATTGGTATAGTCCATATAGATATAACTCCAAACACCCTATGGATTTCATATGTTTGTAGCTGTTGTATATTACAGAAACGGGCAGTAGAATGGAAAGTAATTTTATTTTTGAATACGTAATTTGGGTATTACCTAAGAAATATTTCTTTGCATATTTTATATTGAGTCCCCAATAGCTCTGCTATGAGGTGTTTCAGGACTATCCATTCTTTCTGGGACACCCGACAGAAGGGTTGCGGAATGCTAATATTTTTTTTAAATTATGCATAAAAATATATTAAATAAATTAAAAAAACACAACGACACACCTTCCATGATCAAATTGATCGTGTACTAGCAGAAGGTGGTGTCAGGAGCCTCAAGAACAGGCGAGCGTGCATGACAAGAGCTATGAATGTCAAAGAAGCAAGTGAGGTGTGTAAGAATAAGCCTAAATGGCGCTCTGTTGTTCGTGCCTACCCCGCAAGGGACCTGGCGTGAAGTTATGTATGTATGTAAAATAAAAAAAAACATTAGACACACACACACACGCATATATACTCTTTTGTTTATTGTTAAAGTCAAATTAACAGTGTAGCCTTGGCGAAATCTGTGATTATAGAAGAATATGTATAGTCTTTGATAATTGATAACAGAACCTTAAAAAAGTTCAAACTCATAATTTAAATTATTTATAGTCGAATTCGATCACTCAGTTAATGGTATTGTGTGAGTTTTGAGGTAATCATGGCAAATTTGAAATTCATAAAATTAGTTTCAATAAAGATGAATTAGTTAGCCAATTCATACATTACTATCAACCATACAGATTCAAGCCACGTGTATTATATAAGTTGACGTAGACATGTTTCTAAGAAATCTTCACTTCATTTGATACTTTTGTTCCCATAGAGTCCATCTGTACTCTTATATGATACATACACATTATTTACACACTAACATACTTAATATAATTGAAATCTATATCTATAAGCAAAACCCAACTACCAGACCTCAAGATACTGTGAGATCTGCGTGCACCGGAACACAAAGAAACTTGACTGATAATTTCTTTTATTTTTCCTTCCATCAATTTTAATATTATATAAAATTATTAGAGCTAGGTATATTTACTGATTATTATTTACGTGACAACGTCTTATAATTCGATGGAGCCGGCTGCACGCACGAAAAAACATGACTCATGCGGCGTTACCTCGCTCTGTGGCGTTCCATTTAAGGCTTGAAGTGCAAGCGAGAGCGCGTAACGAGCGACAAAGAGGCACAATCGGCCTCCGCGTTCGGCAGCGTCGTTCGACATCTGTCTCTCTCCTACTTGAGTGTTTTATTTAATACGCGATCGGTTCCCTTTCATTGATTTAATTTAATTTCTTTTTGTACATAACGTACCGACTGTTACAACTCAGTTCCCAACAAAAACAAAATCCACTTGCATATCTGAAACCAAACACATTTTAATATCTGTCGGCATTTGAATTAATTGTTCTTTTATGATCGTCTACTTTTTTTTACTTATTTCTTGGCATACGTTTCTAGACAACAGCCTACTGTTTAGTTGTACTCATTTATGACCGACTCATTAGCCAGGTGTTGCGGATTACGTCGACTACGATATGGGCACATTTCTATTTGTGAGGTATAAAACGATGGCCTGATTGGCGGAGGGGGCAGTCTAGCAAGAAACACCGGTAAAGCGAGACGTGTGTACTACAATCTGGAATCTAATACTGACGGAGTTTGCGCGTTTTATTGAATTACGACCTTCTGAATTACGTTTGTACTGGTTGGGTTCGGTTATATTTGTACTTGTGTTATACATGTTTGTATAGTTGTAATAAACTCTATAATCATCCCAACGGCATTTTATTTATCAAAATTATTATTTTCACATTTCAATCATAATATATTATGTAGGTATTATATTAAAGTTCTTCAAAATATGTATCTCTTGTCTATTCTTTGTTTGATGTTGTTTTAATTATAAATAATATTAAATCATTCTTTTTTTTTCTGTGAAAGTGACGCTACGGCCTGGCACTAACGGAAAACCAGCGTTGGCTGCTATCAACCAGCAGTTACTTAACCTTTGGCTTTCATTATACTGCTTATGTATAATACCTATTTTAATATACTCTAAATAAACATTATTTCTTTCTTTCTATTGTAAAATTGGCTTAGTTTAGCAATAATGTAAGTACATAATATTGTGTGTAATCTACCTAATTTAATATACATAAAAGCAGTAAAGCTGAATGACAAGGTCAAGTTTCATTAAATTATTAGGTAAGATTTAAAATTATGTATCATTAAATGTTGGTATGTGCGACATTCATAAACGTTATTAATCTACAATATTATAAAACTCTAAACATTTTCCGTCCATTGAAGTCATTAAAAAAACTGGATTAGACTATAGATGGAGAACACGATGTGTATTTGGTTAGACAAACCCCCGGTTTCGGGGGATTCATGTAAAAACTACTAGACCGATTTCGATGGTCTTCGATTCTCTAATTACTCCCAGGAGCGGTTTAAAGTGACTATTGTGATATGTAATAGATAGTGTGATAGGCCATTTACGTATTTTAAATGCTTCGTTACATGGTGTTGGGAATACTGGATATTTTTCCAAGAATCGACAACACGGTTGAAAATAGAATATAAATGGAGATTTTGCTCTTATTACAGCTTTGGTAATAATAATTTTTCAAGCCAAATGACTTTAGGACTGTAAAACAGTTGTAGTTTTTTTATTTGTGGCCTTTAGTAATATTCATTCTGGGTTTTTTGCGAGTTTCCGGGATTTATATATATATATTAATGCTAAAACCCATTAACTTGCCAGACTTATATTACTGTTCTTTCGATTTTAGTATATTCTAAAATTATTTTATGAATTAAACTACCCTAATATAAAGAAACCTAAATTTAGAATAGAATAGAAAACGATTTATTGTTCACCAAAATAAACAATTACAGAATAAATAATTACAATAATTTAACGGCAAAACAAAAGGCGGCCTTGTCGCTTAAAACGATCTCTTCCAGGCAACCTGACTGAGAGGACACTTTTAACAACTTATGTCTAGGTATAATTAAATTATTTAAAAATGAATACTATAAGTAAATGAAAAATAAAAAAAGAATGCATAATTATAGATAATTATATATTGGTCCCAAGCCACTGTCACTATCGATTATAAAGATTGCAAAACAATCTTAATCTATGTTATCTGTGCAATGTGGAGGATTTTACGATATTTATATATTGCTACAAATGGAGAAGCTTCTTCTCTGTCTTTTTTTAAAGGCGGTAAAAAAGTAGATCGTAATAATTAATCGGTAAATATTAACTATAATAAACTAATTAGATATTGCGACACTTAACCAGTTTTTAAGAATATCAATACATTCGCTTATGATCAACGATGCCAGTCGTTTATTTACGTAAAAAATATATTGTGTTCTTTGTGTGAACGATTCGCTTAGTTGTGTGCGTGCAAACGCTGTTAGGGCCATCAACAGTTAGATATTTTATCATAGATTTTGAAATTAAATGAATAAATGATTCATCTTAAATGAATAGTAGTTAAGGGAACCATCTTGTATATGAAGAATACCCATTAAAATGTTGCCAAAAGTTTTTATAGCAGTGTTATAAAGTATTTTAGTTTTGTAAAACACTATAATCTTCTCTTGTATGCAACTAATAAAACCACTAAAACAGACTTCAGACTAAAGAGAAAAAATAAATATTTTGTACAATTTTCATATTATGTACTTTAAAAAACTGTACCTATAACAAAAAAAAGGTTAATTTTGAAAATAAATAAACTAAAAATAATGTTATACTTCCAAAATAATATAAAAAATGACTACCAATCGCTGGAGGCCGGGAGCGTGCCGTTTTATAAAATTAAATGTTTAAAAATCACTAAGCGTGCTATTCAAAGTTTACGAAATTGAATCACACTTCACGTTTTCACATATCAATTCTTTGAGGATATATTTACTCAATTATTATGTACTACGTAAATAGATGACGTTATTAATAGTGTACTCTCACCAGCTACTCTACTTGATAAAAGTATTAAATATAAAATATATTAATTATTTAAACTTGGCATACTTCAGTTCGTCTAACTACTACATTCATACCATACCCTTTGTCTAAACCAGCGCCATTGTGGACGGTTTTGAAATGTAGTTTAGAGCTTAAAACTGAACACTTGCACAATATAATAAAACCTATGAGATGGTTTTCATTATCTCTACATCCATAATTTTAATGCTGCGGCCGCACTGGTTGATAATTAATTTTGCCCTACTAATTGCACTTGGATAAATCCACATTTTTTTATTTTTGTCTTTTATAAAAATAGAATGCCACGATACTAATATATATAGTTATGTATATAATTGAAATCCACGTATATAGTGACTCAACACAATATCTCAGGAACTGTAATACCTATAGACTTGAAATTTGGCATGGACCTTCCCTTCGCCAAGTAGAGGTCAGCTAAGAATGGATTTTACAAACTTTATTTTACGGTACGGGAACCGGGCGGGTATAGCTTGTTTATTTTTTAAATTGTTTTTTAGATACTAAAAAGTTAAATAGGAAACGTTGCTTTGCCGCCATTTGCAATGTCATTTTCATTTGCAAGTGGGTGTGCTATAAGGAATTTTATAACATACGTTTGAATGTATAAAAAAGACCAATTTAGATAATTTTGTCTTTCGTTTGTCTGTTATTTAATTTGTCTTTGAGTACTGGAATGATTGACCAACAGCTTTAGTAGCACTAGTTAATGCATATATCATTTATGTGCATCAAGGCCATCACGCCTACTTAATTTTATTTATTTACAAAATGATAAAATAAAAATAAAATTACACTGTAGAATTATTATACTATAGAAGATAATAGATCTGTATTATCAGCCTGTCACGTGTAACGTAAATATTCCATATATTCGTGATTAAAATTGCAAACTAAAATTTTATATTTGCACCTTTTACTGATTAAAGTTTAAATTTTCCGGAAACATTATTCAATACAATGTTCAGACACCGAAGTTCAAGAAAAGTGTAGCCTTCCATTTTTGAATTTATTAACTCTAATTAATATTTATTTTTGTAATTAAATTAATTGCACCATATGTTATACTAGAAAAGACGCTTGAAACAAAAAATAAAACTTGCTTCTTATAGTCGTACAAGTTGGAGAGGCGCGAGTATAAAACAAAAATTATTAAAACCGATGTTCTTATAACCATATAAGAATTACACTCGTCAAAAGGAAAAGCGTAACACAGTCGTGACACCCTTTGCAATCACAGTTGGCACTAGTAATATATTCTTCTTTTTCTTTCCATTAAGTCCTTCCTTCATATTTAAAGCATATTTTCAGTCAATATTAATTTATAACTTATTTTATTATATTATTCTGGAATAATTCTGAAATTGGAATCAGTTATAAATTTTAATAAATGTGTGCGTGTAATACTTACTACACACTTAAGAAATGAAACTTCTTTATGACCTTATTTTTCGAAAAATGATCTACTATATGCAACTTTATAGAAATTGATTAAATAAAGTTAAATTAGATAAAGTTTAAACAAAAAGCTTTTATTATCATAGACATCAATACAAATAATGAAATTATTTCATTTTACTTTTTGCTACTAAGATTATTACAGCATTTCATAAATTATAATTACTCTTCGTTCGAATCGACCGTGGTAGGGGCAAGAAAAAGATGGCGTGTAACGGAAAAAATGTGGCGGGAATTTTTTTTCCAACGCCGATAAAGAAGTTTCACTTCAAAATTTTTTTTTTCAAAATGTTGTAATAACTTGGAATTTAAATTTAAGGATTATTTCTTGTACTATTTGTACATTATTTATTAAGATTAGGTATTGTGCATTAGGTTAATACGGAATAATTGATACAGCTTTTTTTAATGAACAAAGGTCGATAGAGGGAGCGTTTCGCAATTGTCTGAGGGATGTGCAGTGATTTCACCACAAATGAATGGTCATAACCGTCGTTTCTGATGTCTTTTCCAGTTAAACATATAGACCGATATTTAACTAAATACTTATCGCGTGTACCTTATATTGTATTTAAATTAAATAAATATTTTAATTGATTTGACCAATAAATTAAAATGTATACTATTATGTTAATTCATTTTACCCGGGATGTTTGTAAATTTAATTGTTCCTAATTTTCCGCTTGGTAACAAAACCATAATCATAAAATTTAGTGTATATATGTTTATTTTATTATTGATTATTTTATATTTGTTTATATTAGTATTGTACACAACTTCACAAACGGTAAATATTTAACAACTCATTTGATATGTATTTTTTAGTTTTAGTTATTGTTTGTGTATATGTGATCTTTGTCATGCTGTAACAACATTGTGATTTCTTGGGAATCCCAGGGGAAAGTTCCCCAGAGTGGTTTATAGTTGTTTGGGTTCATAAATATGGATAGTCACCAACATATCCTAGTGAAATATAATTTTAAGTAGAAAATTATTTTTGGTTGTACAACCCTACGTGTTTGTATGTGTGAGTGAGTCAAGAAAACGCGGAGCAACACTACGTACACAGACGCGGCCCGGCCGCGGAACGTAATGGCCGTACTTGTCAAACGAAATTTCGTTCGCGTGTTTTGAATTATTTCACACAAAAAACGCCATGTTGTATCTTTATTTTTACAATATGTCCATGAAATTAATTTACAACTAAATTTAAAACTTTAATAGTTTCAAATGTTAACATATTTGAATAAATAGTAACATAATTGGGTGACATTTAAAGTGATTTGTGTTTGACTGTTATTTTTTTTTAATGAAAATTTTGTTTCATTTCGAAGTTAAAAGTGGAAATTGGATAAATTCAAAAACAATTTTTTTTACCTAATTACCTTAAAATTCGAAAGTGTCTCAAAATAGACTGCCGAAGAGTGACTGGACTTTATTATTTTATTGTTAATTTATAAATAGTAGTGAAATTGTTAATTTTGAAAGTTTGATACGTCCGCCATTTTGAAACGGCTATCAAAATATAAACAAAAAATGTGATCTTGTGAATTTTTTTATTGTGTGTTTCTTTTGTTTCTGTGGATTGTTAAAATGGATAAACCAACATTCAAGGTACTCTTATCTATTATGTATCTTTTATGATCTATTATAAATCAAATTTATATTCACTGTATATAAATAACAATTTTTGATTAACATTTAAATACCATGTTTTAAAAAAATGCATATTGATTTATGATGATAATATGCTATTGTTTTCTTGGCAATTACTGCATAGTGATAAGTGATGCAAATAATTTCATCAAAAAATTTGATAATTAGTAATAGATATAACGAAAATTAGAAAGAATAGGGCATTTGTTTAGATTTATATAGGAGGGTATATTTTATGACCTTGTTTCTAGCATTCTAATGAGAGTCATGTACGTGATAAAGAATATGCGAGAATTTTTTTAAATTTTATTTTACGCCTAAACAATACAAAGGGCTGGCAATAGATTAGACACGTTTAGGCTTACTTTATGTAAGTTTATGATATAAAGAGGGTTTATTAGGATTATAGATACTTTAGTTACTTGAGATTACAATCGAATTTGAATTAAGCATAAGTAGTGAAGTATATATTTTAAAAACCCTTCGTAGGTAAGTTAGTTAATAATTATAACCTATAGTCTATTTCAAATTAACTTTCCAACGAAATATATATTTATTTATGTATATTTCTCAATTTACGTAATTCATCCTATACCGTGCTTCATGAAACGTACTGAGATGAAGTACCTATATAAAACAATTTAAATATACATAAATATATAGAATTCAATTAATGTAAAACACTGGTGTGAAAAACAATTAGCGCTAATTAGTTCTCGTGTATGTGTGTATTATTATCATACACCAGTTGTAACTAGATTTAATATAAAAAGCGGTTTGACAGGTTTCACACATGCGTTATCACTATGTGTAGGTTTCATCACTATCCATAATCGTTTGCATGCGATAATAACAATATGCACATATGGTCGGAAAAAATTACCTATGAAGTACACGCTACCCAGTCTGGATTCGAACCCATGTCATGCGATGTTAGACCCGGATGCCATAGCAGCCTTAAATATGACATAATGAATAGATGTAATGTGTCAGCCCTAAATTACGTCACACGCTGGAAGGGGGAGGGGGAGGTCGACGAAGTGTGACAGGGAGGGGGGGGGCTCCTCAATTTAGTGAAGTCACATTTCAAAATTTGTAATTTATAAAGCTGCAAAGTTTGTTTGTGTGCTTGCACGCCCTGATCTCAGAAAGTACTAGTCCGATTCGAAACATTATTTCAGTGTTAGACAGCCCATTTATCGAGGAAGAATATAGGTTATATATCATCACGCTAAGACCAATAGGAGCGGAGCACCAATGAAGCATGTTTCAAAATCGGGGGGTTTAGAAAACAAATTCCACGCGGACGACGTCGCGAGCAGAAGAAGTATAAGATAGATATTAAAATATTGTATTATCAAATGACGATGCTAAGGGTCTCATATATATTGTTCTTGTGACCCGGGTCCAAATTTGCTGTGTAGGGAATTTGACTGACCTCATGTGCATATTGTTACAATTACCACGTGCTGACGTTGATAGTGACGCGACTCGACCAAGTTGATACTTGAGACCTGCTTTTTATTGCTATCATCTGTACTGGTCTAATTTGAAAAAAAAAGTGTTAGATAGCCCATTTATTGAGGAAGGCTGTAGGATATATATCATCACGCTAAGACCGATAGGAGAGGAGCACCAATGAAGAATGTTTAAAAATCGGCGGCTTTTTTAACTTTTTTTTTCGCGCGGATGAATTCGCTTGCAAAAGCAAGTCTTTAGTAAAGCAAAACAACCCACAGCCAGGTGGTAGGGTATTTTCCCGAATGGATGGCTACCACCCCTGGTCTAAAGTATGTCGCCATAACAACCTTGAATTGTGTTCCGGAATTATTGACCACGTTGCAGTCTCCCTTAAGAGAGCAGCAGCGAATTTGTAGCACGTTTAGTGTTGCAATATATTCCTCTTCCATTTCTTCACGGATCGAAGAAAGGTATAAAAGTTATGTACGGAGGGAAAATGATAATATTTAAAAAATCCTATCTACCCTACATATACTTTTTTTATCCAATTGTCTCGGTAATACTTTTAGTTAATTTAGGTTATATTTAAATTACTTATTAATCTTCTTAGGTTAGATGGTAATATTGATAAGGTATTTCTTATTAAATATTCCTATAAACCTTATTTATGTAAAAAAAAATTGTCTCGGTGCTTACTAATTGTAACATATTCGCTTTATCGTACCGTGTCTTGAAATAGGAGCAGAATTTATCATATTTGGTTTATCTCTATAATATCTATCTGTATAAATATTATGACACGAAAGTTTGTAAGAATGTATAGACGTATGTTTGTCTCTTGGGTATTGATGAAACTGTACAATAATATAGCTTACACATCAGAATAACCCATAGGCTATTATTAATAAAGATATAGTGTGAATTATCCAAATAATAACGGTATTCCATCACGACACGGGTGAATCCGAAGGGCGCATCTAGTAACTTTATAAGTGTTTGACACTTGACATCTTTGTCTTCGTGGCCGAAACATCGAGATAAAGATGAAATGAAAGCCGCGCTTAAAACCGTTAGAACGTAGTTTTATTTGGTTGTGTTAGTCGCGAAAACGCTATTTATAAGTGTTTCTAAAAATTATATATTCGATTTATATTCAAGAGTTAGCAAACAAATTGTTAAACAAACAGTAACGCTCTCATATTAATGTATTAGTAGGGAAGGAACAATTTCTCGTAATTGCGTGCCAACCCTACATTATTCCGCCGGATCAGCGCGTTCTAGTGCTTGGTGAATGTCGATTAAGTCGTAATCGATAGTTTTCATTTCGGAATATAAATTTTAATCGCAGTCTAATTTATACGACAAGTAGAGCGATAATATAGCGTTAAAATAAATTTGTATAAAACGAATAGGGAATAGTGTTGACGTCTATCAACAATGAATGTTGTGCCGAAATTAGATCGGTTATTTTTTGTCTTTCAATTTTGATAGAAATCAGGCATTGTCAACTTTAAAAAATAACTTTAAAAGAACAAATTGTTAAGACAAGTTTGATATGTGACTTCTTAACTGTTTTTTTTATTATTGTTAATGATGTTTCTTAGATTGTGGACTTCTCTTCTTATATTGTAAGCTAAATCCACCATTTGTTAGGTTTTCCAAAACAGTATAATAAGGGGTTAGGTCCTTAATGTGTTTCTGTGTTTTTCTTTAACAACTGGAATACACTATATAAAGTTGTAGAACACGATGCACTTTTTATTAAATTTCTTGTCTCTTTCTTTGAGATTGACGTAAAAACTACTGGGCTGATTACGTTGCAGTTTTCGCTGATCGACAGCAACTTCTTGGACTCATAATTTGCGATCTTCTCGATTTGCGATCGACTTTTTGTCCTGAGAATCCTGCGGTAAATTTTCTGGTAATGTTTTAAATGACCGAAAAAAAATCGAATTCCATTGTGATTTTTTTCACTGTTCTATAGGAAGTTTTATGTAATAAGGTGTGTTATATTTTGTATCCCGAAAATTGTCCTGGGACCGGTTTGTAGATGTTCGGGTGCATAGAAATTAGCTTGTTCCCACACAGTTTTCACTAAAACGATAGCTGCGGTACTGTTTGTGCCGGAAATCCTGCGGAAATATTAAATCAAGCGTAAACGAAGTCGAGGGCATGTCTTAGTTGTATAATAATAATAATTCTTCAAGTATAAGTCTTTGGAGTATGTACTCGACATGTGTCATACGTGACATCTAGAGGTTTTGTGACTCATATGTTATTCTAATGTTGCATCAGGGTTGTCTTATGCGGAGTTATAACAATCTTTAAAGAAATTGTTCATATTATTTTTCCAATATGCTTATTCATATATATGAAACATATATCTACGGCACAGAAATCTCATGGATTTATTCGTGACGCAAAGAGTCGTGTAGAATTGTACGTTTTGAAAATGAATTTCCATAACAAATGTTATATCAAAAATAGAAGCAGGGATGAGGAATTTTTGTCATTATTCTGGTGTTTACTTCTAATTTGATAGTAAAATTTAAAGTGCAGAAGTCGATTTTTGTAGATATTCGGCTGGAGGAAAAATCAGCAAGCGGTGGTCTATGAACGCCTTTAGCGATATTATAGGGTAATAGTAATATAATATAATATATAAGGTAGGGTAGTTAAGATGTTTGGTACAGGAGTGGAATCTTGAATTTACCTGTAGTATGAGGTTTTATGATCAAAAATTTAATTTAAATTAGTCAGTGTTAATAAATAATATAGATTATTTCAAACTTGACACATTTTTTGGTCACTTGACCTGACAGTTTCTTATATTAGCGCCTACAATCATACAAAATATATTACTTAGTGATAATTATTGTATTAAGGTGAGGTTGTATTTTAAGTTTATCTTTATAAGTAAGTGTCTTCACCGAAAAAAAGGCTATTTTACATGAGAAACATCTCATAATTTGTTGTGGTACTTACATTGTTACTAATACATGATAAGTTGCTGGTACCTTAAAATTGTGTGAGATAGCAAGCACTAGATATTATCTAAAATCTATCGAGCCATGCTCGGTCGCGTTCGGGTTCTTGCTAGTTTAGAGAATTTACAAAAGTTAATTTTGTATTTATTTTGTTAGTATATTATGAGAGAGACACTTCCTTCCGACATGCCTCTATAAATTAAACTATTCTCATGTAACTTACTATTATATACAGGATTTAATACATCATGGAATGTGGGTTTTAATTTTGCACGAGCAAAGTCATGTATATTGCTTTCGGTGTTTCGTGTACTAATTAATTATTACAATAGCATTATTTCAAGTAATGTATTATCTTATCTTGGTATAGTTATTTCGTCATGTTAAACAGTCTATACGTGTAAAATTTAGCAATATAAAATGTGTTCATTTATATTGGTATGTATAAAACACACTTTAAGAAATCGGTCGGCCAGACTACGCGCACGTAAAGGTCGGGTATATCAAATTCAAATTCAAATTCAAAAGTTTTTATTCAAAATAAGTTCCACTGGAGAACACTTTTTGAAGGTCATACATATAGGTTAAAATTTAATTTTACTTCCTAGTCTATGTACACCGCTTCGCAACGTGTTATTGCTGTTAAGGAGAAGAAGCGGCAAGAAACTCCCCAGCAACACGTCTAGCTAAAAATTGTTTTTCTTTATATTTGTTGTTCTATTTTTTACATTTAAGTACTTTTTTTTTTAAATTTAATACAGAATTATGTTACAGAATAACTTTTGAAGAATTAATGGAGTTGTAGCAAATAGTGCATATTCAATAAGACAAAAGCGCAATAAAAGGATAGAAAATAATTATAGTTATAAATATAAAGACGTAACGTAATTACTTTTTTTGCAACATATCTCCATATATTCCTTAGAAGTACGGCAAGATAAAAAGGTTATACTCGTACAAAACACAGTATAAGAGGTTGGAGCGAGCTGTTATGTAAATGAAGTTTTGTCATTTAAATATTCTTCAATAGTGTAGTATCCCTTTTTAAGCAAGATACTTTTTATTTTGATTTTGAATTTAGTGAAGGGCAGATCTAACATTTCACTCGAAATCTTATTGAAGAAGCGTATACCAACCCCCAAGAAAGAAGACAATACTTTTTGTAATCTAAAAGATGGCAATATCAGTTTATTACAATGCCTGGTGTTGAAATCGTGAACATCCTTATACCGCTTGTAGGCACTCAAATTATTACGAATATAAATTATATTATTGAAAATATATTGGCAGGCGACCGTCATAATACCGCTTTCCTTAAAGCGTTCCCTAAGAGACACCCGAGGGCCGAGGTTGTAAATTGACCTTACGGCTCTTTTTTGTAAAACAAATATAGTCTCCAAGTCAGCAGCGTTGCCCCAAAGTAAAATACCATAGGACATGACACTATGAAAATAACTAAAATAAACTAGTCTAGCAGTCTCTTCGTCAGTGAACTGCCTAACTCTTCTGACCGCATATGCAGCAGAACTAAGCTTTCCTGAGAGACTAGATATATGAGCGCCCCACTGGAGTTTCTGATCTAGGTTAATGCCTAAGAATACAGTTGAATCTACTAGGTTAAGTCTAGTGTCGTTAAGGGAAATATTAACATCGTATTCTTTTACATTGGGCATAACAAACTTAACACATTTAGTTTTATTCGGATTGAGTGATAAGTTATTTACGGTAAACCACTTAGATATTTGGGTTAAGGCGTTGTTTACGTCGTCAAAGTTCTGTTTATTTCTGTCTACTTTAAATATAAGTGACGTGTCATCAGCAAACAACACTACCTCACACATATCATTAATAAAATATGGCAAATCATTAATATATATCAAAAACAAGAAGGGACCTAGAATAGAGCCCTGAGGCACACCCATAGATATGCCAGTCTCACGAGATTTGATATTGTTAATTTCAACGCTTTGGGATCTATTGTTTAAGTAAGACGACAGAAGATTTAGAGAATCGCCATAAATACCGTAATAATTGAGCTTTTTCAGGAGGGTCACGTGTTCAACGCAATCGAATGCCTTGGACAGGTCACAGAATACACCAATGGCATTCTGTGTCCCTTCCCAAGCACCATAAATGTGTTTTAGAAGCTCAACACCTGCATCGGTAGTGGAACGACCTTTGGTGAACCCGAACTGTTTTGCATGAATTAATTTATTAATATTAAAATGTGAGAGCAGTTGATTTAAAATTATTTTTTCGAAAACCTTGCTTAAGGTTGGTAAAATAGAAATTGGCCTAAAGTTGGAGGGGTCGTTTTTGTTTCCACTTTTAAATATAGGAATAACTTTGCTAACTTTCATTAAGTCAGGAAATACTCCTTTATCTACACATCGATTAAATATTTGTACTAGTGGTAGCGCAATAGTGCATATTAAGTCACTTAATACTTTTAAGGATATACCCCAAAAGTCAGCTGTGTTTTTAATATTTAACGATTTAAACGTTTTTACAATATCATCTGTATCTATATGATTAAATTTGAATGTGATATTACATCGATCAACGCACTGTGTCATCAGCAGCTCAGCTTCCAGTGGTGATGATGACAAAGAGCTAGTTATTAAAGTTGGTATATCCCTAAAGTATTCATTAAATGTTTGTGCAATTTCAAAGTTATTACTAATGGTGTTATTGTTGATTACAAGTTGAATTGCATCATCTCGACGTGAAATCTTGCCGGAAGCATCATTTATAACACTCCAAGTTGTCTTAATGATATTTGATGATTTTTTAATTCTGTTACTATAATATAGAGATTTGGCAGCGATGCACACTCTTTTAAAGGTCTTAGAGTACTTTTTAATATAGTGAAGGAAGTCTGGATTTTGATTAAATTGTTTTTCACTGTATAACTCATACAGTTTCATTCGACTTTTATATATACCTTTCGTAGCCCAATCACTAAACTTAAGTTTATTACTTTTGTTGATTATTTTGGTTTTAAATGTGTTTTCAAATTCAGCTTGTATAATGTCGAAGAAATTACTATACAAGTTGTTTGGATCTTCGCTGCTGAGATCCAAAGTAGGAATTGTTTTGGATAAATTATCTTTAAAGGTTCTTAAGCGATAATTATTCACTGGCCTACAGGTTAATTTAGAATTGATTTTAATACTATCAAAAGGTATTGATATAAACTGGCCACAGTGATCCGACCGTAGTACATCTAAGACTGATTTGTCGATTATTTCACAACTACAAAATATATTGTCCAAACAGGTTGCTGAATTGGCAGTTATACGCGTAGGTTCATTAAAGACATGTATAAGATTGAACGATTTGAAAAGATTAATGATCTTGGAACGAGTTGATGACATTTCCAACAAATTAACATTAAAATCCCCACAAACTATAGGCAATTTATAGCCGATTTTATTATAGCCGATTATTATATAGCCGACCCATCTTCTATTTAGTTTTGCAATCGTAATAAGGTTTAATATTAAATGCCCTATATATTGAAAACTAGTCGGTTAATTTTATTCAGATCTATTTGGAATCTTCTTTAGGTTTTACTTGACCTGGGATTTCTTCAATCAAGTTGACGGAAGTTAGAAGCTGACAAGCATTGTACGACACTTAAAGTGCACGTCTTTCCACATATCGACTTATAGCCGGTTCCTATATCTTACTATTCATTCACTTGCCTTAACATTGGTTGAACTTTGAAATTAGCTTATGACAAATTTTAACCGATAGCAAAGCAAGTTCGCTAAGATATTTATCGGGCCATTATTGAAAAGGGGATTTACAAATATCATTACAAATTTCTAAATCTTGCGTATTATCAAACGTGCTACATACGTGTGGTATTGATGCATACACGTATGTGCCACTCTTAATTTTGTGGCTTCTCTAGATATATAACTGTGAAGGCGATTATATTTAAGGCCAAAGAAAGCATCATATTTTAAAGCTATCCATAATAATGTAATATATTGATGAATATTAAATACATTTATATCGCCCGGTGCAGTCTTTCTGAAAATAAGTCGATATTTAGGTATAAGTTACTGTATAACATATACCTTTATATACCGTTTTTACTATGAACCCGACGATATATTTATAAACACGTCAGTTATACAATTTCAAACCCGGTCACCTGATTTTTTTAATATTAATCATTTTTTTATTAATTGAGTTCTTAGGCATCTATCCATTATTATACGTAAAAAAATCGAATTAAATTTTCGTGTAAGTAAAACTAAACTACTGACTAGGGTGTGACATGCGGCACAACCGCGGGGTAAGCTCTAGTAACTTATATATATTAATGTTATAATTGAATATATTATATAAAACTTTGTAAGTAATTAACTTTAACAGTTATAGAATAAGTAGTTGTATTGTTATAATAACCTTCCCGCGAACATTCGCTGTTTAAAGATGGCGCCACTTGAGATACCGACCACTTACGGAAGCCGATTTATTTTTTCGCAAAAATAATAAAACCAGCTAGTCTTTGTTGGAAACGGCATTCGACCGCGATCTATGTATTGTAACGGTAAAGGTCAAAATTTACTGTAAAATCGTGTTTAGAGGCGGAAAATGCATTAAAATGTCGATATCATGCATTGTATTATTCTAAAGTTCGGCGTTCCACAATATTCATGTCATTCATACTTCAGTAGTTCAAGATGTACCTAGTTGTTAGGTAAAATCACACAGCCGAGATAATATTTTCAAAAAAATATCGATAATATCTGAACGTTACACCACGTCCCGTAACTAGAAAGCGGGACCCATTCGTCGGGCATTAGGTCGTAAAATGTGCTTTTTTTTCCTAGCGAGTGTATTGTACCCGCATACCCAAAACAGCCAGTCTTCGATAACTCAGTGGCCGGTGAAATCGGTACAATATTAGACGGCCTGTCGTTGTGTGGGCTAAGCCCTTGCCGGCGATCTCACTACAACGTAGAAGCTCCGGGTTCGATTCCTCGTATAGTAAATTTCGGAAACGTATTTTCTCCGTTATTTACTATGGTCTGGGTGTCTGGGATCCGCACCAGAGTAGAGTTAGTACGTTCTATATTACCCGCAGCGCAACTTGCTTAATTTGGGGATATACAATATGTGTGTTTGTCTGCCAATAATTATTATTATGTTTAGCTTGGAGTTATTAATCCATACACATATAAATATAATTGGAGTGTCTGTTTGTAGTATTGAAATAACCGCTTTTTACTACATGGACATGAATATATATATATACGGTACATACACCAAAATAACATTTTTTACAACTTTTGTTTGTCTGTTTGTTCCGGCTAATCTCTGAAATGGCTGGACCGATTTTGACGGGACTTTTATTGGCAGGTAGCTGATGTAATAAGGAGTAACTTGGCTATACTTTTATTTTAGAAAAATCTTTTATTTTGGAATTATGACGATTTTCAATCACCACGCGGCAGAGACCGCGGGGCGCAGCTAGTAAAATCTATAATTTGTCGTCTCAAAGGTACATTTGATTTTGTAATTCCATTTAATAATCTATGCCTTATTTAAAATACCAAGGAATCAAGAGCATACGCATTATATTACTAGTTAAAATCAGTCTCTGGTGAAATAAGTTGACTTTATTCGTTACTGTGTCCATGGTAATGGGCGTGCGGTTCTCAAACTTTCATTATAATACGTGCAGGGAATTTAAAAGTGCCAAGTAAAGCTTTGTTTACCAATACAATAATAAACTTGACTAAAACAACATCTATTTATGCACAGAGGGCGGTCTTATTGGTATAAAGCGACCTCTTCCAGATAACCCCCGGAATGAATTGAGATTATAATGGCGATTGTGGAATACTGTAACGAGTTACGCTAGACTCGAATTAAAATGCCGTTGGAACTACTATAGGATTTATTAGAACAGTAAAAACACGTATAAAACAGGTAGAAATATAACTTGACATAGCCAGTAAAAACTGCACGATTCAATAACACGCGCAAAGTCCGTCACTATATCACTTGTCGAGTCTACCTCTTGCTCGTATCGTAATCCTCGCTTGACTGCCCCACCCCTCCGTTCGGTCTTTGTTTTATACTAACTATACAACACAAAAAATCGACCGCGTGCACTGGGGTTTCCGTGAAGCAATAATTTGTACACCTGGCTAATTATTCCAACAAAGTCGAAATCAATAACAATAGGATATTGTCTAATTGCATTTGTGCAATATATGCAAATATGCAACCCTCAGTGAGAGTTATATGTTTGTGCCGTTTGCTGTCGAGACGCTTGGACCGTGGGGTCCAAGCGTCAATTATAGAAATATAATAATTAAATAAATAAAACAATTATAAAATTACATACTATTGAATACAATGTGAGAAAACTTAACTTATTTGTATTGTATTCTACCCATAGTCCCTCAAGATTATAAGTAGAATACTGAGCCCAATGTACTTGTCAATTTGAAAACCTGCCCGTAAAACTTCAAGTTTTTGGTTGCGATTCGTTTTGCCACTTGTCCGTTGAAGTTTCACTTCTACCATGTGTCCCAGCACACATTTCGATTTTCAACCTATTGTTCTAAGTCTGGCTGGAGACCCTGATTATGACGTCGAGTTGTAAAATCTGAAATCAAAATGCACACAATGGTACTGTATGGCAAAAACTTTGAGAACCGCTTGCTATGGGATCCCTAAACCAATATACGAGCGTTACATTAGAGAACAGGGTATCAGCGTAGGGTTGTCGCAAACTGATTATAAGTGATTATTCTGATTATTATTTTTCTGTCTATTTTGTTAGTAATTAATTATTTTGATTATTCTTTTGTATATTTTGATATATGGTTGTATTTTCGTGACATTTCCTTTAGGTTTAATATTGACTTCAATTAAATAGACATTTTATATAATCTATACCAATATTATAAAGAGGAAACATTTGTATTTTCGTATGTTTGTAAACTCAAAAACTACGGAACCGATCTCAAAAAATCCTTCTGCATTAAAATGCTACATTATCCCAAATTAATATAGGCTGTATTTATTACTAGAAAATATTAGCCCTATTTAAACTTTAGTATTGTAACCCAAGGTGTAAATAAACAGTGTTGGAGTGGGTGGATGGCTTAGATTCACAATTAGACCCGGTAGGTGGCGCTGGAATCGGGTTTTTTTCAGCATAAAGTATTACTGTAAAGTTAAGAAAGAATAACAAACATATATCCATACATACATTCTTACAAACTTTCGCGTTTATAGGATTTATAAAATACTAGCTGTCCTGGAAGACGTCGTCCTACCCGGAAAAGCTTCAGTCGATATGCCGACAGCAGCGCCATCTATCGGGTCCAATTGTGAACCAACTCAGAAACCTTCTTTGGCTCATGCACAACAACTTTCCTAAAGATCATCACATGATCAAATGTATAGTTTATGATTCTATAAAGGACATACAGACAAACATTCATTTTTCTTTATAAAGATTAGTAGGATTCGCAAACTCTGTACTTATATGTATAGAAAACTGCAGAGGTATATTCAGGGCAACATTTTTTTGGGCTTTGTATGTTTCCATTACTTACAAGTATGAATAGCTATATTTGAAAGTCGGTTTAATAGTATCCAAGTGCCAGCCCTACGGTGCGTAGCGTAGTTCACGGCCGTGCATTTTTCAACGGGTGCGAGCGGGGCGGCGATATGCTCCCGTCCCTCCCGCACCCATTACGTCACAGTCTGGTTTTAAGTCAAAACAATAAGTTTTCGGTGAATTCGTGTAAATTTATTTTCGGGCATATTATGATAATATTTTTTTGTTGATTTTGTTTTTTTTTATACAGTAGGTAAATAGGAGATCGGATCTCAAATCGATTGAGATACTGTTTTGTTATCCTATAGAATGTCTATAGTCTCATCGATTATGTATCAGCGTACAAGGTTGTGACGTCACAAGTTTGTACAAGTCAAAGGAGTCAAATAGCGCACCAACTTTTGTTTAGACAGTAATTTAAAAATTATTATGGTCATGATATTTCAAGTAAAATAATAAAATGTTGAGTTAACCCTTGTTTGGTATCTATACTAATATTATGCTACGTTATCCGCGAGTAACATAGGAGGATGTACAGAAAAGCTACGATACTTTCTAGCATTGTTTACATATCAAAATATTAGCGGTGACGACAGACGTTGTTCTGTTCTGAAAAAATAAAAAAACTAGAACCCGATTCCAGCGCCACCTACCGGTTCCAACGGGATACAAAGTATCCTATGTCCGTCTTCTGGTCCTAAGCTTATCTCCCCACCAATTTTCAGCCAAATCCGTACAGCCGTTTTTTTCAAATTTTTAATTATTTTGAACTAGCTGTGCCCCGCGGTCTCTCCCGTGTGGTGATTGAAAATCATCATATTTAAATTTCCAATGTATTCAAGAATTCAAGAATAAAATATATTTTATAATCAATAAAAGACTTTAGTAATAGATATCTTTTTCTTACATCTTACATTGTCATATTAATATACATAAAATTTAAGTAATTACCTAAGCTTTTCTCAAGTTAGTCTAAGTTATCACTTCTTTCGGCGGTCCCGAGGCGCACAATTATTTTATTTATTTCATATTTATCTATTTGTTTTAGGTACATATATCATATATTTTAAGTAATGACTTTTTAAAGAATGAATAAAATTGTAGATAACAAACAGCACGCAATAACAAAAATTTCGTGGTATTTAATAACTCTTCTTAATATTTTCCTCTTAATTTACAATAATAAATTTATTCGTAGTCGGTAAGCTTCGCAAGTGTTCGGGCAGTGCGTCCTCCCCCCCGTAACACTGGCATAAGGCGCAGGACGGAACAACCAGGGGTTTTAGTGGGTATCCCTAACTGGGGAGTGGCAATAGCGTGGCACCGCTTTTGACCGGGCACGCTAGTGCCACCCCCGATCTGGCGAATCCCACACTATCTCACCGGGTCGCGAGCATCCCCCAGGCTTCTGTGCCTGTCGCGGCTTAGTCCTCAAACGGATTTCCCCTGGCCAAAAAAAAAGTGCGTCCTCCCCGTCCTGACCTACGGGATAGAGACTTGAACACTGACGGCAGGACTGGTGCACGAACTGTGCTGGGTGTTTCTCTTATGGATAGAATAAGAGATGAGAATATCGCAGACTTTGCAAGTTAAAGTGGAGTGGACTGGAGTGACGACTGGCACATGGTCGCAGCTAGGCGCTGGTTAGGAAGGCGGAGGAGAAAAGGGAGGCCTACGTCCACCAGTGGACTGTGATAAGCTGACGACGAAATTTTATAATAATATGGGCATATTACAGCGTAAACTCTATGTAACGTCACTCGATTTAAGACAAACTGCCCTAAGCGTCGAAATCGTTTGGCTTTGGTTGGTAGCTTGTCCTTCATAGAATGATACACTCTATATAGCATTACACCCACTCTCAATAACGACAACGATTAAGTAATAAAAAGTACTTTTTAAATTGCCGAAATTAGTATAAACTGCCGAGTTGCGTACATTCTTTTATCGCTTTACTACCCTAGTCCCTAATAAATATAAATAAAATTAATACCGAAACTAAGTACTTCGTTTATCATTAAGATGCCTCAATATCGCATAATAGGAATAAAATACGTAAAAAAAGCAAAATTACTGGTGCAGCAAAAGATTTCAGATAAAAATAACAGATTTCTCTCCATTTAACGACAAATCTATATAACGCCATAAAATACACAAACCCATTAGTATTTAACTCTACAGCCTCGTACTTATCAACCTGGGTGTCGCTTATGTTACTAAAACTATATACAAATTAAACGAATTAAATTAATTCAAAAATCCTTATAATTTTTAATGAAGGGGTCTCAATACTTTTTGCTTGACTTTTTGGCTTTTTCGTGGGTCGCAACGTGAAAATAGTTGAGAAACAATGCTCTATAGCGTCGGTTAAGTGGACGTATTAAAAATTTAAACGTTGACACTAAATTCTAAATTAGAAATCACCACGTGGTTGACGAGCCTTATTGGCTAATGCGATGCCGTCTCCCTCCCGCGTATAACGCCGTCTCTCTCTGCCCGGGAGTTGTTTCAATTTATACTTATTGATTCAGAGGTCGTGCTTGCCGTCGTAGCGTCAGCAGAGAAAATGTTTTTGTTCTTATTTATTGTAAACAAAATGAATATAACGATTAGAAGTTAATTAAACCTTCTTTTTTTTATCGCTGCAATACAGCAGATCTATGATGGAAAGTGGTTATCGTAGCCTGTATAAAATTGCAATAGTAGGTATTGCCAAAAACAACCCTGCATTCATACATTGAAGAGGTTAATAAAAATAGATGAAGCGAAAGCTGTGTGCGATCATCGCCGGTAAAAATCCATCGTGTCTACCTACCCCTATGGAACACGTGCTTGATAATATGTATATATTATAATCGTGTGTGTATATATATAATTTCCTAATCAAATTGAGTGTATCCTGAAGATTTAGAACGCTTGAATTCTTTAGTTTAATTTTGCATCCGTATTATGCGTAAACGACATCATTTCCGGGATGATATTTACTAAGTTTATTCCCGTCATCTAAAACTAAGATATAAGTTTATTTTTTGTATATAAGCCGTAATAAGTTTTAACATTTTCCTACGTAACATGACTTCCTATTAAATAATTTAATATGAAAATAAGATTTAAAAAAATTGAAATGTCTTTCGATTCGTAAACGGTTAATTCTCAAGGCCATGAAGGAAGAACACTTAAACCTACAAGTAGTAACTTTTCATAAAATTCATTTTGTTCAGAAATAAAAAGTTACACTTACATATATCTCTGTATTCTTTACATATACTGTATAATTGGTAATGCACGAACTCATTTTTTGTGTGCTTTAAATTATTTCAAAGGTAGTTCGAAAAAAAATAACTATCTTTTAGCTATTATTAACTTACGGGACGAGAATTTACTCTGCCGTAACACAGTTTTAAACTAGTACGGGGAGTAATGATTGACGCATATGGTTAAGTTAAGCATTATTGTATATTGTCCTTGTTTAGCTTATATAACTGGAGAGCAATAAATTCTTTAATTATACTTACTGACGTATAACTTAGAAAGAATAAAAAATAGCAAATAATGAACATTAATTTATTCGCCATATTTTCAGCAAACAAGTTTTCACTTAACTTGTTGCGATAATTTTTTATGTATTTTTAAAGTATAAATTATGAAATTTGTTTTGTTGACGCTACCTTTTTAAAATGGCCACATCCTGAGTTTTGGATTGTTGCTAACCCGCGCGCTATATCGTCGACTCACACGAGCGGATTTTGTGTTTTAGGAAACGCCGTATGCGTTTTCAAAATTATAATTATTAATGTCTCATTAACCGTTGCTCTCAGAGAGTTTTAAGAGACGATTAACTTAAAGGCATTATTTATTATTTATCAAATGACGTTCTAATTCGATGGCGGAAACAGCTGAGTCAGTCGAGCGTAAGTATGCAACCATCTGTGAGGGTTACCTTTTAGGGTTCGAATTTTGGCTGCAACGGAACCTGTATAAGTATATTAGCCTTGTCTGTCTGTCTGTTTTCTGACACTACTGTATCTAAATAGATGAAATTTCACAGGAAGGAGTAGTATATTTAGCGCTACAAAATTATGAAAATCTATATATGTAAAAGAAAGTCGTGTTAGTTACACTATTTATAACTCAAGAACGGCTGTACCGATTTGGCTGAAAATTGGTGACGAGGTAGTTTGGAACCAGGAGATGGACATAGGATACTTTTATCCCGTTGGAACCGGCAAGTGGCGCTGAGATCGGGTTCTACAATCGTTCTAATCACCTGGACCGATTTTGTTTTTGTGTGTTTGAGTGGGTCCCCGGATGGTTTAAATCCACAATTGGAACCGGTAGGTAGCGCTGGGATCGGGTCCTAGATTTTTATTTTCTCAGAGCAGGACAATGTCTGCCGGGGCCGCTAATATATATATAAAAATAACAATCAAGTTGAGAACCTCCTCCCTTTTGAAGTCGGTTAAAAAGAACTTCGCAGTAGAAAAGGCTCTATATCTGCGTGGAGCTCACGGGCTTAGCTGTGTTGATATTAATGTCGTTTTCTCCCGCAGTTGGTCGGCTCACCATGCGGTCACCATGGCCAGTACACGTTCTACAAGGCGCTTCGTGTCACCGGCGACACGGAGCGCATCATAGCCATCGGTGACTTCTTCTTTGTCAGGATATGGCAGGACTCGGAGCTGGTTTCCATCGGTGAGTTGGTTTTTTTATTGCACGAGCTCAGCAGACAGACAGGCGGCCCACCAGATGGAAAGCGGTTATCAATGTGCGGCCGCTGTCTAAAGGAAGACTGGCCGCTAATACCAGAAAACATCTCAAGGTTGTTGTGGCGGCATACTCTACTAGATTAGAGGTGGTAGCCATCCAGAAGGGCAAATGCTCTATCACGCGGCTGTGGGTGGTGTTGAAGCCTCCCGGCCACCTGTAGACTCGCTTCGTAGCATGGTCGAAGTGATGCTCCAGGGACAACTTTCCTGGCTTGCGGCTTCCTCTGAGGTCGCTGAAAGCGCGAGGACGGAGGACGCGTGAGTTACCGTTACAGGGGGCCGCTGTCATGGGAGCGACAGCAGACTCCTCCATGCTGTACAAAGTGAGTCACTCTTCTCCCCGGGGTGGCCCAGTTATAGGGCGTAGGGGCGTCATGGTGCAGTTACTCTGTACGAGATCCCGTGATATGGGCGTTTATAAGGGGTGCAAAATTAGGTTTAGTGGGTAGTTCGGCGGCCGATTTTCGCTTCAGGTTCGCTTTAGAAGGGAGCGTGGAGAACCGGTCGCTGAGACTCCCATACACCCTGGATGCAGGTTTTAAGCCTGCATTTTGGCCCTTGTCCCAAGGGCCCGAGAATGGTGTCCAAAGGCGTTATCATAAAAATAGGCCTCCCCGCCGCAGTAAATATGTTCTTTCTCCGTTCCTGCATGGATAATAATATAGGAAGGAATTTTATAATTAGTTGACCTCATTGACTGAGTGACATAACTATCAAGGCTTAGTCCAAACTGCCAGGGCTAGGGCTGTCAATCAATCGATCAATATTTTTATTTGCTAGAATGTAGTTAAATATTTGTAGATGCACAGTACACTCACAGATTTTTATAGATTGTGTAGTAAAAAAATAACAAATAAATTACAAAGCTTTCCCATATAAATAACAACTGAAAATTTGCATGCAAATTCTTTCTGCACTATAATAGGTGCGCACTATGAATGGATTTTTGTAAATGCCATCCCTAAGGGGGTGAAAAAGTGGATGAATTTTAATGAAAATTTGTCATTTTCAAAGTAACAAGCTCGAAATTGTAATACTCTTGCGCAGAAGGTTGGCCGATAGCCTCATGACGTCACGCGTCGATGGTCAGTAGGGTTGACAAAAAAGGTAACAAATAGTTGTTGCAATAAATTTATTATTGTGTATACTTTACATAAGTATTATACAATTATAGTTAGTAAAACAATACTGTAACGAGTGCGAAACTCGAATTAAAATGCCGTTAGAATTACTATAGAATTTATTAGAACTATACAAAGACGTATAATCCTGGTGCAAATAAAACCGAACACAACAAGTCCGAACGTAATGTAGAAGGTCGTAATTCAAAAATAAAAGTCCGTCACAAAAAGTTTCCCGATTGTATTACACAAATCTTACTTCGCTCGTGGTCATTGCTCGACTCACTCCCCCCTCCAGGTCATCGTTTTATACTGCGCAACTGCCATGTCCCCGTATCTTAATTCGACACATCTGGCTTATGACTGCCATAAAATATTAAAATACAACCGTGGGCTGTTTTCTAATCACAAATTTTAAACACAAAATGAACAAAAGAAATCCAAATGCCGAAAGGTAATAAAATGTGTTTTTACAGATATGCAGGTGTGAGTTTTTTTTTGACGGTGCCTAGGTCGTAACAATACAGTAGTCATTGACAAACCTGCGCGCGTCTTATATGTATACTTGCTTTAAGTTAAACCACTAATGGGTGAATAAGGAGATAAAAGTTTGCGCAGTCTTTTTTTATAGCTGGAATACGGCAGACAGGCGGACTGCCCACCTGATGGAAAGCGGTTACCGTCGCCTATGGACATTTGCAACACCAGACATGTCGCCAACGCGCTGCCAGCCTCGAAGAAATTTTATGACACCCTTTTTGAAAAACAAGGCTGGGAGCTCATTCCAAATTCCTACGGTACGCAAGGGAAAGGTTCAGAACTCCCAACCGATGGCGAGCGGTGCGATGGTGGAAAGAGAACGAAGACGCCATTCTAAACGGTTCCTCGGAACACTCCCCGTTATACAGCCTATAAGATCTGGCCGATGTATAGCCTAATTCTGTTCTTCCAGGCGAGCTCCAACTGCTGTGGACGGACCGGGTCTCCGACCAGACCCTGGTCAGCTTGCGGCTGTATTTCCTTCCGGAGAATACTCCGGACGGGAGGAACCTGCATGGCGAGGTCAGTGCTTTTTGCTTTACTTCCCTGCACGCGGGGTTCGTTGTCATTGTTGTATAAACCGGTTACGGTTTTTGCGTCCGTTGTGTAAAATATTATAAGAATGATAAATGGTTTAGCATAAGATAATTTTCTGAAATCACTTATCTATTATAATTTATTTTAGGCCAGGAGAGAAAGAGAGAGAGAGGGAGATAACACTTTATTGTACAGCTTTACAGAAAACAGAAAATCTTGTACCCTAAAAAGTTAACATTTAAGTTAAATCTGACAAAATACTAAAAATATATCGCGGGCTTCAAGCCAGAGGGCGTATAAGCCAACTTTTCAGGAGATACAAAAATTTTAATAAGTTTTTTTTCAATGTATCTCTATAACTGAAAATTTGCAAAAGTACTTCCTTGATTACTTGAAATGCTCTTTTTTTTAATTAACCTACTATTAAGAAAAAAAACAGAGATGGTGTATCGATATAAATATAAATGATAGACGAAATAAAAAAAACGCATTTTTTTATACGCCCCTCTGGCTTGAAGCCCGCGATATAAAAACTCAATATTTGATTTACTTGTTTCAAAAACAAACAAAACCACGCTTCCCTCTGGCAGCGATTTGTTAAATACTTTACATTTTTTTTATAATTAATCCATACCCGCCCGCTTCGGGTGCCGTAAAATCGGTTCTTAGCTGACCTCTACTTGGCGAAAGGCAGGACCATACCAAGTCCATAGGTAATATAGTTCCTACATTCGTGGATTTCAATAATATAAATATACCGGCAGAATGGCACCTAGTTTTTAATCGACTCGAGACCCTCAGGCGAGAAAATGTAATTCGTTTCAACTTGTAAAAGCAACAAACAAACTAACATACCTACATATATTGTTATTGACATACAACAGACAAACCTATAAACTAGAAAAAAAAACAACAGTATATAATTGTGTATTGAAAACCTCAAAAATCGTGTTATTTGCCTCTGCGGATAGCTATATATCGCCGTCTCGCTCGCATCCACCGCTGAAGAGTACGCCGTCTCGCTCTAATCCCTATTTGGTAACGCCAACTATTTCATGGATGAAATTACTGGTAATGTACGGTGCGATCCATAAGAGATAAGCGGGTTACTGAAGTGAAACTTCTTTAGAATCGTTGTGATTTCAAACCGGATGCAACGAAAAAACGACAGGTAGGAGACACAAATACAATAATTAGTGAGCCACAGCGAGAGAGCGCACTGAGCGGGAGGAATTCCATCGCACACCTCAAATCGCAACACGAAGTTAGACACAGCGAGTCGAACGGCCGCATGGTCGGTCCAACTTTGGACCGTCATTGGGATCTGCCCTTGCGAGCACACCGCACAGCTGATTCCCCCTCGCTCAAGGTCGAACGGCGCGCGGATATTGTCATATCATTTTTCAATAAAAACAAACTTTGTAAATTCATAGATATTTGTTTAAATATTAATATTTTTTTCAAATACACATATTAAAAATATCGAAATGTATGCTGGGACACATATTAAAAGAGAAACTTCAACGGACAAGTGGAAAAACGATTCGCAACAATAAAATTAACTTGAAGTTTTACGGGCAGGTTTTCAAAAGGGACAAGTACATTATTTATACATACATACATATATACATAACTTCACGCCAGGTCCCTTGCGGGGTAGGCACGAACAACAGAGCGCCACACACGCCCATTCTTACACACTAGAACATGATTTATATTGTTCATATTTCCATTTCCTTGATGCTTGGTTTAAATTTGCATTCTTTGATGTTGTTGTTGGACTTGAGGAAACAGTTAGTACTAACAATTTTAATATATCTATCTTTATGTATAAAAATGAATGTTTGTCTGTATGTCCTTTATAGAATCGTAAACTTTACATTTGATCATGTGATGATCTTTAGCAGAGCTGTTGTGCATGAGCTAGAGAAGGTCTCTGAGTTGGTTCACAATTGGACCCGGTAGGTGGCGCTGCTGTCGGCATATCGATTGAAGCTTTTCCGCAGGACGAGTTAGTTAGTTTCCATCAGAAAGCCATTAGCATCGCCTATGGGCATTTGTAACGCCAATGTGCTTTAGTTCAGGGCAGCATAATATACCTATCACCGGGAAATAAATAATTGTTACCAAGGGATAGAAAAGACAAGTATTCATAGACAAAATCTACATGAAGCTGCGCCAGACGCGAGTAATATTTAAATTGCATTTAAAAATATTAGCACATAGTTTTAAATACGTCTAATAATTGCGAAAGATAAGAATACTAATATATAACATACTAGTTTAGATCTGTACAGGAATTAGTTAACTTGCAAAACGCGTGAGTTTAGTGCTTGTCATCGCTTGAACAGAAAAATCAGTTAAGGTATGGTGGGCGGTCTGCGTATCTGCTGAACTATAAAATATGCCTACATATCGTAGCCGTGTCCAAGTGTTTGACGAAAATGTTTAATTCTATAACTTGTACCACACACAAAGACACGTATTGCTTTCGTACACCAACCGATTCTAACCCTTCCGCCTTTGGATTAACCGTGAGAATCGCTCGCACGTGCTTTGAAGTGATTCCGTTGTACATTATGGGATTATTGTAGTGCGACCGACACGGATTGAGGGTTGGAGTGGTGTCAGAAGGGAGTTTTACATGAATAATTAAGGAAGTCTAGAGTATTGTTTAAAGACTGGTATCAATTAATTGCAATTAGCTTACTGTTTCTAAAGGGGCTTGATCTGTGAAACAAGTATATCTTATATGTTAAAATCAATTGCTGACCGTTAGTCTCGCTAAAACTCGAGAATGGCTCGAGTGATTTTGCTAACTTTCGTTTTGATTTATTTGTGGAAGTCCTGACAAGGTTTATAAGGTGAGTAAATATGAAAAAAAAGATTATGAGGCAGTACGAAGTTTGCCGGGTCAGCTAGTAGAGTTAGAAAAATAAACCTAAAACTGCAGTCTAGGGGGACCCCCGTCAGGAACGAGTTCCCTTACGTTAAAACGAAAATAATTCATATATCGATTTTTTTTAATACAACTTGTCTAATAGGATATTTATTCGTTCTACATCGAGATTATAAATATAGCAATGTGTATCATGTTCTATTTGGAAAGTAGTAGTAATGATATTGTTTTATTACATTTTCATTTAAAACACCACTAACTTAGTTTTAAGTTGCTAAGAAATAATTTAAAATGAAAAATAAACATTAATTTTTAGTTTTTGGTTCCTATTAAACTGTAATAAAAATAAAACTATACTATAAATATACCCTTACAAATATAGACATTAAAAATAAAAAAGAACACTATAAACTATCTAAAAACTTAATGTGAAATAGTAAATGGTATAAAAACATGTGCTCGTACGCAGCACGATGTCTGATTGTGGACGAATAAGGGTGGTTACAAGACCATATAATTTCAAAACACTATGTTACACTAATGATTTTTTTTATTTCACTACATTAAAGTTCGGAAGTGTATGACAATGAGGTTCATAACGCTGGGCCTTACGTGACGATCTCCGCCAGTTCATTCTTGTAAGCCGCATAAAATAGCTTCGTTCCAATAATCAGCATACAAACACACACATTGTATATCGTCAAGCTAAACAAGTTATTCTTATGTTGTAGTTTAGTATACAACGAACCACCGTAGGGCCTGTCCGAGACACCCGAACTATAGCATGTAACGAAAAGCTTTCATCGAAATTACTTTGCTAGGAATCGAACCCTGAGCCTCTGGTAGACTGGCAAAGGCTTAGCCCACTCAAGCATAGCGGCTATCCTTTGCATACTTGTTCCATGATTAAAGAGATCTAATTCAGGGAATCATCATAAAAACACAATTAACTGATCTTCCGTCGTGTAGGAATTAGATTTAAGCAACCGAAGATTACATATAAAAAGTTAGTAGCAGACTATACTACTAGTCATAAAAAGTTAGTTACAAGTAAATTCCTTTTTTCAATTCATAAGATTGATAAGAAACCTGTCGTTAGTCTTTGGCATAAATTACAATATTTAGTTACTAATCATTATTTAAATTAATGTATATGAATGTCTTATTCATTTGCATGTTATTGACTAAAATAATATAACTTTTGAAGTATTTGAATAACACATTGCGTGTTTTGGTCTAGATCTGAAGAAAGTACTGCTATCCTGTAAGTTCAACTAACCAAACTCTGTCACTCACATTGCTGTCGTATACTTGTTAAAATTCCTTCTTCAACTATTGTCACTACATCCTCTTTCCTCTACAAGGTCCTTATCATACTGTTTCCTATCATATCACATATAACTCATATTATTGCAAATGTATATATAGCTATTAGTTACTATTTGTTTTGTATAGTATCAACCTAATGCAGTTATGTGTAATGTATTGTAACATATGTGTGTGAATAATTCATTTGTCATTGCTCGTTATATTTTACCTACATCGCTTTTAATCGATATTACTAACTCTTTGCACTATGCATTAAAGTGCTTTTGGTTTCGATCGTGACCCCGAAAATAATATTTTTATGATTTTCGTAGCCCTTTTTAGGCATAACCTTCCTTTGTAATTTGTTTTATTTTACTTCGAGGTTTAACAGCTGAAGACTTAAAAACTACGAAACAAAAAATAATTTAAGATGTGAGCACATCTTTATCTATATAAGCTTCCACAGATGACAAATTATGTCACATGTTTCTATTAAATATACGGTTTTGAAACGAAATACAAGTGTTTCGTTGCCAATAATCTTTACAATTATAAACCGTATAGTCTGATGACCATGACGAAAAGAAAGGCTTGAGTTTTTGTTTAATACGATCGATGGGTGATTGCCTTTTTTTAATAGCCTGAAGCAGGCAGACGGCCCACCTAATGAAAAATGGTTACCGTCGCCTATGGACGTTTGCAACATCAGGGGTGTCGCCAACGCGTTGATGACAGCCGTTGCCGTTGCTTTTGTATGTATGTCAGTACCCTTACGATATAGGTTATGTCTTCGTTGGAAATCTTGTTAATACACAGTCTGATGCTGTCATACATTTATTATAAAGTAGGCTTTCTGCTTGTTTGACTGCTTTATCTAGTAAAAAGAGAATAGTGTTATTTTCATATTAATTACTTTAAAGCGATAAGATTGTCCTTTATTCTTAACTTCAGCTCTAAATTTTAAATTACTTATTTTATATTATGTATATTGTGGTGTAGATATATTTCGTTGTATATGTTGTTAATAAGTACATGTGTAACAAAAGTAATAATAATAATTACAAGTATCAAGACCACATCACCTGAGTACACAATACACTGCTGCGACGCGGCATGTGACGACTTTAGGACAAAGTAAGATGTGGAGTCGATTTCTTTTATATTTTTTTTAATTGTCTTATTATTTATATATTTATTCAGTTTGAAGAAGAACATAGAGAGAGTAGGAAATGATAAAATTGTTATTGAAGCTAGACGTGCTTGTGAGGTGTTTTGTCCCATTTCTTTTCTACAACATCGATGACATTACTCAGCGCTCTAAATTAAAATAATACGTAGAATTAATTTTAAATAACAATCTTTTAAAATGTTGCTTAGAAATCGAAGATCTAGGGATAATGTATAAAATATAAGCAGCAGCTCTCCTGCATAAGTTTATATTTGTCGCTTACGATATTCTTCATAACTTATGGGTAATATTTTTCTAGTGCCAAGATCAAATAAATAAGGGAACATTTCAAAAATCTATTCCGATTGAATTATTTGGTTTTTCTGACTATTTTGAACATTTTATAGGTTACTTGAAGTTTCAGTGAGCTTCGTTGAGCAAGATTACAATCAAAGCCCATTACTACCAAAATACCTAAGTGAAGATATCGAGTGCTTCATAACAAATGAGCGTACAGACAAGAGTACAATTTTACACAAGATATAAAATTGGGAATAAAACAAAACTAGTTGATTGTATAAGGCTGAAATATAGAATACCCTTCTTTTTAGATACAACTTTCATACTGGTAAGACTTTCTAAATTATAACATGTATAGTACTAAACAAAAAAATGATTTTTTGCGTATACGCCTATATGTTCTGAAGCCCTCGATATGACTGATTATGGAAAATAAATTTTGTTATATAGTTTCAATTAAATTAGACACACTACAGATTTTATGGACTGATCTGACTAAAGCTTTTCTCGTGGCCCATGTAAAGTGAGATGTCGCACACTTCGTGATTTATAAGGAGTATCTTATATTTATTTTAGTCCCCTAAAGCAGTACAAAAATGATATTAAAATCGCCTCATACAAAAAGCTTTGAAAAGGGAATTAACTGTCATTCTGTCACTTTTGTTTTGGAATGGTTATCTTTTGTTCTTTTTTTTAAGTTTACTGCTAAAGTATTTGGAAATGAAAATTGGAATTTGAAACACGCCAGTCATACCACGAGTGTCCCTAAGTATTTCATCTATCTTATCGCCCAGTATGACCGTGTTTAAATAACTGATAACGCGCATGGTTTTGTCGTGTACAGACAGAAAGAAAATTGCTTTTGTTTATTATTATTATTATTTGTTTTTGTAAGAGGTTTTTTTTACTTACAGTAAATATTAGGAACGTATGAGATACCCGGAATACGCATTTTAAATATTTGTTGAATCAGGTATCCCATACCAATACATATTTTTAAGTTACTTATAGAAACATTTCTAATTGCTCTGTCCCTTCAAAGCTATCGTCATGAATAATCGAATGTCTTTAAATTTGATATATATTTACTTATTATCCCCGCAAATTGGTAATGCGCTGGACCCTTGTAAAATTAACATTCGCGTGACGACGTCTTTAACTCGATATGTAGGCGTACTCGTCGGCCAGTGATGCTAACGGTACTGAGTGTTCGGCTACGGTTACGACACCAAAATGGCGGCCAGGCGCAATAGCAATTTGCGGGGAGAATATGTATGTATTTACCCACGACATCAGAGGTGAATATAAGTATACTTTGTGTGAGAGGTACAAATATAATAGAAAGAAAGTATATACGGAGCCTACGTGAACATAAGCGTCAAATTAAGTAAAGAATATTTTAAATAGTTGTATCCATTTGTGTAGTTAATACTAATTTATCTGGAACTCGAAAGTATTTTATGTTGTTATGCTTTGAAAGGCTAGATAAGTAATAAGTAGTCTTAGTTTATTGAATAAGACCTATGTAACACTTAGCGCAATAGAAATGTATTTTCCTTTATCCTTATTACGTGATCGGCTTCCTATTACAAATTAAGTTTCCTTTAGCCGGCTTCACTCTGAAAGCTTTCATTTGAGATATACTAAAAAATGAGGTAATTGGCCAGTTTTTTTTATAACGGTAATTTCTACCTGCTTGGAGCTTATATTCATTTATAAGGATAGTAAACATGGCCTATAAACGTTTATAATAACAGTAACAACGAATTAGTCCATTATATTATTTATCTATTATAACTTAAAGAAGTTCATCGAATATTGACCAAATATGTTAATTTTTGTTAATATATTTAATTGTATGTGTGAATCAATGATGATTAAAATTTAGAATAATAATGAGAATTTGATATCGACGTGTTATATATTATCTAGCTATAAATAAATCGTGAGTTATTTTTATTGGAGTTACGATATGATTATAATTAGGAAAAGCAATGAAAACTTTGAGGTTATAAAATGAATTAATTATAGCACGAAATAGATTGCAATCGTTAAACTAAAACTGTCTAATGTAAAAAAGCCGTGTTTTATTTTAAATTGTGTAAAAAAAACACCAACAAAGTTATTTTTAAGAAAGTTGTTCACAGTTTTTATTGTACTATCGCTCCATCTGGGATGGGTTTACTGGCTTATTTGTGATGCGACATTGTTATTAGTGATGTAAAATATTGATATATAACGTATCTGTATACACTGATGTAGCTATTCCTTAACTGCATTATTTTTAGCGCTATTAACAAGATACATTTTGTCAATACCCATAACATTAGCCCAGATGGAGCCCAAGCGTTACAAATTTACATACAGCAAAAATGAATGAAAATCAATCAGCAATAGATACAACAACGATAACTTTTGTATTATCGTAAAATCATATGAACATTGATTTATTAGAATAAAATTGTAACACTTATTTGGGTTATTGCAATCTTTAGTCTATATAATATGATAAATGTATTATTGCATTGTATAAGTGACTGTACATAATATAATCGCAATGACATTTTCATGTTGTTTCAAAATAAATATCACACATTTAGGGTAAGCATGATAAATGTTTGAGTTTTAAAAATAAATTTAAATAAATAATGTTGTATACAAAATATTACTGTTGAAAAAACAAAGAGAATCGCCTTAATTAAAACTTATGGTTAGGCATGATAGATTATTATTTATATTAAATTTCTAAGTTTTTATCATTGTTTTAACAGTTTATTAGTAGTAATACTCAAATTTAAAGTTTATTTTACTTAATAATTTACTAATTACTCAGTAATTACGGGATGGTAATTAATGATTTAACAAATTTTATATTATATTTCATAATTAACGAATATGATAATTTTTATTTTATTTTATTTACAATTTTTTAGTAAAAAATGTAATTCTGAATGTGTCAGACAGTTTTAAAATCATCATACGAAACCCTGTAGTTAATTTTGTAACACTCTGCTCGTCTTATCTTCTTGTTTATACGTCGTAGATAAACAGCTTTAATATGGCTAATAGTTCTCAAAGTTTCTTATATATGTTTATTATAAAAAGGAATATCGGATTTCATTTATTTCGAAATTTATGTGTTTATATAGTATATAAACATTCCAATACTGGGCTCAGGCTCCCTATTTTTTTTGAAGAAATGATCAGTACACGTGACACATCGGTTAGGCAGTTTTCGAAAATGCAACTTTTAGAATGATTTCTTTGTCTATGCTAGATTGTCACGTGAAAACTACTACAGGATACTTTTTATTCAGGTAAATGACGTCGTTTCCAAACGATAGAGGAATAGACATAGACAAGACTTTATTGTTCACCAAAACAAAAATCACAAAAAATGCCCAAGAAGACAATAGTTACTTGGTAAAACAAAAGGCGAAAAGGAGGAATGTAGGTAATAATATGGTATTGCAGTCGCAGTTTTTTGTACCTCTTTTGCAAATGAAAACATTACAAATATTTAAAGTTTTTATTCAAGCCATGTTCAAACGTGTGTTTCACTGGAGAACATTTATTGAAGGTCATTTATAAATTAAAAATAGAGCCTATTTCCTATTCTATGTACAGTTGTGGTTTGAAAAGGTTCGCTAGTTTTCAAATTGATTTGTTTTCAAACTAAATCACAGAACAGACAGTTGCACAGAAAATTATGTTTAACTGTTTGACAATAAGTTTTCTTTCTATCTTGTCTAAGAATATTTTTTGGAAACATAAAACCTCCTTATTGGTTTTTATATTTACTAGCTGTGCCCGTGACGTCGTCCGCGTGGTGTACCTCCAATTTTTTTTCGTTTTCCTAGATGTGACCTTGAACACAAAAAGTTTGGAACACTGTACTGGTAGATATGTTACAGTCATAGTGATTACATAGCTATTATGTATAATGACTGGTCATTATATATATGTAATAGCAAAATTGACTAAACAATGTGATAAATTAATCACTTTATCCGGATATTATTCATAATAGCGGGTCAAAGTTAGCAAAAGTATTAAATTAATTATTTTATTATCGCAATATTTAAAGAGTGATATCAAATACTTGTATTGATCGCTGTTTTTTTTAAGTTTTGTTTTATGGCTAATGAGCTTTAAATTTACTTTATAAATTAAATAACTTTATAATCTATAACAATGTTAATTAACGTAGAATTATTATCTATGACAGTGATATTTTAATTCTTAGGCATATTGAAATATAATTTTGGGTGCGGTATAGATATTCGGCACATTTATTTATCACTTAATTTTGGGTGGTTATAAAAAAAATAACCACGAAGGCTAAGGCGGGTGCGAAGCGAGCGGAGCACCCGCCTTAGCCTTCTAACCTATATTAAAAAAGTTCGGATTCGTGTATAATAAATAAATGTGCCGTGTATCTATACCCCACCCCATAATTTTTTAATCTTTACCTATACCTACTTGTTTTATTACATTATCCAAGGCTTTGAAGATATTATATAAAATTGCTAGTTAATGTTATTAATTCTGTGTCAATTATCACTTTATCTAAATTGAGTAGGCATTATAAATAATGGCTAGATAATATATATATAATATCCGGATTGATTACTTTGGCTGTAATAGATACATTTTAAAGAAATATAATATTTTTATTACGTTAGTTGACTCTATGCGTTTTCGATTCAGCAATTATTTACCGGGGACGCTCGCTCGGGCGTTGCAGGGCTGCCAACTTTCGGAAGTGAACGCAATAATGTTGAAATTTTGGTATTTACGGATTTTTGTGATTCTATTATTGTGTGTTAATTAATGTCTAATCTAGATAAACGTAATTGGCAGATAAACTCACATATTGTATACTAGCTGTGCCCGCTCCGTCGATTTTGAAACATTCTTCATTGGTGCTCCGCTCTTATTGGTCTTAGCGTGATGATATATAGCCTTCCTCGATAAATGGACTATCTAACACTGAAAGAACTTTTCAATACAGACCAGTAGTTCCTAAGATTAGCGCGCTCAAGTAAAAAAACAAATAAACTCTTCAGCTTTATACATTACTAGCGGCCCGGCAGACGCTGTCCTGCTCTGAAAAAATAAAAATCTAGGACCAGATCCCAGCGCCACCTACCGGTTCTAATTGCGAATCTAAACCATCCGGAAACCCACTCAATCACACAAAAACAAAATCACCAAAATCGGTCCAGGTGATTAGGAGGATTCTAGAACCCGATTTCAGCGCCACCTACCGGTTCTTACGTGGTAAAAAGTATCCTATGTCCGTCTCCTGGTTCTAAGCGACCTCCTTGCCAATTTTCAGCTAAATCGGTAAAGCATTTCTCGAGTTATAGGGATATATATAAAGATTTTTTCAAATCAGACCAGTAGTTCCTGAAATGAGAGCGTTCAATCAAACAAACTCTTCAGCGTTATATAGTAGTAGTATATAAGATGTCTACATGTAACTTTACATAGTATAAAATTTTTCATAAAATGAAAACTACTGGGCCAAACTATGTTAAATTTCTAGGGGAGCAAATGGCAACTATTCCGCATGGAACTAAAGAAGAATCACGTAAATCAGTTCATAAATCTCAGAGTAATCGGTGTAAATACATTTAAAAAAATACCGATTAAGTTGAGAACCTCCTCTTTTTGGAAGTCGGTTAAAGATAAAGTCCCTTTCCGCGTCTGTCTGACTGTACAACCGCTAACTCCTAAACTACGCAATGGAGTTTTAAGCGGTATTAGCATAACTTAGATAATTCTTCAAGGAATGTGACACACACACACACACACTAGCTTTGCTCGCATCTTCGCTGCGATATGTAGAGGTCTTCTAATAGTCCTAAGTCTACTAAAAGACCTCTTTGAATTAATACTGTTACGAGCTACGGGACTCGAATTAAAATGCCGTTGGAATTACTATAGAATTTATTAGAACTATACAAATAAGTATAACACAGATACAAATATAACTGGACGCATCCAGTACAAACCTGATGTACGATTCAATACCACGCGCAAAGTCCGTCACTATATGGATTATCGAATGTACACACGTCTTCCTCGCTAGACTGCCAATCACCCCATTGGGGCATTGCTTTATATTGCACAATTACAATATGTCTCTCGGCCGCGTATATTGAATGTCTTAGAATCACACCTGGCTAATGACTACCATAAAAGATTACAAAACACAATGGGCTGTTTTTCTAATTACAAACTTTAAACACAAAATAAACAAAAGAAGTCCAAATGCCGAAAAGGTAATAAACTGCAGGTGCGAATTGGTCTTTGTCGGTCGTAACAATATTTTTAAATAATGGTTTCCAGAATGTAAAAAGACCAAGTATATTATTAATTTCTTGACCTGGGGATTTGATATGTACACTCTAGACGCAACTGGGATTTAACGTAAGATTGGTAGCCTAAAAGTCGTATAATTCAGTTATCTTAAATATTTGATGTAATTAAACAAACAGACGACGCCAACTCACCTTGACATAGATACATTTTTATGTTATTAAAGTGAGTTTACACTTTGTCATACGTCACTGTGAATTCCTGCTTATACATTGTTATTTCTCGTTAAATCAACGAGAAACAAAAAAGTACAAAAAAGTTTCTTTTAATAAATTACTCTATTTACGTATATACATACATAACATCGCGCCAGGTCCCTTGCGGGGTAGACACGAACAACAGAGCGCCATTCAGGCTTATTCTTACACACCTCACTTGCTTCTTTGACATTCATAGCTCTTGTCATGCACGCTCGTCTGTTCTTAAGGCTCCTGACATCACCTTCTGCTAGTACACGATCAATTTGATCATGGAAGGTGTGTCGTGGCCTTCCGCGACTTCTGCATCCATCCACTTTTGCATTGTATATCCGTTTAGTCGTTCTTTCATCATACATTCTTACAATTACACTATTTAACCTCTCTTCAAATAACACAAAATTCTTACGGTACCCTCTGTCTATATTAAGGGAATTAGCAATTTTTGTAAAACAGAATCCAGATTTCTTCCCCACGTACGGAAAATCAAGTCAGAGACTACTGAGGCCCTCCTTAAAAAATCGACTTCTATATCCGTCGTGCAACCTGTCCTTACAAAAAAATTCTAATTTTATGGGTGTTAAAATATTTAATAATTTGCCTGTTGCCATAAAAAATGCTAATTTGAATTTATTTAGAGTCAGTCTTCACAATTGGTTATTGGAGAGGTGTTTTTACTCGGTGCATGAGTATTTTAGTTGGAACAAGACCTAGATGAGAAATACAATAAAATAAGATAATAACATTGACATTTTAAATTTGATATTTTCAGTAATTTAAATTTTGTTTTTAAAATGTTTAACAATTCATTTTTACTTTTTTGACATGTATATTTAATTTAATTAATTTGTAAACATTAGGGTTATGTGAGTGTATTTGCACGTCATGTATATGACAAAACATACTGGAAACTTTATATTATGTAACACCTATTTATGTACCTATGTTTTTGAAAATAAAGACTGATTGATTGATTGATTGATTAATTATGTTTAAATGTCTTGGACAACTGAAATCACATCTAAAGGTAGTAGACAATGTATATTAATATTACAGAGAGGCAAAGTTTGTGAGTTTGGATGTTCGGGGTAATCTCCGGTGCTAATAATCCGATTTTGAAAATTCTTTCACCAGTTGAAAGATACATTATACCCGAGTGACATAGGCTATATTTGATTGTAATTAATAAATCGGAAAAGTCAAAATGTTTTAAGCTCAGCAAAGTGGGTATGGGAACGCCTGTCAGATATGTTACGGCAATAACGTTCCACATAAGAATCGCGCACCACCTCGTACGAGGCATGAAAAATTTGAAAAAGTTCTATTTCACTTCTTACATCCCCCTGACTGTTCTTAGCTATTTTTTTTTTCATTGTACAGAAATTAGACCTACAGTTTTTTATATGTATCGATTTAGAGAAGGAGTGCAGAATGCATTTTTTTTTAATTATGCATAATAAATACATTAAAACAATAAGAAAACCATTACAGACACACTATCACGCATTTGACACACACACGCATATATACTTGACTTTAACAATAAACAAACAAAAAATGAACAGTGTAGCCTTGGCGAAATCGGTGATTATAGAAGTAGTCTTTGACAACAGAACCTTAATAATGTTCAAAGTTATATTTTCAGTTAATCATGGTCGAATTTCGACCAATGGACGACCACTGCTTTCTTTAAATATACAAATACTATAATAAAACTACGTTTTAACGGTTTTAAGCGCAGTAATTTATTGAATAAAAACTTTGACAATACACGTTTGACAAATGTCATCTTTGTCTTCCGTGACCATGGCCACTGAAAAGCGGCCGAAACGTCGGAAAAACCTAAATAAAATAAATTACCGCGCTTAAAACAGTTAAAACGTAGTTTTATTATGTGTACAAGTCGCGAAAACTTAAGAAAATATTATACAAATACTATACTACAAACACAAAGACGTCTCGAAGTTAATTTATTTATGTAGTCGTAAGAAAAATGTAAATTTTTAGTAACAAAAAAAAACAATATAATATTATATTTAGGTATGCGAAGAGAAAAAGTTTATGCACTGTAATGCAGAATTTAATATTGTATTAGTATTTCTAACAAAAACGTGAGACTGCATTGTTGGATAATTTTGACTTATCATACATAATATCACGCCTATTTCCAGTGGGGGTAGGCAGAGACTATAGATCTCCACTTGCGACGATCCTGACAAAGAACTTTCGCTTCATCTTTTTTTTATTGCAGGAATCATCAGACAGGCAGACTTGATGGAAAGCGGTTACCATTGGACGTTTGCCACGCCAAAGGTGCTTTGAATGCGCTACTGCTCTCTTAACGGAGACTGGAACCTGTTCACTAACGCCGGAATACAACTCGAGGTTGTTATGGCGGCGTACTCTCGACCAGGGGTGGTAGCCATCCAGTCGGGCGAATACCCTACCACCTGGCTTAGGGTTGTTTTGTCGCCTCTTTCGGCAGGCCGTACCAACGCAGGAATTGTATTCTTTCTTCGTCCGCTATCTCACCAGAAATATACTCGCCAGTTTCGGAAATCGACTCGCCAGTTTCCAAAATAACTCGGCGCATTCGAAAAATTACTCGCTAGTTTCGCATATTGACTCGTAGACTTAGAAAATAACCCGCGTTTCGGAAATAACAGTTTCGGAAAACAAATCTCATGTGTCGGAAATTAGTCGCCTGATTCGGAAATCAACTCGCCAGTTTGACGAGCTCACTTATCAGTTTCGTAACTTAACTCGTTTCTTAAGTAATGCAATTGTAAATTAGGTTTAAGTTGCTTAAGTAATCGATATTTTTCACTATTTAATAACAATAAATGAATTTTGTATTTTTTTTACTTGGGTCATTGAAATTGTAAACGTGTCCAGTGGTACGTGAGCGAATTGTTGTAATGTTTTCTGTTCTAAGGGAAAAACGACATTAAATGCAATGGAATAAGGCTTACTTTAATAATTTCGTTGATATCAGTATATGTTTGTGTGCGTTTGGTAGGGCTGCCATTTCTATAGATGGTTTTCGACGTTCATTTCTGTGCTTTTATATAGAAACTAGCTTCTGCATGCGACTTCGTCCGCGTGAAATCGTTAAAAAAAAGTGAACCTCCGAAAGAAACCTCCGATTTTTGAACATTCTTTATTGGTTATTGGATGTTAATATCTATTGTCGTTTTTTCACTCATATCTATACATATAATAAAATTGTAGGTCAAATTTCTGTACAATGAAAAAAAATGCTAAAAACCGAGTCAGGGGGATGTAAGTATATGGAACTAAATTTGATTTTTTTTAATTTTCTTGTTTCTCTGTTTGTACCGGCTAATCTCCGAAACGACTGGACCGATTTACGTGAAATTTTGTATGGTGGTAGCTTATATCCCTGGTCAACATATAGGATACTTTTGATCCCGAAAAATTAAAGAGTTCCCGTGGGATAGTTAAAAAGCTGCACCACGCGAGGCGCGGACAGAAGTTATCGTTTATATGGCAAAACAACGTTTGCCGGGTCAGCTAGTTTTTAATATTATTTGCAAAATGAACATGAACAACTTTTTTTTGTATATCTACTTTGTCGTTTTTCGTTTAAGTAGCACCTAGTTTGGATTATAATCTGTCCCTCTATATTATTTGTTATTATTTCATTTTTAATGATTGCAATCTGTTTTGTGCTTAAATAAATAAATTGGTGCTACGCTACTATTGGTATTAGCGTGATGATATATAGCCTATAGCCTTCCTAGATAAATGGGCTACCTAACACAGGATTTTTGAAACCAGACCAGTAGTTCCGGAGAATAACGCGTTCAAGCGAACAAACTCTTCATCTTTATATATTAGTGTAAAATTAAAACGATAAAAAACGTAGGTTTCATAAGTCACTTTTTTGATTGATTTTCTTTTTTTTAGCTAATTTTATGGCAAAAGTCGGACATTTTGAAAAACAAATTATAGTCTATTTCTATTTCAAATAAGTCGTTACGGTTGACTTCATCCGTAAAACGTAACTTGTAACGTTACCGTAAACTTTTCTACGAATTAAATGTTTTTAATTTATAATTAAATCTTTTAAAAAGTATATTAAAGTTTATATCTCTTTTCTTTCACCACATTCCAATTATTTGGGATTGGCACAATATGTCTTTTCCTTCCACACACATTTCCTCCATTAATTCTTCGAAAAGTCATTTTGTAACATACTTCTGTATAAAACTCATAAAAAAGGACTTGAGATGTAAATAGAATAAGAAATATAAAGAAAATCAATTCTTAGCTAGACGTGTTGCTGGGAGTTTGTGTCGCCTCTTCTCCTTAACAGCAATACCATGTTGCCAAGCGGTCTATGTGACTAGGAAGTCAAATAAAACTGTCGAGGTCGAATTTCTGTACAATGATAAAAAATGCTAAAAACCAATTCAGGAGAATGTAAAAAGTGAAATAGAACTCATTTAGTTTTTTTTTTTTTAAACTTTTTCGTTCTCTGTTTGTACGGGCTAATCTCCGAAACGACTGGACCGATTTTAATGAAATTTTGTATCCCTGGTCAACGTATCATACGTTTGATAAGAGTTCCTGTGGGATAGTTAAAAAAACTTTAATTATGTGGATGAAGTCTTGGCCATCAGCTAGTTTTCTTATATATATAAACGAATGTTTGAATCCTTTATAGAATCGTAAACTATACATTTTGATCATGTGATAATCTTTAGCAAAATTGTTGTGCATGAGCCAGAGAAGGTTTCTGAGTTGGTTCATAATTGGACCCGGTAGGTGGCGCTGCTGTCGGGATACCGTTTGAAGATTTTCCGGGCAGGACGACGTCTGCCGGGACAGCTAGTTTTGATTATTAATCATTTGAATTTGAATATAGAAATTAAACACTGCCGGTGGTGGAAACTTGGAAAAGTGAAAGAAGAAAGAAAATGCAACGCCAGTGTTGCAAATTTAAAAATAACATTATCCTATGTCGGTGTTGCCAACAGATATGAATAAGACCGTAAATTGTTTAGATAAATATTGCCTTAAAAATATTGCGTCAATAATATTGACAACCCTAAAGCCGTATCGTGAACGTGTGCGAGTCGTAAAATTAACTCGCCTCTGTGTGTGTATTATTAAAGGTTGAACGGAATAGCTGAGCGAGAGAAGCGTTGCAACTCGGCTATGCGATATTCGGTTGGTTTTATACATCTTGCTGGCCGTTCATATGCCATGCTGCATATGCATGCTAATTAATTATAGATTATGATATTGTATGTCTATGATTATTATAATTAATTTTGCAATTATAGGCCGAATGCTTTGATACTGTAAAAACCTTAACATCTTTGTATATGCATTACGCAATAAATATATTCTATTCTGCGCTAGTAAGTTTGGCATAGGTCTGTATTATACAATTTTGGTTAATTTTCTGTCAATGATAAAGAGAAGGAGGGTTAGTTTTCGCGCTTTCTTTTAAATAAACATCGATATTTCTACAACTTGTCAGTGATCGTTATGGCAGAAGTTTCTTCTATCATTATTTCAATAGTATCGCACCACTCGAGTTTCTGAATGGACGATAACCTTTAATGTGGCTAAAAAAACTGCTCCATGTGATGTGTGTAAGACACAATTTGTGTTCTATATAATATAGACGTTTTGACTTTGTACTTATTTGTTTTTTGTTTGATGTGTGTATCCTTGGTCCTTTTTATGTATCAATGTCTCTATTATTATTTCCTAATTGCCCGGTTTCGATACCAAACTATCCCTGGTAATTTTAGTATATTACGTATTTAGAAACTGAATATATTACATTCTATATAATCAAATTCTTTCATCGTTTATAATTTTTGTATTATATTCTCTAATATATCTTTGGTAATCTTGATGTTGTTTGTTTAGGGGATGAAATGTTTAGGGATGAGGGTTTGATCAATGTTTGAATATTAAATTAATAGTTTACAGAATAATCATTAACTGAAACAAACTAATTTTAAGTCATTTAAACAAATGATTATGTATTTTACGTAAACAACTATATTGTTTGTGTCGAATTAAAATGACTTTTATTTTGTAAGGAGGAACAAATACACAAACATCGCCACAATTAATTGTAATATGTAATATAGTTTCGTCTATATTTTAATGCTGATATACAGACCACTTAGAGTTAATAAAAATATTTTTAAAATAACATAGTTTTCCTTTTATCTATGGTGATAAGCTTGTTGATATCTAAAATTTAGTTTCCTGTGTCACAATCAATCACGCTTGTAATCAACGATTTTCTGGTATAGTAATGTTTATCTAGCGTCGGGTGAAACAGCACTTAAGTTCATAGTCTGCCTCTATGGTTTAGTGAGCCAAGGTTCGACACGTGGAGTTCACGGGTTTGATTATTATCGGTACGGAAAAGTCGTAAAAAACATTACGTTATAAAACTAAGATTTGAAATCAAATTTCTATTATAGCACCTGAAGTGTACACTCTAATAAATACTACTACACTATATGTATTGCTATTTAAATTTCAGTTAATAATAATAATTAAAGACGGCACACTCCAATACAATACAATGTAAATTATACTAATATTAGTAGTATTACTTTTTTATTTATTTGCTTCTCCCTGGCGCAGCTGCTATATCAGGTATTTATTGTTTTTCTCACACAAGAACTCACTCTATAATACAATTTTAGTTAACTCATCATACTTACGTATATTGTACATTTTGTTCTTGCTACTTATTTTATATGTAGGTACTCTATTTTTTTTATTACATATGCTAACAATTTGATTTACTTACACTATATATGTGTAAAGAAATTATTATGTCATCGTTCCATTTCAATTTGCCGCGCGTTAATATATTAGTTCATTCGATTATGTATTAGCCATGTAATTAAAAGGAATCTCAGTATTGTCGGTACTGTCAGCCATATGAAGGTCGTTGTCCTATCTATTTTAAAGTATAATTTACGAACTGTTTATAAAAAAAAATATTAATCAATTTCTGTGAATAGCTTTAAATATCGTTTCCTTTTTCATGTATATAATAACAACATGTTAAAGACAGTATAGTATATATTATAATTATGTTAAAGAATCGTATAGTATGTGGTTTTGTTAGGAGTGCAGAATGCTAACTTATTTTTATTATGAATAAAAATACATTAATAAATAAAAAACCTGTGCGTCTCGGGACGCCCGACAGAAGTGTCAATTTGCCTGAAAGAAAGGGAAGCCAGACAGACTGGCGCCGTAACGCGGTACGTAACGTAGCGGTTTACCCTCCCATAAGAAGTTATCACTTCAAAAATCATTACACACACTATCATGTATTTGACTCAATCACGCATATGTACTCTTTTGTTTGTTGTTGGTTTGGCGAAGTGTATAGTCTTTAACACCAGAACCTGAATAATGTTCAAACTTATAATTTAAATTAATTATATTCGAATTTCGACCACTGGGTGATCAGTCATTTTGAAAACAGCTGTTACAATTTGCGCCTTGCATTACGCTGTTAAGCGTAAACCGAGCTACATCGCTTTGCCATCGACTGGCATAAATATCAATGTACAATCGAGGTAATTTCTCCTCCGCTAGTTAAACTACAGGGTTCTCTCGCACTGATATACATTTAATTTATACATTTAACTAATACAATTGAAAGAGAACTTCTTAGTTATATTCCTTTTTTTTATTTTTATTGCAGGAGTTCAGCAGACAGGCAGACGGCCCACTTGATGGAGAGCGGTTACCATCGCCTATGGACATTTGCAACACCAAAGATGCTACAAATGCTATTCCTTCACAGTAATCGATCCTCACAAGCTACACTATGATTTGGTGTAATAATTAATACTAGTAGTCGGCCAATGGTCGAAATTCGACCATAATAATTAATGTCAAAGGCTACTTCTAAGGCTGGTGTGCACCGAACTTTAACCGTCTCTTAACCCAAAATAATCACTGCTTTTCCATACATTTATGGCGATTATTTTATTTTAACCATAGGTTAAAAGTCGGTGCACACCAGCCTCAATCACAGATTTCGCCAAGGCAACGATAAACAAAAGAGTATATATGCGTGTGTGTGTCAAATACATGGTAGTGTGTGTAATGTTTTTTTATGCATAATTTAACAAATATATCAGCATTCTGTACTCCTGCTTTTTTTTAATTGCTTAAGTTCAGCAGACAGGCAGATGGTCCACTTGATGGAAAGCGGTTACCATCGCCTATGGACATCTGCAACAACAAAGGTGCTACAAATGCACTGCTGCTCTCTTAAGGGACATTGGTACCTGGTCACTAATGCCGAAACACAACGCAAAGGTTGTTTTGACGACATACTCTTGACCAGGGGTGGTAGCCATCCAGTCGGGCAAATGCCCTACCCACCTGGCGAATGCCTTCTCTATATAAACTACTAGCTGCCCCGGCAGACGTTGTCCTGCTCTGAAAAAATAAAAATCTAGGACCCGATCCCAGCACCTACCGGTTCCAATTAATCCAATAATCTATCCTATCTTTCAAGTTGGATCAAACTGCACACGGTATGCAAATTTGATTAAAATCGGTTAAGTAGTTTAGGAGTCCATCGCGGACAAACAACGTGACACGTAATTTAATATAAATAAGTGTGCGAAATTTCATACTCCTCCGTCTGCGCAATTTTCGTAAAAAGGGGTACAAAGTTTTTGCTCCAAGTATTTGATATAATGATGATGCTGATGAAGGAAATTGGTTTGTCAAAAATCTAATGATACCGGTTTCGTTTTGTCAAAATGGGCCCCGTGACTGCTTTGAGTGTTTTGAAGGCCCAATTGAAAATTAATTCTGTTTACTGGATTTCAACAAAATCGATGCGTTAGTTTACCGGTGAAAACGTAACCAACATACAGAATGATTTTAGTGTTTTTCATTCTCGTAGCGAAGTGAAACTGCCAACCGAAGCACATTAATTATAATGCTTTGTATAAATAACCTAATTTTTGTGCTTTCAAATTGAAATTCGATATTTAGCATTCTTGTGTATAAAATCGGTCAAGTGCGTGTTGGTTCATGCACACGAATTGTATCGTATATTGGTTGTTTGTTTTTTATCGTTTGGCTACACAACCGAAAAAAAATTGAATCCAAAATTGCCTATATTTTTTTTGGAAAATCATATAATAACACTTTTACTATTTTTCAGTTTGTTCCACATTAGGTGTCATACATAAATGACGTCCCACGTAAGGGGGCTGAGGGGAGGGGGGGGGGCGTTACGAAGTGTGACAAGGGGTGGGCGGGGTCCTGAATTTCGTGACGCGACATCTCAATATCTAATATGTGTAAGCTTTAAAACGGAAAATTTGTTTGTCACAGTAGGAAGGGAGGAGGTCACGAATGTGACCACCTGTGACAAGGACGGGGAAGGGGTCCAAAAAGACTATTTATTATCTAAAAACAATGTTTTACGTTACGTTGATTTTTTTATATTTTCAACTATTATCTAAAAATATGCATAACTCAATCTATTCATGAATCTCTAGGTTACGTCACTAATATTTAAGAAAAAGAATTATTAACAGTCATAACCTTTCAATCAATCAATCAATCTTTATTTGCAAAAACATAGGTACATGAATAGGTGTTACATGATATAAAGTTTCCAGTATGTTTTGTCATTTACATGACGTGCAAATACACTCACATAGCCCTAAACTAACGTTACAAATTAATTTAATTAAATATACATGTCCAAAAAGTTAAAATGAATTGTCAAACATTTTAAAAACAAAATTTAAATTACTGAAAATATTAAACTTAATGTGTCAATGTTATTATCTTATTTTATTGTGTTTCTCATCTAAGTCTTGTTCCAACTAAAATACTCATGCACCGAGTAAAAACACCTCTCCAATAACCAGTTGCAAACCTCATGTTACGTCTCTAGAGAAATATGGTAATAATGCTGTTTCAATATATCTATATTAATATACTAGTGGCCCCGGCAGACGTTGTCCTGCTCTGAAAACATAAAATCTAGGACCCGATCCTAGCGCCACCTACAGGTTCCAATTATGGATTTTATTCATCCAGGGACCCATTGTTTTTGTGTCATGGAATAAAGTCTTCTTCTTCGCCGGGTCAGCTAGTTATTATATAAATATTATTATAATTTTGTACTTCTTTTCACGAAAATTGCGCGGACGGAAGAGTATGAAATTTCGCACACTTAATAGTTTATATAAAGAAGCGACGAAAGCTATTATTTTTTTAACGTTTTGCATAAAAAATACATTACATCAATAATAAAAAAAATACGCACACTACTTTTGATTAATGTTGCATTGGCGAAATCTGTGATTATAGAAGTATATATATAGATAGATAGATAGATAGATAGATAGATAGATAACACTGTATTGTACACCATTACAGAAAAACTTACGAACTAGTATTATTATAGTAGGGTACAAAGGGCGGTCTTATCGCTAAAAAGCGATCTCTTCCAGACAACCTGTGGCGAGAATATTCCGATTAGAAGTGGCGATGGTAGTATACATTATTATTGTACGATTACTTCAATTTTATTAATAAATATATAACTATAATATATATACAAATATACACATAAGTTATATACATATATAATATATAGCGATAATATGCAACTATTTAAACATAATAAACATATAGCTATATGCAATATAATATATACTAATTACATATATCTTTGTCAATAAATTATTATGGTCGCATTTCGACCACGGGTGACCACTAGTTTATGCTAGTGGTCGCCTGCATTTCTACTATTCATTTTTATTTATATAACAATGAATAGTAGAAATGCAGGTACGTGTATAACTTGAGAACGACTTTACTCATTTTGATGTTTTTTTCTGTGTTTGAGTGGGTAGCTTTGATTCATAATTGAAACTGCCGGTGGCGCTAGGATCGCGTTCTAAGATCTCCTAATTTCCTGGTATATTTTGATGATTTTTTGTGTATTTTTAACTGGGTCCTCAGATGCTTTAGATTCATAATTAAAACCGTAGATGGCGCTGAGACCGGCTCCTAGATTTTTATTTATTTTTGAGGAGGAGAACGACTGCCCGGACCTCTTGTTTGATATGAATTATTTTGATACTATTATAAAGTTGTTATTTATATAATACTTCAAATGGGGCATCTTAGAACGTCTCAACTGTAGCGATTATTACTAATCAACGTTAACTGCCCATTATTGGTCTCTGAGCGCGATGTTAAGACAAGAGTCATAAAATGAATTCAATTTAACCCCACAATTTTACTATTCGAGTTTTGTGAAGCAATAACACTTTGATAAGCGGCGTGTGTGCATGTGTGTGTATTGCTTTCATGTGTGTGTACGTGTGTGTGTGTGGACGAGTGTACATGTGTGCGTCAACTGATAAACTTACACATGACATGTAGTTTAATAATAGGTGAACGTTGGTCAACGTGAAGTGGATACCTCATAAAATTTCTGATATTATAAAGGATATATTAAAATTTTCTCTTTATTATATTAAGTACAATAAAAGCCGTGGTAGCTTAATGGTTAGAGTATGCGTCCCAAACTCAATAGGCGTGGGTTCGAATCCTGTTCTGACCTAATGTGCATATTGTTAGAATTACCACGTGCTAACAACGGTTAAGGAAATCATCGTGGTGAAACCTGCACATGCATATAACTGATGTGTCAAGTCGCCTTGGACAAGCGTGGTGGGTATTTTGTCCGTTCCCCCATAAAAGGAGGCCCGATCCCAACTGCATAAGAATAAGCTAATTTTTATACACCCAAAAAAACTACAAACCGCTCCAGGAAAAATTTCCGCGAGATTCCTGAGATAAATATCACTAATATTTTATTATATAAAATTTGGTATTGGTTAGTGAAAAAATCACATTGTAATTAGATTTTTTAAAATCTAGCCATTTTAAATCATTCCAGAAAATTTCCCGCTGGATTTCTGGGATAAAAAGTAGCGCTGATATTCAGTCTAAGAATTTTTTATTAGACATCGTCTCAGTAACTTGTACGTGAATCCCGAACAGACAAGAAATCTGAAAAAATTGCATCGTGTTCTCATTTCGTTTTTTTTATTTTTTTATTGCAGGCAGTAACATATTACAGTTTTTTTTTAAATATCATCAATCTACAGGCACGGCATGTTAAGAATGTTATAATTAATAGATTAATGGAAATGGGTACAGATTTGGGGCGGAAACTTTGTGTCCGTGCGATCCTAACGCTCTAAAAAAGGTCTACCATGACGTCGCCAAACGTTTAGTAGACGTCACACGCGACCAGAAGGCTGGTGTCTATTTTGATCAAAGATTAAACATTGCTATACAACGTGGCAACGCCGCCAGCCTCTGGGAACGTTCCCGGTAAGTAACGGTGGCTTGGGACCTATAACTTATCTTTAGATATTTTCCCCATTTTTGACGTGATAACTTCTTTTCTGTCTAGCTTCCTTTTTTTCACGCTTACGGCAGCGGTAGGCAAGCTCCTCCTCTCTCACTCTAACCCATAGCGCCAGCCGTATTTCGGTAATTAGACTAATAACGCCCATACACAAAATTCTAATGTACATATTCAAGAATTGTAACTAAGATTAAAAAATATTTTATAATCAATAAATTTTATTAATAAATAATGTTTCCTTACATTATCATATTAATATACATAATGTTTAAGTAATCTCCTAACCTTTTCTCAAGTTAAACAATGTCAATATTAAATATAATGTATAATTAGGTTAGTTTAAGTTATCACTTCTGTCGCGCCTCTGTTTTTTTATTTAGTTTTTATATTGTATAGTTTGTTTTTAAGTTTATAGATTTTTGGAGTATCTATAATAACAAATTTAATGTTGCTCAACGTTTGAGACTAAGAACGTTGTAGGTTTATGTATGGTTGTTGGATATAAGATTTCATCGACCTATTTTTTTATTTAAATACGACTGCTCTCTGAGGGGGTAGGCAGAGTTGTGAGTATTTATTTGTCGAAGTGAAACTTCTTTAGAATCTTTGCGATTTGAAACTCGAAAAAGAGACATTAAAAAGAGATAAACTCATATGTAAATATATAGGACTAGCTTCTTACCGCGACTTCGTCCGCGTGGAATAGTTAAAAAAAACCCTATTTTGAAATATTCATCATTGGCGCTCCGCTCCTATTGGTCTTAGCGTGATGATATATAGCCAATTGCCTTCCTCGATAAATGGGCTATCTAACACTGAAAGAAATTTTCAAATCAGACGAGTAGTTTCTGAGATTAGCGCGTTCAAGCAAACAAACAAACTCCTCAGCTTTATATATTAATTAGTATAAGATATAAATTATTGCTTATACTCACTGCTTCTAGGAGCTAAGCGAGACAAATAAATCAAAGATAGTCTTCTCGCCTTTTTATCGGCAAACTTATTTATCAAATCATGTCTAGTTGAAGACGATATCAGTTTTGCTAGATTTTCTGCCTTTGTACTATTATGAGAAGTCTGATAGCCGTTTCTATTGGTCCAGCAGTTGTTTTCGAAAATGTAAGCAAACTTTAAAAGATTGTGAATAACATGATACGGCTGATACCTGATCCTCTAGGTATGGCGAGAGAACTCAATCTCCTGGTGCCATGCGGCCTGTTGCTGGAGGCGACTAAACAACCAACAGCCAGGTGGCATTTGCCGTCTGGATGGCTATCACCCCTGGTTTAGAGCATGAAGAAGTGAGTTGGTCCTGCTTTCCGGGGCATTCTCAAGCACTGATGCGCAGGATCAGCGTGGGCGTAACTATGTTCTAAGTCTCACGTTCTTCCTGCCATGAGCGCGGGGCAGATGGGAGGAAGGGGGTTCTATTGGAGTATTAGCCCTTGGGTTACCTCTCCTAGAGAGGAGTACCTCGCTGAGTCTCCATACAAGCCGGCAATCGACTCTGTTCTTTACGCTATCTTCAGTGGATAACTCTCATTGCTTTGGTCTAATCCCAGTAAAGAACTGCTTAGAAAAAAAGAGCATGCCACCATTTCAACCTTGGGTTGTATTTCGGCATTTTTTTGTTGCAGGAGTTCAGCAGACAGACGGCCCACTTGATGGAAAGAGGGTACCATCGCCTATGGACATTAGCAACATTGAAGGTGTTGCAAATGCACTGCTGCTCTCTTAAGGGAGACTGGAACCTGGTCCCTAATGTCGGAACACAACCCAAGGTTGTTATGGCGACATACTTTAGACAAGGAGTGGTTGCCATTCAGGCGGGCAAATACCCTACCACCTGTGGGTTGTTTTGTCGTCTCTTACGACAGGCCGCCCCGACGCAGGAAGTTGTATTTTTTCTCCGTTCCTGCACGTTTCCTCCTTTCAGAGAACGGCAGTACATTGTGTTGCAAATGTCCGTAGGCGTTGGTAACCGCTTTCCATCAGGTCAGTCGGTTAAAAAGTATCCTGAACCTAATAGTCAGTATTGGTATCAAGTAACCCCCGAACAAAAGCGATTATATAAGCGAAATTAATTTTCGAAATTATTCTAACAACAATGCATCAAGGAACCCTTCTGGTTGTGGAGCGAGACGGGTGTAGTGTGCGAGCGAGACAGACATATACAGTGCGCATTACGGTGGCGTGGAGTGGGTTTTTTTTTCGTTTATTTTTTTACTCATTATGATTTGTTTAGTTTTATTTAATTACAATTCTAATTTATAATCCTTTTTGTTTGTTTTCTTTTTGTTATGCTAGTTAATTGTATATTTTAATACCGCATCTCGCATAACGCGACTGTATGCACGTTGAGATAAGGTTTTGTTTCCGTTGTTGAATGTGTGTTGGTTGCTGCTTGTTGCGAAACTGATACTCACGTAGACCGCCGACATTAAGCTAGGTCTCGATCAAACAAGAATTGCACACATTTATGTTGTCAACACGTGTTGTTCACAAATTTTTCTGAAATTGCCTCGTGTTGTCAGCAAAAATTGTATACCAATGTCAGCAACCGCGTTTGCATTTTTGGCGGTAAACATCAAAAGAAAGCGCTTGTAGCCAACATTCGTTCGCTCGGTGGAGATGCTTACAATTGGGAACATTAGTTGTCAACAGAAACCGCTGCCTGCACATCATCGTCATGCGAATACGTGTTGCCAACAATACCGATCGAGACGGCAAATTGACCACTGAAATGTTTCTCAATTGGCGACGTTTTTCAATTCGTTGAAGACACAATGGAAACAAAAGTTGTTATTTTTCGGAAGTTGTAAACTCTCTCATCGCACGAAGTAGCACTAGCTCAAGGCTAACAGTTTTATGCAGTTATTCTGTGTTTACTTGGTATCACACTTATCGAGTCTGTCCTAAGAACTGTGATCAAGGTTATGATGTCAGCATAGTTACATTACGCTAACACGTTCACAACACTAGCAAAGTCTACTTATACAATTATAATGAATGGCAGACAAACACGCATTGTATATCCCCAAATCAAGCAATTTTCGCTTTTGTTATGGGTGATATACAACGGCCTTCTCTGGAGCCGATCTAGACACGCTGACCATAGTGAATAAGGGAAAACTCAGGAGAGGAATCGAACCCGTTGCAGTGAGGTAAGTCGGCAAAGGCTTAACCCGCTCAACCACAGGCCGTCAAGTCGCGTTGCGCTCAGATACTGACGTAAGAATGACAACAATAACATATTAAAATACAAATCTCATGACAAGCGGGAGTCACCTTCGACTTAATACAATAAAGTGAAACAAAAAATTTAGTTAAAAAAGAAAAAACAAGAAATTAATAGCCAATTCTACTCCATAGCAGTTTTTGTTCGAGAGTGAAAAAATATCGGCCGGGCGCATACTCGACGAGTTGTGCTTAGGGTTGTCGAACACGTGTTATTATTATTATTATTACTTTAATACATTTACTTCCGTCCGCGACTTCGGTTGAGTTTAAAGCGCTTATTGTACAATACTGAGCTAATTTTGGGACTCTGTCTCTATGTAATTATCAGGCTCATGTAATATGTATGTCTTTGTTATACATCTCCTATACACTGTTTGGTATTATATACAATTTCAAAATTACGCAATCATAATATTTTCATGCTAGGAACAATAGGCGGCCTTATGGCTTCAAGCAATCTCTCCCAGGCAACCTAACTTAAGGAATAATTTAACCTAATCTGTCGATTTAGTTGGTGCAGATTATTAGCATATTTTTTTAAAATGTAGCATTCGTCGCTTCTTCCTCTATATAAACAATAAATATGTGAAATTTCATACTCCTTCAGCCGCGCAATTTTCGTAAAAAAAGTTTCTGCTTCACGTATTAATATATAAATACATTTACTATTTATTGTGAATGCAAATACTGTTATTAGTAGATATCAGGATTACTTACATTTTAATTATAAATATTTATATTATTAACATATGCAATATAATATCTACTAATTATATAAAATTACATATCATTATATTGCAGATAGTATTTCCTGTCCATGTTCTTAAATGTTATTAGAGATTTTGCTTGTCTGACAGCAACAGACAATGTATTCCAAAGTCGGACAGTCTTAACCGTAAAAGAATTATGAAGAATTTAATTCTTATATATTGGCAAAGAAAAATTGCCTTGGTGGTGACCCGGCCATAATTTGAATCTATGTCATATGTAAAACACGCATTTAGTTTAACCACTAAGCTTCCAATCTATACATATAAATAAAATTGGAGTGTCTGTTTGTAATATTGAAATAACCGCTTTTTACTACATGCATGTGAATATATATGCGGTACATACACCAAAATAACATGCTTTACATTTTTTTTCTGTCTGTCTATTTGTTCCGGCTAATCTCTGAAATGGCAGGACCGATTTTGACGGGACTTTTATTGACAGGTAGCTGATGTAATACGGAGTAACTTAGGCTAATTTTATTTTATTATGAAATTATGACAATTTTTCAGTCACCACGCGGGAGAGACCGCGGGGCGCAGCTAGTGTACTATAAAATACGAAACTGTCTGTTTTTCGTACAAATAATAATAATAAAATATTTAAACTGTAGTGACAGCCCTGTGCCCTCGAGCTTGCTTCGTTTGCTTGCTTTACTTAACACGACCCAGGAGTATAAATGCGCAAATCGGATTTTCTATATTTTTATAAATATTTAATTTAGTTCATGTTTGTATATCGTTGCTTTGGTACAAACGAGTCACAAATCAAATTTCCACTTTTAAACGAAAGCTAATCAAAGTGTTTAAAGAAATTTTCTCGTTTTCTCTGTTAGTTTTAAGCTTGTTTTCGTCGTGGGAAGCATAACTTGAAGCTGATTTTATGTTATCTAGAATTTTTATAATGGTAAGCTGTCCCGGCAGACGTCGTCCTGCCCGGAAAAGCTTCAATCGATTTGACGACAGCAGCGCCACCTACCGGGTCCAAATGTGAACCAACTCAGAAACCTTCTTTGGCTTATGCGCAACAACTTTGCTAAGGATCATCACATGATCAAATGTATAGTTTACGTTTCTATATAGGACATATAGACATCCATTCATTTTTTTATATAAGAAGAAGATTTTGTACATATTGGCCTGCATAATATGGAAGTTCGAAAAGACACTAGTATGTAGGTATTGCTAATAAGTCCTGATACGCTCTACTGAGATTGATTAACTGACATGGATAGGACATTATAGTCATGGCCTGATATCGTGATAGTAGACCAATCAGTGCGAAGATTGCTCAATTTTTAAATATGAAGAACTGCGCTAATACTTTCTTGCTCACAAGGTTACTGCCATATGTCAGGAAAAGAAGACCACTATGTCTATAGTTGTTACCGTAAGCCGTTGTATATAACCTTATTGCATAGATCATTACCTAAAGCGGTTCTTGTTATGCTGTTGGGTGAAGGGCCAGATATAGAAGGCGGCAATCCTGTACACAATCGCTCCAGACTTTAGGAGGAGGAGGACTTTAGGACTTTAGGATGTGTGTGTGTAACCCGATTCCAGCGTCACCTACCGGTTTCAATTATAAATCTAAACCTCAACTCATTCATAAACACGCAAACAATTTCATCAAGATGGGCTCTGAGTTTTAGTAGGCATTCAATTACAAAAAATAACTTCTGAAACGTAATGTATATAAAGATACTATAATCCCTTTTAACAACGGCGTAGTCGGTCTGGACCGATTTTTGGTTTTAATTTTTTAATTTAATTTTTGTTTATTTAAATGTTTTAGGTATATATTAATTTGTTTATATTTAGGGTATAATTTATTTTATGTTTGCGTTATTTATGTTACAGCAATAAAATAAAATATTGGTTGGACGTCTTCTGATATTGTTTGTATTATAATGAAAGTATTATAATTGTGCGTATTTTTTTATAAAATAAAATAATATTTTAAATTTTAAATCAAAATTGTAACACTACTTCCCATAAAAATATAATTATTAAATTTGCAAAAGTCCGATTGCGTTTTTGTCGACTTAGATCGTAGTGAAATTTCGTAAGCTACGCGCGACGCCGGATTCCGTCCGAACGTGTACTGTGACCGAACTTACTTGATACTTTGAATATAAATGGTTTATTTTAATATTGATAATTTAATTTTAACACCTGTGTTTTGTTGCTTTTTCGTGCTTATTTACTATATTAATCCTGGTTGTATGCTGATTATTAAATATGTAGGGTAGTTTTTGGTAACTATGCAATCTATTTTCGTTATGATCAAATCAAATTTTCAAGTATTGTATAAAACTTGTTATTATAAGATTTGTAACGTCATACGAACCTGGTTTTTTGGTAAGAATAATGTTGGTTACGATTTTGGTAATATTGTCTTTGGATGTTTATTATAAAGAAAATGCACTATACTTTCTGTGTTGTAAGATATGATGTGTGAAACCTAGCATTAAGTAAGAAGTGACGTAGACTTTACTAATTTTTAAATATGGTTTAGTAAAGCTAACTGTGACTTATCCCTGGCATGTCACGTTCGAAAGGGACAAAAGTGCGAACTCTGAAAAAAAAACTTACAACGGGTGCTATTCATGTTTAACCATAATGGCAATATTAGAAAGAAATGAAAATAATATACTTACACCAATAATATTACAAAGAGGTAAAGTTTGTGAGTTTGTTCGAAGTCGCAGGCAGAAGCTAGTATACTATATAGGGGACACTTCAGCAGACATTATGTCAATAAAATTAAAAATTCCAACATCGGACAACCAGACGCACCGGCATGTTGTTGATGTTCCACCTATAAGAACGAAGAGCTTTGATTCGAGCTTCATCATACGCACCGCAACGGAATGGAACTTATTGCCGGAGTCTTTCTTTCCCGATACTTCTAACCTGGGTGTCTTCAAGTCCCGTGTGAATAGGTACCTTCTAGCTACATCCTAGACCACATCTTTGCTCCACATAGGGCAAGATTGTGGTCAAACGCGAACCTATACTACAATAAAATAAAATAAAATATCAGAGGTTACCATGAACTTTTTATAGCGGTCTTGCTTTTGTACAAAATCATTGTACAGCGTAAAGTATCCAGTAATGGGCGAAAATCATATTATATAGAGTTTATTGTCTATGTTATAAATATTTTAAGTAGTTGGATATGTAATAAATATATTAATAAACTCTAAACAGGTTAAAGTATTGATTTTTTAATTCCTAGTATTAAAATTGATGGTAGCGGTGAATTTTAAATTTCTCTCAATATCTCGTAATTTTCATATCTGCCTACCAACTGTTGATTAATCCGTGAAGTTGGTCCAAGATTTACTTCTTGATAGAGATCACAGTGCTGTGTCCACGTATGAGCCCCCTCCCCTCGGCACCCGCCGCCCACCGTAAGCGACAAGCTTCGGGGTTACCGCGTTTTAAAATTTGCTGACAGTTACGAGATTTGTATCGGTCCTTATGGGACTACATAAATCTAGGGTGGTGCAAAAAAACTTTTCGAGTCTCGTGTGAAAATTTACTAATGTATTACTCGCTCGAAAAAATCTAAAGAAGTGCACTTGTAAAATTAAAAATTATCAGGGACCTTTTAAAATTCAAATTTTGTAGTGAAACTTTAAAGTTGCTGACATTTAGAGATTTGTATCGGTCCTTAAGGGACTACATAAATACTAGGGTTGCGCATAAAAACTTTACGAGTCTGGTGTGAAAATTTACTAATGTATTACTCGCTCGAAAAAATCTTAAGTAATTCACTAGTAAATAAAAAAATAATGAACGACTTTTTAAAATTCAAATTTTGTAGTGAAACTTCCAGTAACGAGAAAAAAATTGGATAAGAAAAACGGTTTTTGACGATTTTTGAAATCTTAAAAGTCGGTATTTTCAATTTATCTTACTAATGAAATATTTCATACGCGTTTATGATTAGTACTAAAGTAACATAAATAACAGGTAAATTTATGGCTGACCTCTGAAAGTACTTGGAATAGAAAAAATATGTATGTATATATCTATCGTAAATATAATCTTCAACAACACTGTTAAAACACAAAAAATTGAGCTGCTAGAGTCAATGTGATATGAAAGTCGCTTTAATAATATTATTTACTAGAATATGCCTGCGACTTCGTCTAAGCTTGTCTTGAAATTCCTGCGGTATTCCCGGGACATAAAATACCGCAGCATTTAAAAAATAATGTAAGCTATCGTGAAAAATATTGTCGGAATAAGCTAATTTTTATTCAGCCGAACAATTTCAAACCGTTTGCGGAAAAGTTTCCACGGGATTCCAGGGGCAAAAAGTCACTCTTTTTATTGCATAAAATTTTCTATCTATCAATAATAATTGTATCGTGTTTCCGGTTGTTTTTTTTTAAGTGAAACTTCTTTAGAATCGTTGTGATTTAAAACTCGATGAAACGAAAGAGCGACTCTAAAAATCTATAAACACATAAATATATAAGACCAACTGTTTATAGACTACGTAGGTTTTTGTTAGTGAATTGAAAAAGCGCTATTGCAGCGCCATCTTTTTCGCTATTTTCATCTATCCCATGGGAACGACGTCATTTATCGGGATAAAAAGAATCCTAACTTACGCACCGGTACATAAGCTAGCTCTTTGTCGCGTTATATTTAAATCCGTTTAGTCGTTTTCACGTGATGCTCTGATAGAGACAAATTAAAAAATATATAATTTCAGAAACTGTCGGCCCCCCCCCCTGATTTATTTCAAATTTTTAAAAGCTTTGTACATACTCGAACCATTTACAGATTTATTATAGATATATTGACGGATGTAGGCTAAAAAAACTATATGTATTCCCTGAAATTTGACTTCTACTGCGTGTCAACTGCACACACATTTTTTTAAACAGCTTCAATGTACAGACATGGCATTTTTAGAATCTATATACATATAAATAAAATTGGAGCATCTGTTTGTAATATTGAAATAACCGTTTTTTACTACATGCATATGAATATATATATGCGGTACATACACCAAAATATCATTTTTACCATTTTTGTCTCTCTGTCTGTTTGTTCCGGCTTATCTCTGAAATGGCCGGACCGATTTTGACGGGACTTTTATTGGCAGGTAATAAGGAGTAGCTTGGGCTACTTTTACTTTAGAAAAATCTTTTATTTTGGAATTATGACGATTTTAATCACCACGCGGGAGAGACCGCGTGGCGCAGCTAATTTTATAATACTATAGATGTTGTAAACAAGAGTTTTGTTTGATTTGGTTATTAAATTCTTATTTGAGTTAGACAATCCTTTAAATAATTATTTATTCAAAAGTTACATGTTGCTAGTGCTGATATTAGATGGATGAGCCAATGAAATTCATTATTTATGTTTATATATTCATCGAGGTCTCATCATTCAAGTATTTGACAATGCATATAGTCGGATATACTTTAGTATTAAATCGTGGAATGTCGGCACCAGTCCGTGTCGTGAACTTTTTACCTAACCTCACGTTTCCTGTGACATATAATAAAGAATTCAAATTAAACGATTTTTTATATATTTTAGTTATAAATAATACTATTGGTCGCCAGTGCTCGAAATTCGACTATAATAATTAATGTCAAAGACTTATACTTCTATAATCACAGATTTCGCCAAGGCTACACTGTTCATTTGACTTGAACAATAAACGAAATATATATGCGTGTGTGTCAAATATGTGGTAGTGTGTGTAATGTTTTTTATTATAGATTTATTGTATTCATTTATTATTTTTATGCATAATTAAGAAAATATTAGCATCTGTCTGTTCTTGTCTATATAAACTACTAGCTTCTGCCCGCGACTTCGTCAGCGGAGATTTTTTTTCATAAAAAGTATCCTATGTTACTTCTAATACCTCCAAGAATATGTGTACAAAGTTTCATGATGATCGGTGCAGTTGTTTTCGCGTGAAAGCGTAACAAACAAACTTACATTCACATTTATAATATTAGGGTAAGGCACTAAGTTTTTGCTTCATGTATTAATGCATAGATTTTTTTATTGTTTACCGCATTTTACGCAAATAAAGTCCGACATTTCAGGGGTAAAATAGAGGCTGATATTACTATTATCTTTACATATTATAAAATAAAGTCGCTTTCCGCGTCTGTATATCCGCTCACTCCTCCTAAACCACGCAACTTATTATTTATTATACCGTTTGCATCAGCAGGTAGATAATTTATGTGTGTAGATAAGTTAAGTCTTAAAAAACCGAATTAAGTTTTTATGTAAGAAAATATAGCTACTTCCTAGGGTTTGGGGCTATGCCGCTGGACAACTCTAGTAGTGTGACATACATATAGCTTTTTAACGCGAAAGACGCCGCGGGCGAAGGATGGTCTGATGATAAAAAAGCCGGTAAGAGTATCATAATAATGCCTTATATTATCAAATACATATATTGTTTTTTAAACACCAACAGGGGCGTACTGCATCGTAAAGCATGCTGCATTTTATCCGTGCAGGACCGGAGAAAGAACACCATTTCTTTCGTTGGGGCGGCCTGTCGTAAGAGGCGACAAAACAACCCACAGCCAGGTGGTAGAGCATTTGCCCGACTGGATGGCTAACATCCCTGGTTTAGAGTATGCCGCCATAACAACTTGAGCTGTGTTCCGGCATAAGTGACCAGGTTCCATTCTCCCTTAAACAGCAGGCATATCCATAGGCGATGGTAACAGCTTTGCATCATGTGGGCCGTCCGCCTGTCTGCTGAACTCGTGCAATATAAAATTGTGCCAGTCCCTCGGGCACTTCATGAGCCAAGAGAAATGTTGCAGCACCCTTTCATCTTTGCTAGCCTAAAATTTAACACAAAAGTAGATTAAATAACCTAGGTTTAATTATAATTTTTAAAGTCACAGCATGTCTTATCATATTTTTAAAAAATATTTTGTTTTATTTTTGTAACAATGTTGGGCAACCCTGGCCGGGTCGAGTGCGATCCGCTTCGAGTCGGTTAACGACGGATTGTGCCTGAGCGAGGACACAGTGTTGAAGATATAGCGGTTTAGAAATGTTAAACGGTTTTGACGCCATTATATTGAGTTTTCCTCGTCTCATCACAATCTTTTCTTCAAGTTGTTTCCTAAATTGAGAAGTTTATTTAAATAAATAAGGAAGTTTTGATGATAAATGTCTAGTTGTAAGATAGAATAAGAAGTGGTCTGTACGGGGAATGATTTTCCAAGTTGGGCACCTTCAGGGTCAAATCGTAAACTAATGTATGTAATAAGGAAAAATACAAAAATGAGTCTCGGGGTATATTTTCACGGAAACTACAGTTTATTAGACTTTTGTGGGAATATAATCCGCTGATTTTGAAAAATAAACACCCGCAACAACACATTAACCCTACATAATTGTAACTTTTTGTACTGCTACTTATTTTTAATAAAGTTATTATTATTATTTAAAAAATATGTTAAAATTAAATAAATAAAAAATAAATTAATTAATAAGTAATGAAAATAAAGTAAAATATTTAAAATTAGAAAAACAAAACATACAAAGCAATAAACCCTGATTAAACTAAACAAATTATATAATAGTTAAAGCACCCGTGTCCCAAATTCAAAGATGCGGGTTAGAATCCTGGCTAGAAAGACAAGATTTATGGAAATTCAACCCCTAAGGTTGAAGGGGATATCTCCTAACATTTTTGCAGCAGACTTTTTAATTTTATTGTATGAGTTCAGCAGACAGGCAGATGGCCTACCTGATGGAAAGCGGTTACCATCGCCTATGGACATTCGTAAAAATTTAAAGTGCAACCAATGTGCTCCCGCTGTCTATAGGCGGACTGGAATCGGGCCTGTCATGCCGGAACACAACTCAAGGTGTTATGGCGGTACACTCTAGACCAGAGGTGATAGAGATCCAGACGGGCAAATAACTTACTTGACTCTGGGTTGTTCTATCACCTGTTACGACAGGCCGCTCGGCCGTTTTCTTTCTCCGTTCCACCACGAATAGAAAAACGTTAACGCTTAGAAAGATAACACAGAGAGAGATAGCACTATATTGCACACCATAATATACAATTACAAAAACAGACCATATTTATAATACTTTCTAGGCGGCCTTATCGCTTATAGAGATCTCTTCCAAGTAACCTAAATAAAAAACAAATTTGAATTAGGCGATTTAGGTGTTGCAGGAAAAAGGCAATAGATACATAAATACTCGAAACTAATTTAACAAATGAATATACAAATACATACATATAGTATATATGTCATAAATATACCTACAAGAATACAACAATATACTTCAAAATACACAAGTTATTATAATAAATGTATTAGGATGTTTATATTGTGTTAATCAGACATAGCTATTTATGGACAGTGTTTTCTGAGTAAATTTCTAAATGTTGGTAAGGATTTGGCCTCTGAAAGTAAGAGGCAGCATATTCCAAAGTTTGACAGCCTCTACTGTAAAAAAATATCATAATAAGTTATAAGTGTGTGCCATAAGTTAACGATACGTATTAGAAAATATACAAAAATACATTTTTTACTCGCTCACCGCTCCGCCTACGACCGAGATCACTACCCATTCAAGTTCTATTATTAGTAGTCAATCGATAACCAGAGTTAAATATGACAGTGTGTGTATGTATGTTTGTATTTAACGAACATAACATACATTCTGTTTCGCACCTTTAACTCTAAGGTCTATGTTTTAGATTTTGAACGAGAGTCGAGAATTGTAATATTTTATGAATATATGGTCCTGCAAAAAAACGTGGGTTTTACATCTTGATACAGTGGAGGACTATTGTGGGAAATGAGAACAAAAAGTACCGAGCTATTGGGCTGAACTGCTTGTGGTACTTGGAGTCTGGGAATATGGGGACTATGGCGTCTGCCCGTCGCAATGTTCGGGCAAACGGTGACTTGCAACTTCCTGCATGGACACCATAAAAGACAGGGGCAATATGGGTGTGAGTGGCTAAGGGGTGACGAGAGGTGGGCTACAGGCTCACCTGAGCTACTTCCGACATTATATATATTGTTAAATTTGTAATAATTGTTGTTTTTTTATTATTGCTGGAGTTCAGCAAACAGGCAGACAGTTCACTTGATGAAAAACTGCTAGCATCGCCTATGGACACCAAAGGTGCTACAAATGCGCTGCTGCTCTTTTAAGGGAGACTGGAACCTGGTCACTAATGCCGGAACACAACACAAGGTTGTTATGGCGACATACTGTACACCAAGAGTGGTAGCCATAAAACCTGGTATGGTAACCGTTTTCCATCAAGTGGGCCGTCTGCCAGTCAGTCCTGCAATAAAAAAATATAAAAATAAGGGATTTCGTCTTAGCCAAAATATCGACGGGACCCTGAAAAGAAGCGAAGAACCATCATGTAAAAAATACGGTTTCCTAATCTTCGAATACTGAGTTTTAGGTACATTAATAAGTTAGGTGAAACCATTATTCAAAAATAAACTTTATCACGTGTCGATAAGTTGTTTTACTGTTTGCGCTAGAGTTGTTCAATTTGGCACTTGGGCTGTTTTGTTTGTGATACGTATCGAAAACTTCGTGAGCGGTTTCTGTTGACGGATCAGTGTTGTTTGATACTTATGCATGTTTATAATTGGTGTTTAGTGGCGAGTACTTTCGTTTTCATAGTATTTATTTCTTTGAGTTTTCGCGATTAGTAGTACACTTGATTAAAACTACGTTGTAAATGTTTTGATTGCGGCGTTTTATTTGTTTTTTGTTTTTTAACGTTTCAGATACTTTTCAGTAGCCGTGATCGCGGTAGAGGAAGGTGTCAAGTGTCAATAGGTAATCTTAAAGGTATTATTTAGTCTTCCCCCACCATGATAATTTTAATTACCTATTTGATTTTAATTTTTGTTTATGATAATTGTTTACTCTATGGTCCTGATACCACCGCTTCTCAGAATGTTGCGAGTTAAAGAGAAGAAGCGGTGCAAGAAACTCTTCAGCAACGTGTCTAACTCTAATAATTTTATATCATACCAGAGTTTTCCCCGCGCTTACGTGAAAACCCCTAGGTAGTAGCTTTATATTACGTAAATAAAAAATAATTAGGCGTTTTATATACAGAAACCGTTAAATCTTTAGTTTCTTTTTCAATTCATTACAATTACAAAGAAACCAGAGACTGCAAAGAAACTGAGTTCTTTTTTGTTTGTTTGAAATAAGGGAAATTGCCAAAATTTAATCTGCAGCCGAGAGGCTTAAAACCACCGATTTTGTGTTGTACTCTGTTTTATACGCCTTAATAAATAATAAATAGCCTAAATGGCGCTCTGTTGTTCGTGCCTACCCCGCAAGGGACCTGGCGTGAAGTTATGTATGTATGTAATAAATAATAAAAATTCATCTAGATGCATGTATTTGCATATGAAAAGTCCACACTAAAATAGCTTTTAAACCTATTTTGTTGTTTTTTTAATAATCATTTAAAGTATCGAAAGTGCTACGTCGCGGTATCCGACCCGGCTCTCATCTTTCACTGCTTTATGTCGGGGACGTACTTGGAAAATTATAATTTAAAATTGATCTATCCTAGATTTAAATGATAACGTTTTATGGGGGTCAACAACATACCTGTATTTTTGAAAAGACTCACTTTCTATGCGATTTCGTCGGCTCATTCTTCTGTACGAAAAGAGTAGTGTCATATCGTGGTAGCTTAGCGGGTAACGCACTTGCGTTTCGAATTACGTGGATTCGAAGCCTAACCGGAAACAGTTTTCCGATATAATGTGTATATTGTTTTGATTAAAGTACATATCGAGGGCTTCATAATAAGTGGGCGTCTAGACAAAACTGCAGTTTTACAAAAGGGACAAAATTGTGAATAAAATAAAACTAGTTAGTTGATTGTATAAGGCTGACATTTGGAAAACCCTTCATTTTAGGTGCACTTGTATACTGGCAAGACTTTATGAATTGTAACATGCATAAATTAAAGTAAACAACAAAAAAATGTCATTTTTGCGTATACGTCTATTTGTTATGAAGCCCTCGATGTAGTGATAGAATTTTGTTCGCCAAAATAAATGATATATGAAATCTGCTAATCCGTTTCGAATAAGTGTAGCGAACAGAATGTATGCTTCTATGAAACGTGGGCATCCACGCCCACCGGTGGGATGTTTGTGGCCTGATTCCTTATTCTTCGATTCTACCTATTATGCCGCGAAAAGTAAGACTTTCAATCGAAGATTAATTTGGGGATATACAATATGTGTCTGCCGGTTATTATTAGAGAAGTCGAGAGCAACTCTCGAATATTGCAGACACGTACAACGTGTTTCATTTTTTTTTTTCTAAAGCTATTTACGTAATTAAAAAGAATAAATATTTTCTACAATATCTTGAATTCGGTGTCAAATAAATTGAAAATAAATTGACAAATACAAATGTAGAGTTTGCAAAATTTGAGGTCAATTTTGTTAGCTGTTAAATAAATTTATACCTAAATAATGTTATGATTGGTTGTAACACGTGTCAATAGGTCATTATTGAATGGAATACATAAATAAAATGTAACATGAGCAACGCCGGGTTTATATGCTAGTAGGGTTATAATAAAAACAGAATTTCATTGAAGGTCCCTAAAATGCAACTCGTTAAACGCGGAAGATATTAATAAGCGAAGTTAATTGAAAATAAAAACGAAATATACTAGTTATAAGCCATTAGTACAAAAACGGTGGTTATTAATATCTAAAAATGATATACAAAAGGTATACACAGTAACTATATACATGTAAAATGAAGGTATCTAACTACGTGCTTTTAATTGTGACTAGCTGTTCGTTTGCACGATACACTAAAAATATTCAGCTTGTGAAAACTTTGAAATAGAAATACACGAAATGGTTTCGCAGCGTTTTCGAGACAGACAGACAGACCGAAACACCGTAAGTGTTAGTGTAAGACCTTGTAACTAAAAAATAATAATGCAGTTACAAGGTTGCACTTATGACGAGCATCGTTAAAATTGCAGTTTTCACCTATATAGCTGTCTGTTATTTATTTTAAATTATAGACAATCACTTCAAGTGTATTGTTTCGTATATATCATATCTTGAAAGAAATATTTTAAATAAAGTTTGTGTTGAGTTGTGTGTTTAGATGGTAAATAAAAAAAAATCGAATTGATAATTAACTATAGATGCTTCTTAAGAAGAAATTTAAACATCATTAAACAGTTATTTCACTATTTATATTTTTATATATTGTTGTTTTTAGTTTTCCTCTCCGATTCGAGAATCGTCTGACGTTTTTTTTTACATCTTTTTAACTGTTTTTGTTTTGTGCTACCTGTTAACAACATTATTTTGGTTTTTGTATCTTATGACAATGATTTATAATAATATACCTACACATGAAATTAATAATTTATATTTAGACATGAGTAAAGTGAAGGTTATTGCGGTTGTTAAATTATATTGTTTTTTTATTATTAATAATAATAATATTCGCGCAAGTCCAAATGTGTCCCGGTGCTTTTGCCCGCCCCGCTCTCCGCGCCCCTCGCAGCCATTTCGTGTTATTGAGAATTTATGTCGATTAGGCCGCGTTCACACTGACAGCGCATTGACGGATATTATTGTAATTTTGAATTTAACATTGGTAGCCTAGACTAGACCACTACGGCCTTCTCTCTTTAGTAAGAGAATCAGAGTCAGACCCATACCAATGATATCTTTTTCTTCACTTATAAACGTGTATTACCTGTTGTTTACCTATGAGGAGCACAGATAAACGAAATTTGAATGATTAACGTAGGTTATACGTTAAATATTCGACTAAGGAGGAGTTTATGGGTAAATTTTCACTAATCAGTTGCTGAGCAGTTTCTTTAAATTTAAGAAACGATTATAAGTAAGGCTCCTGGTGGTCAAATTAATTTAGGAGTTAGTATGCATATCAGCAACAGCCATAGTTGAGATCATGTTAAAGTATGTAGAATACTCGTCCACTGTCAAGTATATGATTACAGACGTTATGACAAAAACGGCCCATGAGGAGACAGAACGTGAAAAAACAGTAATCCTCCGCTAAATACCTCTCGGTATACCGTTATGCCTGTAGGTATAATTTAAAAAGATGCTTAATGTTGAAGACACTCTTGTTTCTGCCCAATGAAGGCACCTGTCGTTGACTAGTCTATGCTTCTTCCTGCCTGGTTCACTAATGTCGGTATTCTATATATTGTTATTTATTATTTCATCATCTTTCGGTTTATTTCTGTCTTTTAATTAAGATGAAGCAACCAAAATGGTCAATATGAACAACATGAATTTGAATCATTAAATTATTTTTAGTTTTTATTGTATAATTGTAATTATATTAAAATAATACGACGATGTATTTATAAATCTATTAATTCAATTATTTTATAACTCCTTATAAAGTACCTACAGTGATTCACTTATGCTACATTTATTTATTCCATTCCAAATTAATAATTTTGTTGAAACTCTGGGGCCATGGAGTCCAGAAGCTCACCGCTTTTATAGAGACCTATGTACACTGTTGATAGGAGTCTTTTGGGACCAAAAAGGCTGGCCTGTATTTTGGGCAACGCATAATGCGTTGCCATCGACGCGGTAACGCGGCCAGTATTTTTGGAACGTTCTCAACTGACGGTGATTTGAGATCTATTTACTATTTGTAAGGAAATACGTATATTATAAATATTATTACACATTTGTAAAATGTTATTTTCAGACTTCTTTAAACTTATATTTTTAAATATATGTAAAAACAAAAACGAACAGTTTACAACTGTCAATTTGTCATCAATGTACTAGGATGACATGAACAGTATGCAGTTAATATAAAAGTCGTGTTAGTTACACTATTTATAACCCAAGAACGGCTCTACCGATGTGGCTAAAAATTGGTGGGGAGCTAGCTTAGAACTAGGAGACGGAAATAGGATACTTGTTGGAACCATTAGGTGGCGCTGAGATAGGGTTATAGAATCCTCGTAATCACCTGGACCGATTTTGGTGATTTTGTTTTTGTGTGTTTGAGTGGCTCCCCGGATGGTTTAAATCCACAAATGGAATTAGTAGGTGGCGCTGGGATCGGGTGCTAGACTTTTATTGTTTTAGATAAGGACAACATCTGCCGGGGCCGCTAGTATTTCAATAAAAATCTTCATATTTAATAATATTTGTTTATTTAAAATTGTTAATAGCGTAGGGTGGTTATTGGAAAACCTCTAGATGATTTTATAATCGTTCAATGCTAGCCTTAATGCGTATTGTGCCCCGAAATCGGAAACTAGAACAGTTCCAGTCGGTCCATTGTGCACGCGGCCTATCCACCGGGCGTTGCACCGGCCGAATAGATTTTCGCTTGTGTGTGTGCGTGTCACATGTTCTATTATACAGGATGTGTTCGGGGTTATTATTATTCATTGGGTTACGACTAGGCTTTGCCTGCGATTTTTTCCGCAGCAACGTTATATGGATAACAGCTCTACAGGCACAAAGGAGGTAAGACTTTCGGGCCAAAGATATGTCCTGTAAAATTGCTATATTTTTCTATTGCAAAATGGAAAACGTGAAAATGGAAATCTCTAAATTCGATTTGGAAGATGAGAAATCGAGAGAACAAGGGTAATAAATAAATAAATAAATAAATAATAACTATACCAAAATATCCAAAATTTATAAGAAATCTTAAAATCACACATCTTTTTACAATATGGGCCCAAAAAGTATGTAACCGTTTCCTTTGGATTATATCAGATTATTTCCTATATCTGCGTATTTTTAGGTGCATATTTTATAACTATTTATTCAAAATGAATTAAATAGATCCTAGTAAATTTTATATTATAAAATTTAATTTATCATTTATAGGTTAATAATTTATATATTTATATATGTAATATAGGTGCATTTAATTTATATATGTCTATTAAGTATAACTCTTACTTATAGAATATTTAACATACTTATATTATTATTAATGAATAAAATTTAATGTAAGTAACTGCACAAATATTGACGTATACCACCTTTGACAAGTTTAATCTGATTTATTCCTGCTACTGGTTGTCTGGAAGAGATCGCTTCTTAACGATAAGACCGGCCCTTGTGCGCATTTGGAATATATTTAGGCTATAAGTTTTTCTATGTTTTCTGTGATGATTTACAATAAAGTGTTATCTATCTATCTGTATTCCTTTACTACATATCAGTAAATAATCAGCATGAATTTAACAGTACGTTATTACTACATCATTACTCATTAGGTAATAATAAAAGAATAATCATAGATTTATTTCCTTTTGACTGTTTTATGAATTTGTTAAGACGTTCAAAACTTATCGCTTAGGACTAATTAACTTGATAGTATATCTAATTGATTATCATCTTTTTAAAAAACGTGTGCTTATTAAACTAATCTAAGTTGAACTATTTTTATTGAAATTGTTTAACTTGAGAAAAGCTTTATTACTTAAATTTTATGTATATAGCGGTTGGGTTAGAACTGAGAGAGGAGGAGTTTGCCTACCACTGCCGTATGCGTGGGAGAAAGAGAAGCCAGACAGTCTGGCGCCGTAACGCGTTGCGTAGCGAAGCGGTTTACCCTCCCATAATAAGTTATCATTGCAAAAATATGCATGACTTTTTATATCTCTGCAGGTGTCTGTCGTCTGTAGTGACATATTTTTGTATGTTTATCAATCGTTTCTTTGTTCTATATGATTACACGTCCTTAAAACTATTTATAAATTTATTGGAAATCCCAATATACTCGTATATAGGTTGCATAAGTTTTCCTTAAAGTCATTGTTTTCTGTGAAGCTAAATTGTTGTTCCAATAAACAGCTGATGTAATGCTAACTATAAAAAATGTTGTACGTTTTTTGGTGTTTCATTGCTCCTGTTTAGGGTTCCATAGAAAGAACACTTTTGGCCTTACTTATAATCGTTTGTTAAATTTTAAGAAACTGCTCAGCAACTGATTAAGGAAAATCTTACCCATAAATTCCTCTTAAGGATAAGAGAGGTGGTGGTAAAGTAACTCATAAATAGCTGTCAAAAATAACCAACATCGAGAGGTAGTTTAAGTAACTGCTAAGAGGCAAGATGGCGAGTATTATTTGAAACGGCCATTGATTAGCGGCTTAAGAGTCTCTTATTTAAGAAATGGCTAATCCTTTCTTAACGAGATTATTATAAGGAAGGCCCTATGTCTACAAATACCAAATTGTAAAATACGATATTCGTTCATCGCTATTACGGAACAAACTGTGAGTTGAAGTAGTTCACAAATTTCATACAGAATTTTAGTGTACTAAAAAATAACAAAATATTAAATTATTCGCATTTTTTATAATATTACCCGTTATTCAAGTCATGACAATAGAAACACTCAGATATCAAGTTTAATAAATAATATTAGTTTTTTTAATGGTATCTTTGTATAGCATTATTTATAAGAATATGTAATTAAATTTAATGAATTTTACATAAAGAGATACAACAACGAAATTAATAACATAATATGGAGTGAATTTATGTATTCTTATATACATGTTTTTTTTTGTTTATTTTAAACATTTCGGGCAACGCCACTGGGCGTAACTAAAGAGTTTAATTTTGACAATATCGTATATAATGTCGTTCCAGGGGCACTGCACCGTTGGAATAGATCCATATACATACGTAATACAGATACGTGTGCGAGTCATGTATGTTGTTATACAGCGTGTTCAATTATTTTATTATTGTATGTTTACTGGCTGTACCCGACAGACGTTGTCCTTTAATATGATGCCTTTAAAAAATAAAAATTTAGAATCCGATTACAGCGTCATCTACCGGGATCAAATGTGAATCTAAACTCGAATCAACTTGAAAAACAGAGTAGAAAATTATTGAAGTTAAAATTAGGGGTTGGTGGTAGAATCATAATAAAATATAAATAAGAAATTTTGACAAAAAAATATTTAGGGGTAGGTCACCCTTATCATTTAGGGATATGAAAAATAAACATTAGCCGCTTTTAAGACCTACCTGATAAGCACACAAAACAATTCAAACAAATCGGTTCAGCCGTTTCGGGAGTTTGGTAACAAAAACCGCGACACGAGAATTTTGTATATTAAGATTTATTTATTCTTGATAGATATTTTTTATGCAATTTTATATTTTTAAATTAATGAGCTAACTAATTAGGTGATTAACATAAAAGGTGTTTAATTGATTATAAAACTAGAATTTCAAGCGACTTAGCTCGTGGATGTGACTTTTTTGTATGTTCTTTTGGTTTTTTTTATTGAACTTTGTATAACGAGATTAAACATAAGATATTTGTTATTTCGGAAAATGGTATTGTTTCTCAGACATATCTTTCGAAGTTTACAATTATCTTTCGAAGTTTTTGCCCTAAAGGGCTTTATTATTAGTTTATATTTTGTAATTTTTACATTTTCTATGAATGTCAAAGAAGCAAGCGAGGTGTGTAAGAATAAGCCGGAATGGCGCTCTGTTTTTCGATCCTACCCCGCAAGGGACCTGGCGTGAAGTTATGTATGTATATTTTGTAAATAAGTTCAGATACTGTAAAAAATGGTTCTGTAATATTAATTACAGAACATAAGTATGTTGTAATTACTCTAAATATTTAGTTAAAAATGCGAAAATATTAAAAATGAAATCAAAATGAAAAAATGAATCATTTATATCAAGTTTAATACGCATAATGAATATATAAACATTGATTGGCATATTAAGTAAAATTTAATTCTTAAACAGGCTTTGATTCAGCGTCTGATGCTTGTTTTAAATCATCGAAGAAAACAACCTTCCTTTGTGTTCTGACATTAGTAGCCAATTAGTAATACCTAGTGTTGCAATTTTTTATAGGCGATTGTAACCTTTTTCCACCACAGTTGGAACTCTCTGCTGTACTCCAGTAATAAATTAATAATATTTTTTTTATTTAAATTCGAATAATAATAATATTAAAATTACTATATCGGAACAACCTGTATAGTTTCACCTTGTTCCGAGCAAACAAACACACTTATATCTGCTAGCACGCACACATAGGCACACCTATCTACTTATTCAAATGAATGTATAGCAGGGCTGCCACTGTGACAAATAATAATTTTAAATCCGGAAATGTGAAATTCAATAATTACTATAGAATAAATGTGAAATAACTAAATAGTCGTGGTAGCGTAATGGCTAGCGCACGCGTCTCAAACTCAAAGGGTGCGGTTTCGATCCTGGCCGGAACGCATGCAGCGCTTAGGCAGTTCGTTTCCTGACCTAAAGTGCATGTTGTTATAATTACCACGTCCTAACAACGGTGAGGCAAAACATCGTGATGCAACCTGCACATCGAGATAAGCGATCTGTCAAACCTGCCAATTATCCCCCCATAATGGGAGGCCCAAACCCAGCGCTGGGACATTTATGGGCTGTTATTATAATATGACTAAACAGATATACAATGCAAAAGTGGATGGATGCAGAAGTCGCGGAAGGCCACCACACACCTTCCATGATCAAATTGATCGTGTATTAGCAGAAGGTGATGTCAGGAGCCTTAAGAATAGACGAGCGTGCATGACAAGAGCTATGAATGTCAAAGAAGCAAGTGAGGTGTGTAAGAATAAGCCTGTATGGCACTCTGTTGTTCGTGCCTACCCCGCAAGGGACCTGGCGTGAAGTTATGTATGTATGTATGTATGTATTATAATATATTATATATAGAATAACAATTAATTTATGTGTGTTTTTAAAAGTGTATAATAATCGGCAGACAAACGCATATTTTATAGCCCCAACTTACACTTGTGCTATGAGTACCGATTCATTTTATTTTCATTTAATGTAATATTTAAAACAAAACTTAATATTAATAGACAAATCATATTATTCCACAGACGAATTCCTTGATGACAAATTTAAAACATAATGATGTTATAACCATATACATTATATATATATATATATATATATATATATATATATATATATATATATATATATATATGTGTGTGTGTGTGTGTGTGTGTGTGTGTGTGTGTGTGTGTGTGTGTGTGTGTGTGTGTGTGTGTGTGTGTGTCAATCATACACAGATTGAAATAATAATTTATAAAAATACAAATATATATATATATATATATATATATAATTAATAATATTATTAATATATATAAAATAATATCAGCCCATAAATGTCCCAATGCTGGGCTCGGGCCTCCCATTATAGAGGGAACGGACAGTGTAACCGCCACACTTGTCCAAGGCGGCTTGGCAGGTTTGACACATACACACACGTTTCAGCACGATTTTTTCCTTCACCGTTGTTAGCATGAGGTAATTCATTATAACAATATACACATTAGATCAGAAAACTAAGTAAACGCGTGCGCCATTACGCTACCAAGACTTATAATTATAATACTTAGACACTTTACTATTATCCAAATTATATAAAAGTTACTTAAAGAAATGAATAGGAACTAATTATTTAATTAATGACCATTAAGATTTATCTGCAATATAATTGCATATAGCTATATGTTTATTATGTTTAAATAGTTGCATATTATCGCCATATATTATATATGTATATAACTTGTGTATATTTGTATATATAGTATAGTTATATATTTATTAATAAAATTGAAGTAATCGTACAATAATTATGTATACCACCATCGCCACTTCTAATCGGAATATTCTTGCCACGGGTTGTCTGGAAGAGATCGCTTTTTAGCGATAAGACCGCCCTTTGTACCCTACTATTATAATACTAGTTCGTAAGTTTTTCTGTAATGGTGTACAATAAAGTGTTATCTATGTATCTAAGATTCTGCTTACTTGCAAACCATTGAAACTGGTAAAATGTACTGAGTCAAGTATTAATAGAAATAACAGAGAAAAATGTAAGTATCGCTTTTTCAAGTGATAACTTCTTATGGGAGGGTACACCGCTTCGTTACGTAGCGCGTTACAGCGCTAGTCTGTTTTATCACATCTGTCGGGCGTCCCGAGACGCACACCGTTTTTTTTTTAACCATATCTCGACCTTTACATTGGTTTTCAAAATGATACTTCGTATATGACAGCCCTATTGCATTTCAACATACACACATATATACGAGCACTTTAATGTTTATATGTTTATGTTTAAAATTTAATTGTTAACGCAAACCGCGTGGCTCCGGAGAGGTTATATTACTCGAGAGTCTTAGGGTTCCGTGGATGTCTTCTATATATATATATATATATATATATATATATGTGTGTGTGTGTGTATATATAACGCCAAGGGTCCACTAGGTTCGTTTTCCATCATGGAGGGTAGAGGTAAAAAGAATCATGGCATATAGGTAAATAGTTGAAGAAGTATCCAGTTGTAAGCTGTAAATAACAGTTCTAAAACCGGACGCAATGGCGCTCATGTAGACAAAGGACATGATATGAATGTAGCTCTTGTAGACGAACCAGAGTATACCGCGTTGGTGACAATACACTGTTATAAAGGTCAACTGCTTACGTAGTGCAAAGTAATTTATTAAATTTAACCTCAAAGAAAAACATGAATAGTAATTTCATTTCTTAAATTTTTAATAATACGCTGTGATTTTGTTATATTTCATTTTATAAAACTATAACACTACTCTAATAACTTTTGGCGCTTTCTTTGAAATTCACCCTAAAGCAAAAGTGGCGCCACCCTAATGTAATGCATTTCGATGGACACTTCCTCATATAAAGAGATGGTTCTCATTACCTCTACCTTCCACAGTTTTGTGTGTAAATAAATCAACCTTACAAACTTTTATTCTTCAAAATCAACTGACATTACGTGTGTCAAGTTAATGTCACAATCAACTGACATACATGTCAAGTGAAATGATATTCTATGCGTGATAATTGATAGGGTAGATAAACCTATATCAGATATTACTTTAGAGGTTTTCTCTCCAAAGGAGAGTTCGAAAATGAAATTTTAAGAGGCCGTTCCAAATTTTTTAAAATTTCAATAATCGCCATCACTTTACATTTTTTCGATAATTAAAAAATTACGAGCGACGCTTTAAAATTCAAATTTTAAACTGAAACTTTCAGTAATGTATTATTTTTTGGTCTATAAAATTATACCGTAACGAGAAGACATGCACAAAAAATAAGTTCAGTGGCGTTTTTAAACATTAAAATCTAAAAATATCATTCGAGAATCAATAAAAGTAGGTTTAAAAAAATATATATAAAGAAATCAACTTCGGTGTGTTTGTTCTCGCAAATCTCGCGTTGTCGATATTTTGAATGGATATTCCTAAGCCGATATTAAAATTCAAATGTTTTATTCAAAGTTTTGTCGGAGAACATTTTTTGAAGGTCGTTCATCTATTCAGATAAATAAAATTGAAGTACTAAATAAGAAAATGAAGGATCTTCATATAAAGTGACTTTTATTTCTGTGATAATATTTCTATGGTAGTCTAATGACGCCATTAGGAATTAAGTTAGACATTTCTAAGTTGTGGTAGCGTAACGGCTAGCGCACGGCGCCTGTTAGTACCTGGCCGGAACGCATGCACCACTTGTCATTTTTCTGACCTAATGTGCATATTGTTACAATCACCACGTGTTAACAACGGTGAAGGAAATCATCGTGGTGAAACCTGCACAGGTAACTGATGTGTCAAGTCGCCTTGGACAAGCGTGGCGGGTATACCGTCTGTACCTACTATAATGGGGGGCCCGAGCCCAGCAGTGGGTCATTTCTCAGCTGGTATTATATATTATTTCATTTCTAAGGAAGGCGTGTGGGATTCCCAACGGGAGATAGGTGTAGGTATATTAGGTTTAAAATTTACATTACAGCGAGCGAAGCCACATGTAAATAGTATTAGGTAATACAGATGAAGCAGGGTAACAAGCTTGTACCATAAAACCCTTTTTCTCATATTACGTAATATTTTTCATTAAATTATTTCGTTCGACCTTCAAATAACCTTATTTATTTTTAAACAAATTTTTAAATACAGCGTGATTTAATTTTGTTTATTTGATAAGTTGTCCATATATAGATACTTTTGCCCGCGGCTTAGCACGTGTTGAAAAGAATATGTAAGGTCATGAAGTGGGCGTGTTGTGATTCTTACAAATGTCAAAGCAGACGGGGATTTTTGGCCGTACAAATGTAATGAGTTGAAATATGGCTGAAAAAGCGATATATTCATAAATCAGGTGGTGCAGGAAAAAGGCAACAGAATATCCAAACTAATTTTAGTAATAAATATACATATATATGTCGCAGAACGGCCTCGTTCTCACGACATCTTTAGTTATTGCAGGTTTAGTGGGCGTCATCAGGGTAGAATGCGAGCATAAAACACGATAGCCACGGCTTATACACTTTTAATTTAGATTTAAAAGACATTTTAACATATTTTAGACCGAGCAACGGGTTCAGGGCACCCGCTCATACTTCTTAACTTAACACTTTCTTTAAAATACTCTAAGGTCCAACTCGACCTGCTGCCATCAACCGAATGTGTCACAAAAACTCCTCAGTCTACCGAAGTAGATACTACCAAAGTATAGAGGGCGTCCTTGACCCCGCTCCGCCATATGCTCTGCTCTGATTGGTCGTTTATTAAATTACAATATTCATAACTTTTATTAGGTTAGAACGATCTTTAAGTTATAGAAACATTTAACAAATCTAATTAAATTAAATTAAGAATTTTAGAAGTAATTAAAGTGTAAACAAACGATATTGTGCGTTATACATCTAGTCATCAATACATCCAATAATTATAGCTTCCCTCCGACATATACATAGTCATAAATACACATGTACAATAATGTATTTTGAAATATATTATTGTATTTGTTTTATTTATTTCTTAATTAAGTCTGTGTATTTATATCTATTGCCTTTTACCTGCACCACCTACGACGCCTGATTGAAATTTCTTTGATTTGGGTTGCCTGGAAGAGATCGTTTTTCTGCGATGTTTTCCTTCACCGTTGTTAGCACTAGGTAATTGTGACAATATTCACATTAGCTCGGAGAACTGCCTAAATGGTGCACGCGTTCCAGCCAGGTTTCGAAGCCGCGCTTTTTGAGTTTGGGACGCGTTCGCTAGCCATTACGCAACCACGACTTGTGTTGTGCCCTTTGGTTGATTCGCCCGAACTGAAAGTGAGAAATTATCCATCCAATATCGGAAGGCTCCTTTTTTTCTCTTTTCAATGTAACCTCTTTCATGGTTTTTAAGAAAGAGGGAACTATGGATCTAGAATAATTTTACTGAATGGATATGTGGATATATGGATCTTGAATAATCTGTTTTTTTTACATTAGCAACTTTATCTACTATATTTTTATTTATTTATCAAAACGCAGGCTGACTACATCTAATATCCTTATTTATATATCGCTCATTTGGTAGAACATTGACGTAATTACCAGTGTTTAATTTTTACTAGAGAGCAATTAATGATTTTTTTGAGTTTTTAATGAATTTCGAGTAATTAGTGGTAGGATTATGTTTATACTAGATATACATTCAAGATGCACAACCGTTATATTCTTCTAAAGGCATGGACACCTTTGTTAGAGGTGTTTTGATGTACTTAATTAATTTTCTATAAAATTACAATTTATGTCATTGTTTTATTGCAGAAGATCAGCAGACAGGCAGACGGCCCACTTGATGGACAGCGGTTACCATGGTCTATGGACATTTGCAACACCAAAGGTGCTACGAATGCGCTGCTGCTCTCTTTAGGGAGCCTGGCACCTGGTCACTAATGCCGGAACACAACACAAGGTTGTTATGGCGGCATACTCTAGACCAGGGGTGGTCGCCATCCAGTCGGGCAAATGCCCTACCACCTGGCTGTGGGTTGTTTTGTCGCCTCTTACGACAGGCCGCCGGGCCGCAGGAAATTGTATTCTTTCTCCGTTCCTGCACGGATGTAACAATATATTATTTATTTGTATGTATAGTGTTATTATTCATTTATTATTTATAACATTAATGCTGACGCTATTAAAATATATACGACTATATATGTATAGTGTCAATTGTGCTATGTTTTATATTACTACGGAAGGCTACGTTGGTGGTGTGTAAGAAGCCTTATATAGTAATAGCGTAGCTTCAAGTGTGATAACGCGACGGTGTTGGTTACTTATTTGAAAGCAATTTCACTTCAGCCCCCTTTCATTTAGAATGATGCAGGGCCGGATTTTGGGTGAAATTTTTATAATATAAATTTCCTCTGGAGCTGAAATTTTGCACACATATGTATATCGCGTGACAATGTAAGTGCAAGTGCTCCATGACACCATATTAAAGATGCCATGGAGCTGATCTGATGATGGAGTCCGAAGGTGGCTATAGGAACTCCTGCACTAAACAAAATAGACCCGTCGTGTGTGGGCTCGTTTTACTTGTCTTGGCTAGCACTCTGCTGCTACATGATATCCAGGATCTTAAAAGCTTGTATATAGAAACCGTTTTCAAAAAAGCTCATTTGTTGTACAAATTATATAAATATTAATTCGAGTGCCACACTCGTAACAGTATAAATGTACATATTTTTTTAGTGCAGGAGTTGGGCAGACGGCCCACTTGATGGAAAGCGGTTACCATCGCCAATGGACATTTGCAACACCAAAGGTGCCACAAATGCGTTGTTGCTCTCTTAAGGGAGTCTGGAACCTGGTCACTAATGCCGGAGCACAACTCAAAAGTTGTTATGACGATATACTTTAGACCAGGGGTGGTAGCCATTCAGTCGGGCAAATGCCCTACCACTGACTGTGGGATGTTTTGTCGTCTATTACAACAGGTCGCCCCAACGCAGGAAATGGTATTATTTCTATGTTCCTGGACGGGTAATAAAGCTTGAGGTATAATTAAAAAGAAAATAGCTTAATGTTCAAGATGCTCTAGTTTCTGCCCAATGAAAGCATCTGTCGTTGACTAGTTAGTCTATACTTTTTCTGCCTGGTTCACTAATGTCGGGATCTTATATATTGTTATTTATTCTTTCTCCGTTCCTATACGGACATACAGATTAATAAACACATAATTTAGCACATAAAGCATATTAATATTATATAGGAACAAATAATATTTTGAATAACATACCGCAATCTGAGAAATGAAGTTGGTACTAAGCATTTTGCTGTGTCGGAATGACATTCGACACAGCACAGATTTGCGGTGTCGAATACCTACTCCACATAATTATAAACCTACATAATACTAACGTATCTGAAATTTAATACTCGTTAACCAATGTCATCTATGCATTGTAAGTATTGTAACTGTATATATTCTATGCTTGTATAATTTTAGTACTGGGATATGCCCGCGAACACGTCCATGCTTGACGTGAAATTCCCGCCGGATTCCCGAGACACAAAATACCGGCTCGAAGGACCAATGTTCATACATTTTATCTTGCCGTACTTGTAAGGAATATATGGAGATATGTTGCAAGAAAAAACACACTAGTACGTTATGTATATATATTTATAACTATAATAATATTTTCTATCCTTTTATTGCGCTCGGTCTTATTGAATATGCACTGTTTGCTACAACTCCATTAATTCTTCAAAAATCGTTCTGTAACATGCTTCTGTATAAAACTTAAAAAAAGAACTTTAAATATAAATAGAACAAGAAATATAAAGAAAACAATTTGTAGCTAGACGTGTTGCTGGGGAGTTTGTTGCCGCTTCTTCTCCTTAACAGCAATAACACGTTGCGAAGCGGTGTACGTAGAATGGGAAGTGAAATTAAATTTTAACCTATATGTATGACCTTCAAAAAGTTTTCGCCAGCGCGACTTATTTTGAATAAAACCTTTTGAATTTGAATTTGTCGGCACCTTGGTCGTAATAATATTATTATATATTATCCCCGCAAATTGCTATCGCGCCTGGTCGCCATTTTGGTGACGCAACCGTAGCCGAACGCTCAGTTGTGTTAGCATCACTGGCCGGCGAGTACGCGTACATATCGAGTTGCGGATGACGTCACTTGAATGTCAATTTGACAAGGTTCCAGCGCATTAGCAATTTGCGGGGTAATTGGTCGATGGGTTGATAACTTTTCGTTGACAATCATTGAAGCACCTTTTATCATATCACTAAACGTTGCAGCCACCTTATGTGTGAGTGTAGATATGATGTCATCGTCGTAACGAGTCGAATAAGTTATTAATTATTCTTCAAACAGCAGTTAAGTTTTTGTAATGAAGTGATCGTGGACGAAAAAAGATGACTTAAGAGGCTATGTACGCCTAATTCAAATCGGTATTTCATAAAATCAACCCCGCACGTCCGATATTTACTTCGATGGAACAGCGCCAAATAAAACTTCGACCGTGGCGAAATATTGCAATTGATCATACCGACGCGCACGGCGATCATGACGACTTGATTCAATTTATTTGATTCTAAGGCCCACGAGAGCGAGACAAACTGTCCTAAAGTGAGATAGACCGTTTGTATGCGTAATTCCTATTGAAATTTTGACGTATCTTCCTAAGCGTCTTTAGCCCAACGGCTTACCATGCTCAACAGTAACTGGGAGGTACAGGGTTCGAACCCTTCCCTCAGGCTTTACGTTTTTTTTCCAAAAACTTTTTAGATAGGTAAATTTTATTAAAATTATTTAATTGTATTATGGAACAACAATGAGTTGAGCCTGTATATTCCTAATTCAAATCGGTGTTTCACATAGTTTACCCCCGCGCAACCAATGTTTACTTCGATGGAACAGCGCCAGTTTAAGCCGTGCGTGCGTGTGGTAAAATATTGTATATCACCGAACATGCGCTACATAACATAAGCAGTATATAAAGTACTCTCTGATAAGTAGGTACGTAGCTAACGTCCACGGCACGATATCACACTATTCATGCGGCTGAGAACAAGAGGAAGCGAGACAAAACATCCTAAATTTCCTAAATCCTAAAGTGAGAGATCACATGGATAATACCTATTGAAAATTCGACGTTTAATATTAAACATATTTAGTCTAATGGTATTCTAATACTCTAGTGGTGAGGAGGTATAGGACTCGATCCCCAAAAAAATTGTTATTTTTTTCACTTTTTCTAACTAAATTTGATGCAGTATAAAATATTTTAATGATATTAGTTTTTAGGTAGGTAAATTTTATTGAAATTATTTCATTGTATTATGGAATAACAATGAATTCATATTAGCTCTTCCCTATTAATATTATAAATGCGAAAGGAACTGTCTGTCTGTTTGTTCCGTTTTCACGGAACAACTACTGGAACGATTTGCTGAAATTTAGGCCATTTCAATCATTTTAGCCATTTCAGCCATTTGGACCATTAAAGCCATTTTAGCCATTTCGGCCATTTTGGCCATTTCAACCATTTTAGTCATTTCAGCCATTTGGGCCATTTCGGACATTTGGGCCATTTAAGCCATTTGGGCCATTTGGGCCATTTCAGTCATTTGGGCTATTTCAGTCATTTCAGCCATTTCGGCCATTTCAGCCATTACAGTCGTTTCGGCCATTAGGACCATTTGGGCCATTTCAGCCATTTCAGTCATTTCGGACATTTCGGCCATTAGGGCCATTTGGGCTATATCAGTCATTTCAACCATTTCGAACATTTCCGCCATTTCAGCCATATCGGCCATTTGGGCTATTTCAGTAGTTTCAGCCATTTCAGTCATTTCGACCATTTCAGCCATTTCAGTCATTTTTGCCATTTCAGCCATTTCAGTAATTTCAACCATTTTAGTGTTTTTGGCCATTTCGCCCATTTCGGCCATTTCAGTCATTTGGGCCATTTCAGTCATTTCAGCCATTTCAGTCATTTCGGCCATTAGGGCCATTTGGGCTATATCAGACATTTCAACCATTTCGACCATTTCGACCATTTCGGCCATTTCAGCCATTTCGGCCATTTCAGTCATTTGGGCCATTTCAGCCATTTCAGCCATTTCAGTCATTTCGGCCATTTCAGCCATTTCAGTCATTTCGGCCATTTCGGCCATTAGGGCTATATCAGTGATTTCAACCTTTCGACCATTTCGGCCATTAGAGCCATTTTGGCTATATCAGTCATTTCAACCATTTCGACCATTTCGGCCATTAGGAGGGCCGTTTGGGCTATATCAGTCATTTCAACCATTTCGACCATTTCAGTCATTTCAGCCATTTCAGCCATTTCAGTCATTTCGGCCATTAGGACCATTTGGGCCATTTCAGCCATTTCAGTCATTTCGACCATTTCGGCCATTAGGGCCATTTGGGCTATATCAGTCATTTCAACCATTTCTACCATTTCGGCCATTTCAGCCATTTCGGCCATTTGGGCTATTTCAGTAATTTCAGCCATTTCAGTCATTTCGGCCATTAGGGCCATTTCAGCCACTTCAGCCATTTCGGCCATTTCAGCCATTTCAGTCATTTCAACCATTTTAGTGTTTTTGGACATTTCGGCTATTTCAGTCATTTGGGCCATTTCAGTCATTTCAGTCATTTCGGCCATTTCGGCCATTAGGGCCATTTGGGCTATATCAGTCATTTCAACCATTTCTACCATTTCGGCCATTTCAGCCATTTCGGCCATTTGGGCTATTTCAGTAATTTCAGCCATTTCAGTCATTTCGGCCATTAGGGCCATTTCAGCCACTTCAGCCATTTCGGCCATTTCAGCCATTTCAGTCATTTCAACCATTTTAGTGTTTTTGGACATTTCGGCTATTTCAGTCATTTGGGCCATTTCAGTCATTTCAGTCATTTCGGCCATTTCGGCCATTAGGGCCATTTGGGCTATATCAGTCATTTCAACCATTTCGACCATTTCGGCCATTTCGGCCAATAGGGTCATTTGGGCTATATCAGTAATTTCAACTATTTCGACCATTTCGGCCATTTCAGCCATTTCGGCTATTTGGGCTATTTCAGTTATTTCAGCCATTTCAGTCATTCCATTTCGGCCATTAGGGCCTTTTCAGTCATTTCAGCCATTTCAGTCATTTCAACCATTTTAGTGTTTTTGGCCATTTCGGCCATTTCGGTCATTTCGGCCATGTGGGCCATTTCAATCATTTCAGCCATTTGGGCCATATCAGTCATTTTAGTCAATTCAACCATTTTAGTGTTTTTGGCCATTACAGTCATTTGGGCGAATTCACTCAATTCAGCTATTTCGGCCATTTGGGCCATTTCAGCCATTTCGGACATTTGGGCCATTTCAGTTATTTTACCCATTTCAGTCATTACGGCCATTTGGGCCATATCAGCCATTGCATTCATTTCAGCCATTTCGGCCATTTCAGCGATTTCAGTCGTTTCAGGCATTTCGGTGATTTGGGGCATTTCAGCCATTTCGGTCATTTCAGCCATTTCGACCATTTCAGCAATTTCGACCATTTCAGCTATTCCGACCATTTCGGCTATTTCAGTCATTTCAGCCATCTCGGTCAAGTCAACCATTTGGGCCATTCAGCCGTTTGATCATTTAGACCCGTTCGGCCATTTCAGTCATTTCAGCCATTTCGGTTATTTCGGCCATCTGGGCCATATCAACCATTTCAGTCATTTCAGCCATTTCGGTCATTGCGGCCATTACACTCATTTTAGTCATTTTGGCCATATCAGCCATTTCAGCCATATCATTTTTTTTGTCGTTTCAGCCATTTCGACCATTTGAGCCATTTCGGTCGTTTCGACCTATTGGCCATTTGGGTTATTTCAGCCATTTCGACCATTTCAATCATTTCAGAAATTTGGGGCATTTCAGCCATTTCGGTGATTTGGGCCATTCCAGCCATTTCAGTCATTTCAGCCATTTCAGTCATTTCGATCAATTCGACCATTTGGGCTATTCAGCCGTTTGATCATTTAGACCCGTTCGGCCAAATATATTTTCATCTCGGAAACTATCTCATTTTTCGGGATAAAAAGTAGTTCTTGGCCACCCTCGGTATTAACATAACATATGTACCCAGTTTCAGCCAAATCGGTTCAATAGTCTTTCCATAAAAGGATAACAAACAGTGAGACAAATATACTTGTGGATTTTTTTTCGTGGAACCCTAAAAACGTAGCCTAAGTTACTTCTTATAACATCAGCTATCTGCCAATGAAAATTACGTCATAATCGATCCAACTGTGTCAGAGATTAGCCGGAACATCCAGACACTCAGACGGACAGGCAAAAATTCTATAAATAGCATTTTCGGAATCGCCTAGTCCGATTATTTTAGATTTTATTTTGGGATTTCAAACAGGCACTTCACTTTTATTTATCTGTATAGATAAGAACTATAAAGTAAATAATAATAGTTTCAAAAAAACTAAAAAAAACACGCTTTCATAAAAAATCCAACTAAAAAACAGATAATAAAATTTAATACATTTGGTTTCTGATGAATGGAGTCTTAAAAAAAAGCGAGGGGTGTATTCAAAGCGCTTTTTTTTAACTATTATTTATTTTTCATTTTTTAGTTGTTTTTTTAATGTTTTTAAAACAATCTTTTGAGATCCTGCATATCATGTAGCAGCAGAGGGCTAGCCAAGATAAGTAAAACGAGCTCACACACGACGGGTCTATCTTGTTTAGTACATGAGTTCCTATAGCCACCTTCCGACTCCATGATAAGATCAGCTTCATAGTACCATATTATTGCATTGTTACGCGATATAAACATATGAGCCCAAACACGAAGGGTTTATCTTGTTTAGTACAGGAGCTCCTATGGCCACCTTCCGACTCCATCATCAGATCAGCTCCATGGTACCATATTATTGCATTGTCATCGACCTTTGACAGGTGTGCAAAGTTTGAATTAAATCTGATCGTTCAAAGTAGGACAAAATCGAGCTCAAAGGGGTCGGTTACAAACATACATACAGGTGAAGCTAATAAAAGCGTGTTAAAAACATAATAGGGCTAAATAAAAAAAATAGTTAGAAAAGGAAAATGGAGCGAGCACTCAACTTGTCAACGTAATTTTCTATTGAGAAACATAGATGGCGCTTTCGAATTTTTATTTTACCTGTAAGATTGATTTAAATACGTTTTATTGTCAATAGTATAAAAGTAGAGATGAAATGAAATATAAAAATTTAGAAAAGTATTTTCTTGCATTTTATAAAATTATTTAGGAAGAGAAACAGAGCATTTTATCAACTTTCATATAAAAATAAAAAAATCTTCTAGATGAAGTGAAACTAATAGGGTTCGAACCCACACATCCTGTGATTTAGAACAGAATTCTACCGTATACGCCAAATAAGTACAGCGCGACCGCGTCAAAATTCTGGTTATTATTGCTCCTTCATTTATTTAAAATTACTTTTTAGCAGCGGAGCTACAAAAAGCGACATGACCGTTAAGCACGAAGCCGTCCTGCGGAATGATAAATTCCATACATTGGGACCGGCAGGCGGGATTTTTGCAGTCATTTTTAATAAAATAATTAATTACTTCCAAATTAAGTTAAGTAACCGAATAAAACTCTATAATTGTATTTGTTATAATATGATATGTTACTGTTATTTATTTTAGCGATGTACGATTAACAGTAATAACAATAACGAAGATTGAATAACTCGTTTAGAGGTTACTTTGCAATTATTTTCTATCGAGAAAATTTATCGCAAATGCGTTCCGAGTACAAAGTTTACTTCAGAAATATGATCAAGATTGACATATATTTTTTTCACCGCAATAAAGTGTGTATAACTACTGTAAACACTGTTGAGAAATCGATCTAAAAACGCATTCTGTCTCTTATAACGCTGTTAATTGCAAGAGTACACCAAACAAACATGAAAGCCTCTAATTTAATTGATTAGAAAGGTAATTTAAAAATGTATAATTAGGCATAAGAAGCACTTTTTAATTTTTGTATTTATTTTAAATTTACTGATTGGATAGTTACTACATACGTACATACATACAGACATAACTTCACGCCAGGTCCCTTGCGGGGTAGGCACGACCAACAGAACGCCATTCAGGCTTATTCTTACACACCTCACTCGCTTCTTTGACATTCATAGCTCTTGTCATGCACGCTCGTTTGTTCTTAAGACTCCTGACATTACCTCCTGCTAGTACACGATCGATTTGATCACGGAAGGTGTGTCGTGGCCTTCCGCGACTTCTGCATCTATCCACTTTTGCATTGTATATCTGTTGAGTCGTTCTTCCATCATTCATTATTTCCACATGCCCGAACCACCGAAGCATTCCTTTCCTCACCTTCGCCCCGACACTCTCTTTCAGACCAACTGTCTTTCTTACTTCGGTATTACGAACGCTGTCTGTGAGCGTCACTCCGCACTATATATGTATGTATATATACAAAGTCACAATGTCCCCGTGCTAATAACGGTGAAGGAAAACGTTGATGGTAGCTGCACATCGAGACAACCGATGTGTGAAACCTGCCAAGCCGCCTTGGGCAAGCGTAGCGGATACACTGCCCCGGTTCAGCCAGCCCACCAGTGGGATATATATGGGCTGTTAGTATATTTATTATTTATATAAACTTTTTCACTATATGTTTTTGTAATTTACATTATATGTTTGAAGTAAATAAGAGTTTATCACTAGGATAATAGGCTAATTTAATTTTTTTAACAGTCTACCCTTATCACAAATTAATATGTTAATAGCAACCTTGAATACGGCCCTGTTGCCACCCTGTCCGTTGGGGCGGATCAACGATAGGGTTGTCGAATGCCATTTAAAAAATATTTTACTGTATTTCGGTTTTATATACTAAATAGGAGTTTTTGGCGGGAACTGAAAGGACATGTTGTGCTGTGCAGTTTTATTTTCTAAAAATGTGTAAAATTACTCTAAAATGAACAATATTTGTAGGATATTGATAGTTTTTGAGTAGCAATTATGTTTTTTGTGAGAAATGTGAACTGTATAGTCAAATGTGGCCTTTTGAGTTGTCACAAGAGCTCCGTTGAATGGCACCAGCTGATTACCTACGGTTCAGCTGTGCTACACATATGCTTAAGAAAATGGAGAAACTATATTGTGAACTAAGATCTGGCTTAAAGGCCTAGCTGCCAAGTCATAAACCTAAATAAATAAATATAGTAAATACAAGTAGTATATGTTTGGCCGTATAAGTTGGAAAGCAGTCGATGAATTTGAATGCATTTAAAACGAATGACATTGCGTTTTAATAGTAAAGTGCATTTATATAATCCTTATTCCTTAGTTCCCGCGGGAACGGGAGCTTGTTGCGATATTTTCGTCTGTAAAAGAGAACATATTTTCTAATTAAATAAATCTGTAGGAGGTCAAGAATGTATAATGAATTTGAAAATGAGAAAAACCTCCATCCGTCCAGCAAATAGCAAAACTACTATTTTCACAAACAATTGCTCAATAAATGTATTTATGAAGCCTGTATATAATTTCTTCGATTATTTTATTTTAACCACCGGTTAAATGTCGGTGCACACCAGCCCAAGTAACACACACATTGCAAGTTACCTAAAAAAAAAGCTTCTAAAAAATTATGTAGCTATTTCTTTGAATAAAGATAGTTTTTTCGAATTATTTAAGCGTATTATTCAACATTATGCTAATTAACGTGAGATTATTAATAAAATATTATGTTCGTTTAATATTATTAGAAGTGCGGGACTCGAATTAAAATGCCGTTGGAATTACTATAAAACACGTACAACACAGGTACAAATATAACTGGACGCAACCAGTACAAACTGCACGATTCAATAACACGCGCAAAGTCCGTTAGTATATAGCTTATCGAATTTACACGTCTTGCTTGTATCGTAATCGTCGCTTAACTGCCTCACCCCAAGTTGAGGCATCATTTTATACTAGATTGTACAATATAACAATCGACCGCGTGGACTGAAGTTTCCAAGAAACAAAAACTTATTTGTTTTTAGGGCCTATTATTTTAATTCAGTTCGGTGGCAACCCTGACTGGTATCGGATAATTTGCCGAGGGCCTCGGGAGTGTGGCCACGATTTATTTCTATTCCCATTTAATTATGTACAGCGTATATTGTATGTTTGTTTATTTATTACGTGAAACATCAAGACCGTGCCAGGGTCGGGGTGGTTACATATCTAGTTTTTTCGGGCTTCGAGCCCCCTACTATAAGAGAAAGAAGAAAGAGACAAATGTTTTCATCTGATTTTGTTTTTTTAGTTCTTCTGAAATTTGGATTACCCTTTGTAACGAGATAAAGTAAAGTTTTAGGTATATATGTATTTTATCCGTGCAGGAACGGAGAAAGAATACGCTGACCCGTTGAAAGAGGCGACAAGACAACCCATAGTCAGGTGGTAGGGCATTTGCCCCATTGGATGGCTACCAGTCTAAAGTATGTCGCCAAAACAACCTTGATTTTTGTTCAGGCATTAGTGGCCAAGTTCCAGTTTCCGTTTAGAGAACAGCAGCGTATTTGTAGCACCTTTGGTGTTGCGATGGTAACCGCTTTCTATCAGGTGGGCCGTCAGCTGAACTCATGCAGTAAAAAATAATTATTATCGTTTCTTTTGCAGGACGAGGTGCTGGCGATCAACGACAAAGTGGTGCTGCGTGCCGAGGACCTCCTCAGCTGGATGTGCGTCGGCGACGGCTGGCGGTGGGGGCTGCGCGCGGTGTGGCGCGGCGCGTGCGCACCGCCCGCGGACACGCGCCGCACGCAGCCCCTGCACCACACCCGGCTGGACTTTAGCGATGTGGAGAGGGAGAAGAATACGTTAGGTGGGTGCATATATCAAGACCTCAACTCTAGTACTATTAATTAAATTTATAAGGTGAATTTGTCAAGTATTTTTGAAAAGCAATTCATACGACTCTCGAAGCCGATTTGGTGAAAACTAGTTATGTCTTTAGATATTTTTTTAAACCCTGCACGGGTTTAAAAAATATCTACGGGACGGAGTAAGAATACTAATTCCTGCGGCCGGGCGACTTGTCGTGAGAGTCGACGAAACAACCTTGGCCCGTATGGATGGCTATTAACCCTGATCTAGAATATGCCTTCATAACACCCTTGAGTTGTCCACTGGATTTAGTGACCAGGTTCCAGTCTCCCTTTAGAGAGCGGCAAACGACCATAGACGATCGTTACTTCTTTCCATCAGGTGGGTCGGGCCGGCTCCCTGTCTCCTAAACTCATCGAATAAAAAAAATTACATATATTTATATGAACGTCGTAGAGCCATGCTGAAATCATGATTTCAGCTATTACGTCCGCGTGATGGACGTGGTGTACTACCACGCAAACACAGAATGTCCATGTGAAACGGTAAGCCTTTAGCTGCTTCGTACCATGAGTGAAAGTTCCGATAGCCCATCCCTATCCTCCTGTGCCAATTTCCTATTCCAGTTATCCCTTCTCTCCATCTCATTCCCGTATCCCATCTAACCACTTTTCATCAGGCAGGCCATCAGCCTGTCTGCTGTACTTTTGTATGGTGTACTATTTTTACTAGATATAAACTTTTAGGTCTAATTTTCAGCAATCGATGCGGAAAGTCCAGGTGTGGTGGTGTTCTCGTACCCACGGTACTGTAGATACCGGGCCCTGGTCTCCAGGCTCGAGGGCATTCAGGCGGACTGGCTGAGGGATTCCCTTGTGGCCGCATTAGGAGGATATGCGGCACCCACGAAAAACACCAGGATCTTATATTGTAAGGTACGTCTTGAACTGTTTGTAATTACTATTTTTTATTATTGAAGCCTACCCAATAGATGGGCACGCCTGATGGTAATTGATCAGCGCCACTTATCGACACCTGAAGCATCGGGACCTCTATTCAGAAAACTGCTTTTCCTCGCTATCGGAATCCTTCCTTGTCTGAGGACAGAATGGAAGGAAATTGGGGACTATTATCATTGCGTTCGCTTTGATACTCAGGGTCTGCTTCCCTATTTTTACTTTTCCAGTCTTCCTTGTTTGGAAACCATTGGTATGCATGTGATCCTTCTTCCTTAAATATTTACCAACTCCCAGGGTTTGTAGTACCGAAGTAATAACACGCATTTCTTCATTCCAGGATACGTTTGAATACCCTGAGCTCGAGGGTCACGAGTTCGTTTGCAACCACTTGGCGCCGAGGTTGAAGGGCAGACCTCGGGGGCGGAGACGAAGGATCGCGAGGTCCAGATCCCATTCGCCTTCATCCAGGTCCAGCGACTCCGACCCCGGGGTCACCCATCCTCACATTCCTCAGGATTCTAATGTAAGTTTTTGTCATGTACATCATTATCTTGCTAATTATTATCGCGAAGCTGGCAAATAGGCACACAGATCAGCTCTTGGAAAGTGGTTACCATTGCCTATAGGTGTTTGGAACACCAACGGCGTTGCCAATACGTTGCCAACCTCTAGAATAAGATTAGGGAATGTAACTGAAGAAACAGAATATAGAGGATAGGATATTTTGTATTTTCATTGCAAAGCTGGCAAGTAGGCAGATGGCCCGTTTGTAACCCCCGGAGCAAAGCCAAAGCTTTGACAGCCACTACGACGAGGTAGGAAGGATGGGGTACAGGGAAGTGGAAAGCGTAGAGCGATGAAACCGAAAGAACGGGATTAGAAGGATTAGGATAATGGGATAGGTGAAGGGAATAGGGGGACGGGATAGGAGGAAGAGATAATGGGCCACCGGAACGAGTGACAACTCATTCTTGGAAATAGAATAGCGGGTGGAAAAAGCGGGCCATCGGAATCGGCCACGTTGCTAATACATTTACCAGCCACTAGCATGGGATAGGAAGGACAGGGTACAGAGGAGTAGGTTCCATAGAGCGATCAGACAGGAAGAATGGGATAAGGAGATGGGAGAAGCGAAGGGAATGGGGGATGTGATAGAAGGCAGGGGAAGTGCGCCACCGGAACCCTCACTCATGGTATGAAACATAACATTAACATATTAAGCTAGCTTAAGGCTAGCCGTTTGACTTGGGTATTCTGTGTTCGCGTGGTTATCATACCGATCGAACCAGCCCAGCGAGCTGTAATCAAGATAATAATTCTGTCAGGGGATAGGATAGGGGAGATGGGACAGGGGGAGAGCATAGTGGAAATTGGATTGCGAGTGGAAAAAATGGGCCATCGGTACACGTTGCCAATACATTCACCAGCTTCTAGTATGGGATAGAGAGTAGTTAGTGTTGGGGGCTAAGAAGGCTTGATCAAAGAATACGAGACATGTTCGTTGCTACAACATATATTTTCGAGTGTAACTTCAACGGTGGCAGAAATAACACAAAAGTCAGCCACACGTTCCAATATTAAATTGAAATTTAATATATATACAAAAAGTTTGTATATCCATCAGTTAGATCGTCATGGGAAACTCGATTGAGGGTCATCAGCCGCGCGATAGGGGAAAGTCGCGGATGGTGTGTGGGGTTTGCCAGGTCGGGGTGGCACTAGCACCTCTAGGCAGAACTAAAGATGCTATTGCCACAACACAGTTAGGGATACCCACTAATACCCCTCGGTATTCCGACCTTCGCCCTTAGTGCCAGGGCCACGGGTATATGGCCTAGCCCTCTCCGTTGGCCCTGGCAGGCGGTGGCCCATCGGGCCTCATCCACTGCCGGTGAACTACTTTGTCCCCCGGCATGTTCATGCTCTCAATGCTTGGAGCGGTCTGTGATGGCTCTAGAGTCTGGCGTATTTTAAACAAGGCGTTATAAGTGAAAATGAAATTTCTACCCAACAGACACCGAGACGCCTTTCCCTACGCAACGGGGCGCCTGAGAAGCACAGCGAAGAAGAAGCAGAAGACGGCAAGAAGGTGGAGCAGACCGCGGAAGATAAGGCGTTCTTGGTCCAGTTGAAACAGTTCTATAAGGATAGAAAGGAACTGGTCAAAATCGGCACGCACAGTTTGAAAGATTGTGAGTATGTTGTAATTCTTCTTTTCACTTCTTGTAGAGATTTAGTTAAAGAAAAAGCTTGAAACATCGAAGGAGTTGCCAGCTTCTGGCCATTGATGTTCGAACACAACTCAAGGTTATTACGGCGGCATACTCTAGACCAGGGACGGTAGGTATTCAGACGGGCAAATACCCTACCACCTGCTTGTGGGTTATGACCGGTCACCTGGCCGCATGAAATGGTATTCTTTCTTAGTTACTGCATTGAGGAGATTATTGGTCTTTATCAATTAAAAATTAGGTTCTTACTAGGGCACACTGCTGTTGGCATTGGAGTACAATGATTATTTGGCACCCTATTATATAGTTTAAAACATTAAGAAGGGTAATATTTTCTTAAGTTTTCGCGACTTGTATATAGAACTAGGTTTTAACGGTTTTAAGCACGTTAATTTTATGTTATTTGATTTTTTATTATTCCGCCGTTTCGGCCAATTTGCACTGGCCGTGATCACGGAAGGCAAAGATGTCAAGTGACATTGGTAAAGTTAAAAAAGAAACCTAAAATTAAATACTAGAACTAAATAAAAAGGGCATAATTATTGATAAATGATTGGTCCCAAACCACTTTCTCTTACTGGGAACGTCTCCAAAAGGCTGGCGGCGTTACCACGTTTAAGTTATTAAGTTAGTTTAGTTTGAACTATTTATAAACGAAAAGTAAAATCGAAATGTGTGCTTGGGACACATAGAAGTGAAATTTCAACGGACAAGTGGAAAACGAATCGCAACAAAATTTTAACTTGAAGATTTACAGGCAGGTTTTCAAATTGGCCAAGTGCAAATTTCGATTTTTCGCAGGTTTACTGCAAATTATGATTAGGTCAGGTTAGGTAGGTTTTTATCCGTGCAGGAACGGAGAAAGAATACAATTTCCTGCGGCCCGGCGGCCTGTCGTAAGAGGCGACAAAACAACCCACAGCCAGGTGGTAGGGCATTTGCCCGACTGGATGGCTACCACCCCTGGTTTAGAGTATGTCGCCATAACAACCTTGTGTTGTGTTCCGGCATTAGTGACCAGGTTCCAGGCTCCCTAAAGAGAGCAGCAGCGCATTCGTAGCACCTTTGGTGTTGCAAATGTCCATAGGCGATGGTAACCGCTGTCCATCAAGTGGGCCGTCTGCCTGTCTGCTGATCTCCTGCAATAAAAAAAAAAGGTACATTTTAATGGATGCATTTTTTATTATATCAAACAAAAAAACTGAATTCGTTTCAGAACCAAAAAACGCATCCATAGTCTAATCTAAACTTATGCGCCTCTCATCGCGTCTAGTCTACATTTATGCGGTGACCAGGGTTGGATTTGTGTTTGCCGAAAACGATAGCATAAAAATTTTAAAAAGATAGTATTTGTAAAAAAATATAGTACACTTTATTATTTTGAATTGAACATATCAAAACATTAAATCAAAAAGAGTTGACATAAAATTTAGTCCTGTTCCAAGTTTATCAAATTTTTAATATTAGTTTCATCCTCAGAAATCTTAAAATCTAATCTCATTAACTCCCCGTAAATAGTTCATGGAGGACGATTTATAATCTGTATTCTTCGACTAAAGATTAGATTAGACAACGTGATTACATCTCAATGAACTTTTTTTTAAATGTTGGTTTAGCAATGAATGTTATTTAAATACTACTTATAATAGTCATATAGACAAGGTATTGAAATTAAAGTACTTTTTCGTGCTATAGTTAGATATGGATAGTATATAGTATGAAGCATGAAATTGTAGTATATATAATATAATTATAGTGCGGAATACAACCCTGGCCGTGAGAGAAAAATCCTAAGACACCGTCTACATAGAAGTTTCACTTGAAAATAAATTCGACTCCTCCAAGGACGACTTATTTTTTATTGAGACTTCGTCACTAGTGATGATATCAGCCTCATAGGTGATGGCAAATTTACATTTTTTAATATATTAAATAAACTTAACTTACTTAATAAAATTAAACTTAACTTTAACTAACTCTATTTTTAAATATTAACGACGGCCTGTGGTTGAGTGGGTAAAGTCTTTGCCGGCCTATCTCACTGCAACGCAAAGGCTCCGGGTTCGATTCCCGGTATAGTAAATTTCGGAAACTTATTTTCTCCGTTATTTACCACGGTCTGGGTGTCTGGGATCGGTCCCAGAGTGGTCCGTTGTATATTTCCCATAACACAAGCGTAACTTAAGTAAATTTGGGAATATACAATGTGTGTGTTTGTCTGTCGATTATTATTATTATTATTGTATTATTATTTTAGTCATGAACTTAAATAATAATCCAGCCTCCTTGCTCAAAGGGTTGCTTGGAATAATATTTACGCCTCCACTATGCACTGACGAGTCTGGATCATGAATGTCCTTCTAATTCAGTGGTTCCCAAACTTATTTTGTATACTGCCCACTTTGGAGAATAAATTAGGTTTTAGCGCCCCCATTTTTTCACCTACTTAATAACCAGTGTAACGTCAAATTAAATTAACTGATTATTGTGAGCTATATTAGCGGAGATTAAACATTCATTCTAAACCAGACTTTTGCTATAGCCCGCAACAGTTAACTTGAGACCTAAGGGCAGTAGGTAGTACACAACGGCGCTACGGTCTCAAGTTAACTCTTACGAGTTACACCTGCCTGCTTTTCCTGGGCCTCTTACCGCCCCCCTTTGGGCCTGCAGCGCCCACAAGCGGGCGTTATCGCCCACTTTGGGAAAGGATGTTCTAGTTGGTTGGGTTTGACCAAATTCCAGAACAATATGCATGAGATCCTCTACTATGTTACAGTGCTCACAAAGAGGTGTATGTTGATGTTTGCCCTATCATGTGATCAAAACATTTTGAAGCGAACTCTGTTGACGAGGTCGACTTGAATGTGATTCGCAGTGTCGCTGCGCGCGCTGTACAGCGGCGTGCGCGCGCGCGGCGGCTACGAGGCCGTCTGCAGGCACAAGCTATGGCGGGTGCTGTTCGCGGAGCAATCGGCGAGGACCAGGAGACATTACGAAAGGTTCTCATCATACTTGCTACTATTTCTTTTAAGGTGTATATTTTCTTAAGTTTTCGCGACTTGTACACATAATAAAACTACGTTTTAACGGTTTTAAGCGCGGTAATTTATTTTATTTAGGTTTATCCGACGTTTCGGCCGCTTTTCAGTTGCCGTGGTCACGGAAGACAAAGATGACAGTTGTCAAACGTGTATTGTCAAAGTTTTTATTCAGCCTGCCGCCAACTTGTTCATTTTAATTATTTAGTTTTAATTTTGTTTATGGATATTATTTACTCTATGGGAGCCTAATCTAATTTACCACCGCTTCACAACATGTTGTGGCTTGAAGAGAAGAAGCTGCGCAAGAAACTCTTCAGCAAACATGCCTAGTTCTAATTTTTTTTTATGTAATATTAAAACGAGGGGAAGGAAAAAATAAAAGAAATTATCATCGTGACCACGGCAACTGAAAAGCGGCCGAAACGATAAACCTAAATAAAATAAATTACCGCGCTTAAAACCGTTAAAACGTAGTTTTATTAGGTGTATATTATTACACTTAAATTAAAAAAATTACATATTGTTACGTGCGAGCGAGGGTACGCACTTTTGGATTGGAAGAAAACACCAGTTTTAGTTTAAAAGCTTTTATTGACTTACACAGCCGCACGCAGTACCTGTATGCAGGGTCGCACGACCAACGATGCACAGTCCCGACGATAACTTCTCACACCCTCAATACCGTCGCCGATATAGCGTAGACCACCTTCCGATATTATAACGTGTAGCTCGCTTCTGGTTCCCCTCTCGAACTACGCTGCACACCTCCTTCACGTATCTGTCCACCAAACTTGTCACTTAATTCACCACTTGATTCGTCTCTGCCTTCTATTAACCTTCTCTTCCAACTCTTTAGTATCGCACTTGTCGTTTCACCGTTTTGGACTGAACTCAACTTTAAACGCATCTACCTATCTCTGTCTCTTCCTTACCGAACCTTCTGTTCGGGAACTTTCGTTATACATCTATCCCTTTCTAACATCTATCTATCTCTTTCTCTCGTTTATCGTCTATCTCTTTCTGAATATATCCGTCCTTGTCTTTTACTTCTAGATTGTTCTGGTTGTTTCTAAAAGTTCTAAAACTAACTAGATGGTTCTACCATCATTCGCCACAATATCTATACAATACTATACATGTAATAAAATTGTAGACGTCGAATTTCTGTACAATTGAAAAAAATGATAAAAACCGAGTCAGGGGGGTGTAAGAAGTGAAATAGAATTAATTTAGATTTTTTTAGAATTTTTTGTTTCTCTGTTTGTACCGGCTAATCTCCGAAACGACTGGACCGATTTACATGAAATTTTGTATGGCTATAGCTTATATCCCTGGTCAACATTTAGGATACTTTTGATCCCGAAAAAGTAAAGAGTTCCCGTGGGATAGTTAAAAAGCTTTCATTACTTAAACAGCTTATAACAGACTAAAAGTAATTTCTCTGTAGCGTAACATTATATTAGCGGATATTTTAACAGGGTGTGGTGACGGTGAGACAGTTTTTATCTTATATATATATATATATATATACTAGCGGCCCCAGCAGACGTTGTCCTGCTCTGAAAAAGTATGACCCGATCCCAGCGCCACCTACCGGTTCCAATTGTGGATTTAAACCATCCGGGGACCCACTCAAACACACAAAAACAAAATCGCTCCCCGTTGTTAAGAGGATTCTAGAACCCGATCTCAGCGCCACCTACCGGTTCCAACGGTATAAAAACTATCCTATCTTTCAAGTTGGATCAAACTGCACACGGTGTGCAAATTTGATTAAAATCGGTTGAGTAGTTTAGGAGTCCATCGCGGACAAACATCATGACAGGAGATTTATATATATTAAGATATATCAATATATAAAGCTGATAAGTTTGATTCTTTGTTTGTTTGCTTGAACGCGCTAATCTCAAGAACTACTGGTCTGATTTGAATTTTTTTTCTGATTAGATAGCCCATTTATCGAGGAAGGTTATAGGCTATATACCATTGCTCCAGATGTTATCAAGTTGATCGGAGGGACTACCTGGTCTAGAAAAGCTACCAATAGGGAAGAATGGAAGCAGCAGTCTTCTGCTGCTTCCATGTGTCACTGGACACGCTGAACACTGAAACGGGAAACCCGATGTATTAGATTTAAGTTAAAGCAATTTGCTACTGTATGTAACAAGTATTATGTATCATTGTTTAGTTTCAGCAATATAGGCTAATTAAAAGAGATATATATCTATGTTAGTAGTTTATTGCTATCTTTTTTTGTTTCTGTTTTGATTATTTTTAATTATGATTGAATTTTTTTAAATATATTTATCCACTAAATATTGTTTAATTTATCTTTAATTGTCTCCTTGGATACCGGGTTGCCTGGAAGAGATCGCTTTAAGAAATAAGGCCTATAAGAATGTATTCATATTAATTTATCTAAGTTTAAGTTATGGTGAACAATGAATGAGTTTTCATTCATTCATTCTACTAGTTGTTGCGACTTAGCTAGCGTTAGATTGAAAATAGCCATTGTTGGGGATTGTTTTTACCTTACCAAAATGGCAGATGATAGTGATGTGCAATTTTTTTTAGGTTTTAGGCTTGGCAACTAGGCCTTTAAGCCATGATGTACTTATTTAGCTTATGCGATGGCTAGTGGTGTGCATTAACAGTCATAGTTTTTATGACACTTTTCAAATTATATTGTCAACAAATGCTCTTGCAGTTTCTAATTTGAATAAAAACTCATACTAAATCGATCTCAATCTCTTTCTCAGGTTTCTCCTACCATTCGAGAACCACGAGCGTCGCAACAGAACAGCGTTCAAACAAAACGGCCGCATAAACGAACCCATAGACACGATAGACGTGACAGACTCTCCTCTCCGTACCGTAGAGAACGCACCGGAGCTACCGGAGAAACGACTCCGCACACCGTCCCCGAAGAGAGAAGTCATAGACAACGAGACGGGCGAAATGAAAGAGGAGATAAATCTGGTGTCGAAACCGGCGGAGGAGTTGAACAGAGAGTTCCTCGAGTCTCTTCCCAAACCGGAGAAAGTGGAGAAACCCGCGAAGATCTCGGTGAAACCCGTTGAGAAGTTGTTGGAGGATGTGGTGAAAAGTGACAGTGCCAAGTGCGATGTGTTGCCGAAGGATCTGAGTGCGAACAGTCAGTTCTTTAGTGAGTTGGCGCATAAGTTGAATTTGGGTGAGTTAAATTAATAGCTTACCTATCAGGGTTCACTTTGCCATTCTTGGCACCCTCCCCAGTTAGGGGTACTTCGCTCAGCAACCCTGCCAATTTGTGTAATATATAAAGTTGAATAACTTTTTTATATCGAAGGTAGTTTAGTTACCTATCGCGTATTGACCTGTGTAACAATAAAGGACGCCACCAATCGGGGGATTCGATGGTGCTTAGGGGGCATAAGATAGGGGAAATGGGATAGGTGCCATGCGATAGAAGAGATGGGATAGGGGCATACAATAACGAAGATGGTATAGGGGGCATGAGAGAGGGAGATGGGATAGGGATATGCAATAAGGAAGATGGGATAGTGGAGAGGTCATAGGGGGGGGATGAGATATGTAATAGTGGAGATGGGTTAGTGGAATGAGACGGAATAGTGGGGACAGGATAGGTTCATAAAATAAGGGAGATGATATAAAAAGCGGATGAAATACGGGGCGTGAGATAGGAGAAATGTAGGATGAGATAGGACTAATAGGTTAGAAGGGCAGAATAAGAGTGCCATAATAAGACGGCAAAGTGGAGGACAACAGGAATGCTCACTCACTTTTTGCAACATGACTATTATATACTGTTATAGCTATACAGGCTGTTAGGGTGCACTATTTACTTCTTCGACCTGATAAATATGGTTTCTAGTAACACCAACGTCCAAATGTGTGTATGCCATTGGTGTTGGGATATATATTCTTAAATGTTATGTCATTATTAGATACAAAATCACATTAACACTAGCTCCAGTGACATTTCCGTCTTCCCGTGAAAAGGGCCTGCGGATGAAACGTGTGATTTTATTCAGGCAACGCTGACACGAGTATCCTCAAGGAGATAGCTGACAGGCAACGGGCGGTTCCTGGAACCAACCCTGAAGCCACACAGAATGGACACGCAACGACTCACATACCTCTCGATCAGGTAATCAATTGATCATGCCCATATATCTCTTTGGAAATTCTTGTACTTGTGTTAAGTTATGGTCTTTATAATTAACTAGCGACCCGCCCCGGGTATCTAAATAGAGTTATTTTACTTTTTAAAATATAATATAGTCTATGTCAGGGGTCGGCAACCTGCGGCTCGCGAGCCACATGTGGCTCTTTTGGTGTTGAGCTGCGGCTCTTTAGTTATAGATCGAGGGCTTCATATCACATGGGCGTACAGACAAAAGTGCAGTATTACACAATGCACAAAATTATGAACAAAACAAAACCAGTTTTTTTTACAGATGGCTGCAATGCCGTTTATGCATTGATTTTGCCAATGTCGTGTGAATAGAAAAGCCAGGTGAAAACAATTGGCTAAATAATAAGCAATTTGGCCGGTAAATTAAAAAGAAAATTCTCCAAATCTAATACAATATAATAAACATATTTACTACAAATATACTTAAAACAAAACATAAGAGCAAAGGACAAAACTATAATAACTAACTTCAAAACAATCTAAGTATAATATATATATATAGCTACTACAACATCAATATATATATATATATATATATATATATATATATATATATATATATATATATATATATATATATATACTATACAATACATATTGTTGCGGCGGCGCTGGATTTAGCGATAAGAGAACTGTGTCAAGTTTGCGGGAAAAGAAGTGTGGACAATTTTGAAGGGGAATTTTAGAGTGGGCACGCACTTACCTAGTTAATGGGAATCGAATGCGGCTCCTCTTCTCCACTATGCACTTCACACACTTTAACGTACTTTTATATTTATAGTATTTAATTTTATTGTTGTATATTTATTTTATGTTCATTTACTACTTTAAGTTAATGGTGCGGAGCGATTACTTATATTTATGTAGAGCGGGTGCGGTATATTTTAAGTATTTTATATTATATATAATAGATATTTTATTTATCTTCAAAGCGGAGCGATTTATTTAATTTAATAATATGACATGAGTGACTTCAGTGACGTGCGAAAGGGGAACGCGCCGTCACATTTGAAGGAAGAATTTAAATAGTAAGAGAAAAGTATTAATAGGCCGAAAGGAGGTTTACATGGCGGTACTATTATAAGATAATATTATTCACAGTCAAGAATTTACAAAGAATATATACAAATGATTTATGCGCTAAAGTTAAAAGAACGCTACTATTACAGGACGGGGGCAGTTACCGGGAAGAATATCATAAAGGGGAGTAGTAATTTTACGGCAGTGGAAAAAGATATGTTCTATAGAATCTTCGCCCAGGCCACACTCACACAAAGAACCATCACAAAACCAGTTGATCGTATAAGGCTGAAATCCGGACTACCCTTCTTCTTAGGTACACTTGTCAGTATACAATTGTACCAAGACAACTTAGGAGAAATTGTTATTAATTGGAGAAATATGTTACAATTTAGGAGAAATTGTAAGATGCATATTTTTTGTAAACAACAAAAAATGGCATTTTTGCGTATACCCCTATATGTTATGAAGCTCACGATATGTAAAAAAAGACATGGCTTTCATTGTGTTTGTTTGCCCAATTGTTTGTTATTGAAGCACAAGTTAGTCTTGTAAGTTAATAAGTTAATTGTTTTCACTTTTGTATTTAATAATAAGTAATTAAACTTCGTTTAAGAACCCGACTTCAAAAAGTAAAAAGTATAAAATAACTTATTTCTAAAGCTATTTTTAATTTTGGAGCCGAACGGTATTGCACGTGATGATGGCAGGCGCCCTGACGGAATGACTCTAATTCCCTGGCAGCGTGGCAAGCCTTTGGTGTGGGATGCGACTTGCGTAGACACGTTGGCCGCAACCCATTTACCAAACACGTCTAGATCGGCAGGTTCGGCGGCGGAAACAGCGGAATCACTCAAGCGGCGGAAATATGCAACCCTCAGTGAGAGTTATATGTTTGTGCCGTTTGCTGTCGAGACGCTTGGACCGTGGGGTCCTGAGGCCATGAGCCTCTACCAAAATTTATCAAAACGACTCATCGACTCTTCAGGTGATCAGAGGGCTGGTGCCTACCTCGGCCAACGGATCAGTATGGCGATCCAGCGAGGAAACGTAGCCAGCCTTCTGGGCACCTTACCCATAGAAGACGGTGATCTGGGCTCAGTATTCTACTTATAGTCTTGAGGGACTATGGGTAGAATACAATACAAATAAGTTAAGTTTTCTTACATTCTATTCAATAGTATGTAATTTATATTATATTTACGAGTAAATGTTTTTTAATTATAATATCTTATTTTTAATATATATTATTTAGTATAGATTTGGTTATACGAATCATTATTCAACTTGAAGAGGTTTTGTTATTTTAATTTCAAAAGAAAATAAATAAATAACTTATAGTCAGTCCATGTTACTAGCTAGTAATAGTTGTGCGTCATTTTACACCGTAAAATCAATTTTCTACTTTTAAAATGACAGTTTTATTACACGAACACTTCATTCAACAGAACAGACAGGTTTAGCTTTGTAATAATAAAATAAATGTATTTTATATGTAATAATAAAATAAATAAAATGTAAAAAATGTAATTAATGATTATCTAATAATGTCACATAAGAATTATCTTTTTGTTGTGAAAAACACTACTTATATATGAATAAATAGATTTTTTTGTTTCTATCAAACACTTAATTTATGCAAATAATATTTATTGTTGGTAAGAAAAAAATTGTGGCTCTTTGAAAACTGAAATTTAGTAAATTGTATTTTAGACTCTTCCGAATCAAAATGTTGGCGACCCCTGGCCTATGTCAATCGGGGGGGATAGTGTAGCTTGTCAACAGTGAAACAATTTTACAAATCGGTTCATTTGAAGTATAAAATTAATTTATTATATACAATTACATACTATTGAATACATTGTAAGAAAACTTAACTTATTTGTATTGTATTCTACCCATAGTCCCTCAAGACTATAAGTAGAATACTGAGCCCAGATCACCGTCTTCTATGGGTAAGGCTGGCTACGTTTCCTAGCTGGATCGCCATACTGATCCGTTGGCCGAGGTAGGCACCAGCCCTCTGATCGGTTCATTAGTTTATTTTCCTTTTTTACAACTTACTTTATATTCTATCTTTCATCTGTTTTGTTGTTAGTTTCTCAAAAGAAAGTAAACTTTTTTCAGAAAAATAACCGTCCAGCTGGCAGGAGTTCCCTGCGAGCGGTAAGAGTGAAACCCACCAGACAGCCTGGCACAGCTTCCAACACACGTAAGTATCTTCCTGCTGTCTAAAACAGTGATTCTCAAACTGTTTTGGGCCGAGAGACCCCTTTTCCTTAGTGAAGTGATACCTCGGACTATTGACAGTCGAATTACTTTAGAACTCTCCCTATCTCTAGTTTTTTTATCTCGTACGAAGTTGCGCGCGCTTTTCGACTTGTTCAAGTTTTTCAAAAGTACAACAATGATACTTCCTACTAATAAAATTACGTTTTAATGGTTTTAAGCGCGGTAATTCATTTGATTTTTATTGTTCCGACGTTTCGGCTACTTTTCAGTAGCCGTGATCACGGAAGACAAAGATGTCAAGTGTCAACGAGTATTGTTAAAGTTTTGTTTAGCCTACCGCCAACTTTCATTTTAATTATTTAGTTTTAATTTTGTTTATGGTTATTATTTACTCTATGGGAGCCTAATGTAATTAACCACCGCTTTACAACATGTTGTGGCTCGAAGAGAAGAAGCGGTACAAGAAACTTTTCAGCAAACGTGCCTAACTCTTAATGATTTTATATAATATTAAAATGGGTGGGACAAAATAAAAACTAAAAATAAAAACGTTGGAATAATAAAAAAACAAATAAATAACCGCGCTTAAAACCGTTAAAATGTAGTTTTATTTTATTTTATAGGAGTCGCGAAAATATTAAATGATACTTCGTACTTAAATATTCGTCATTCTTATAACAAATGTGGTAACACTCAAATCAAGTCATATGTATGTTGAAAGTTTCAATTAAGAACAAGTGTTAATTAATAGGGGTCGATTTTTAAACCTCATTGACCCCCAAAATCAGTTTTTGTTTATGTCGACCACTGGGAAACCCATTTCGACCCTAGAGGTCGATATCGACCACTTTGAGAATCCCTGGTCTAAACGGAATCCGTTTACTGCGACTGCCATGCACTATACATTACACATATGCAACATATATATTAAAGAAAAGAGAAAGAGATAAAAGATGAATTTGTAAAGTGTTTCTTCTTCTCTTTAAAATAATGATAAGAAATTACGAAGCGTACATAGTGGGAAGTAGTTTTAACTTTTGAAATAAGTAGTTTTCTTTTTGAAACTACGTTTTAACGGTTTTAAGCGCAGTAATTTATTTGATTTATAGTATTCCGATATAAACATAATTAAAACGAACGAGTTTGCGGGTGGCGAGATCCTCATTGACACTTGACAACTTTGCCTTAAAGTGTTCGAAACGTCGGAATAAGAAAAATTAAATAAATTAGCGCGCTTAAAGCGGTTAAATCGTAGTTTTACTATGTATACGAGTCGCGAAAACTTTAACAGGTGGGAGGGCATTTGCCCAACTGGATGGCTACCACCCCTGGTGTAAAGTATGCCGCCATAACAACCTTGGGTTGTGTTCTGGCATTGGTGATCAGGTTCCAGCCTCCTTTAAGAGAGCAGCAGCGCATCTGTATCACCTTTGGTGTTGCAAATGTCCTAAGGCGATGGTAACCGCTTTCCATCTGGTAGCCTGTCTGCTGAACTCCTGCAATAAAAAAAAGAAAATATCTTTTAAAAAGTAAGTGTTTTATTCTTGCACAGCACCCATACCGCCGTTGCACCCGGACTCGGCCTCGTCTCCGCTGACGAGCGCGTCCGGTCTGTGCGTCCCTCCGAGCGTGCCCCCCATCACCAACTTCGGCATCCACCACCCGCCGCAGGTCACCTCCACGAACAGCCATAGCGACGATGAGATAGTCGAGGTGAGAATCTTTTATAACACTAGGTGTTACGGACAGAATCACCCTCACTGACCCCTCCCCCACGCCCCGCCTAACGCGGATATGTAGCTCGCTCCGTTAGCTGCTAAGCGTCTGCATTTTTGTAGTACCTTAGTAAGCGCGGGGCGAGCCTACGGCAACTCCTTCGGTTAATATATATACACACAAGGAAGACTCAGAAGACCAGGAAGATCAAGGAGCATTCAGGAAACTACAGCCAACAGACTCTCAGAGTGACTAGATGTTGTGGACCATCAGTGCACTGTGATTAGTGCCGCTCATATTGATCGTTGTTATAGATATAATCAGTGCTATCTATGTTCAGTATAACATCCGGGGCTAGTGCTAAGTTGTGTCGGTTAAACTCGAATGAGCCCTTTGATACATACATACATACATAACTTCACGCCAGGTCCCTTGCGGGGTAGGCACGAACAACAGAGCGCCATTTAGGCTTATTCTTACACACCTCACTTACTTCTTGGACATTCATAGCTCTTGTCATGCACGCTCGTCTGTTCTTAAGGCTCCTGACATCACCTTGTACTAACACACGATCAATTTGATGATGGAAGGTGTGTCGTGGCCTTCCGCGACTTCTGCATCCATCCACTCTTGCATTGTATATCTGTTTAGTCGTTCTTTTATCATACATTGATACAGTTGTGCCGATCGCACCTGTTGCTGTTGTAGCGCCTATAAATAAATACAGTCAACGAGCTAAGGGGTGTTTCATTTAGGGCGACCCTTGCCCCACACCCGACACAAGGATATGGTCGCGGCTTCGCTTGACATGGAGTTGCCGCGGGATTCCCTGGAGAAGAAGTAACGCAGAGTTTAAGTTTAAGACTTGGCTAATAGATGTAATGAGACTTATCCCGTCCACCTCTGCTTTGGTGTTGCAAATGTCTATATGTGATGGTAACCGCTTTCCATCAGGTGGGCCGTCTGCCTGTCTGCTGAAGTCAAAGGTTACAATTTTTAGTACTGAGTATATTAGCAGATTTTATCACGTACGCAGGCGTAACATTAATGGATATAATATTGTTGCAGGTGCCCTATAAGCCAAAAACGCCAGAAATAATCGACCTAGACGAGTATCCGGAAAGTCCGCAAGCCATGAAGAAGAAACGGCTAGAGCTCCTCAAAGAACGGGGGCTCGAAGTCACCGCATTACCACCAGCTCAATTCTTGCCCCAACCAGTCATCCCCAACCCCATAACTCCCATATTAAATCCCAATCAGATGATCTTACCACCAGCTATGCAGCACCAGATCATGACTCAGGCGCAGTTATTCCAAATGTATAATATAATACCACCGAATTACAACGGGATCCAACCCCCTAGAGTAATACAAGCGACCTGTATATATGGCAACACCGGCCCACAGAAGACTGTATATGGCAACCCCAAAGATCCCTTCATGCCACCACCCCACGTCCTCCATGGTACACCGGTCAAACCCACAAGAGTTCCAAGTCAAACCCCATCGACTCCCGCGCAGGATATATTAGATTTGACCTGTAAATCTCAGTCCCCTCCGATACAAAAACCCGCGGTGGAAATAGTCAGAATACCATCATCTCCGTCACCAAAAAATCCCCAAAATCTATCCAAAAATTACACCCTGTTAGACGGGAAAGCGGTTGTGGGATCGAATTTAGAAATCACTTTGGTGAATAAATCTCAAAATATCCCAAAATCCCGTATACCACCAAAGAGGAGTTCAAACGGGAAATTCGTGTCGACGAAAACCCCAACTCCCCCGAAGGAGTATCCAAAATCATATACGAGTCCCAAGAAACCCCAGATAGTCGTACCTTCATATCCGTTACGCGAGGACGCGTCACCGACCAGTTCGACCGGTTCCAGAGACAGCCAGAACAATTTGAGCTACAAGGGGCCGAGTTTGGACGCGGTGCCAAAAATGCCACTGCCCTACATGGACCCGTATATGGCACTGTACAGCCAACTCGCGGGACAGATGGACCAACGTCAGTTGGCTATATATAGAGATCTAATGGCCAACCAGTTTAGGGGTTACTCGAACTTTTTAAACATGAGCACCGTAAATACGCCTACAACGAAGAATTAGTCTAGTCTTTAAGTTTTGTGATATGGTATTTCGTTTTGGGGGTGTGTTCTTGGGGGGGATGGGGTGGCGACGCTTTTCTGCCACGATAATGACTTGTTTCTAACATCGAAAATCGATTTCAATTAATTTTTTTTTATGCAGTGTAACCTCTATATAACGACACCGAAGGGACTGCATTTTATGGCGTTATTACAAGCTTCTATTTACTTGCAATGGATATATGTTCGGGTGGAATCTTGCAAGTTAAATTTGAACAACTTCCCGGTTTCCGATTGAACTGAAATTGTGCAGGCATATGCATATAGCGTGACATTGCAATAATATGGTACCGTGGAGCTGATCTGATGATGGAGTCGGAACGTGGCCATAGGTACTCCTGTATTAAACAAGATAGACCTGTAATGTTAGGGCTCGTTTTACTTGTCTTGGCTAGCACTCTGCTGCTACATGGATCTCAAAAGATTGTATTTAAAAAAACTTTTTATAAAGCTTATTTATAGAGAGTTGTCGTTAAATAGAGAGGTCTGACGTCATTTGCTGCACGAGTAATTTTGTTGTACTTTATTTCCTTATTTTATTCATATCTTACGTACTTTGAGATTTCGATATTTCGGAATTTGATGTCCGACAGTCGAGTTTATTACGGGCTGGAATAGTAAATCAACAAAAGAACGTAACAAGCTGTAGAACTGCTTATTAATTTGTCAAAATATTTGAAATAACTTCACGAATGAATACTAACTATACAGACCTGCGCAGTTTTTAGTCATTTTGGCAACTTAAAGGTACTTTTTATTACTTAATTGTCGTCGTTATTGAGAGTGGATGGAAGACAAGCTAAACCAACCAACGTCAAGTGATTTCGACGCTTTTGCGAGTTTGTCGTTAAATCGAGTGACGTTACATGGAGTTTGCACTGCAATTAATTTAATTGTTAAAAAGGGTAGTTTTTATGTTACTTATTTAACTATTTATCTGCTTATTGGTTATTAAAGGTGTTTCATGTTTCATAATATCGTATATAAATAATTAATACAAGTCATAAAATGTGGAATATCTTCCAATGAAATAAAAATTTAACCAAAAATCAGTTAAAAGTCTTTCATGAAACTTTTCTTAAAGAATTTAAGAGCGTTTTATTTATTTTTTAAATTTTCACGTCTAATTGCAAAATTTTTAACATAGAAAGTTTTGGAAGTTATAGCAACTACTTTTTCTTTAAACTTTATAGTTTTTCGAAATTTCTGAAAATTATACCATTCCAGAATTTCACTTGAAAACCGGCTAAGCGTCGCCAAAATTATTCAAAGATGATCTCGGTGGGTTAATTATTATGTGAATTATTATAATACTATTAAATGATAATAATAATAAAAAAGAATTCCTAAAGAAACGAAATCTAGTAAAGAAATAAAATAATGATGGGAACAATAACTGTTGAACTTTATAAAAAGATAATACGAGATTTTCGTTTCTTTCAAAAAACTATTAATATATTTTGTAAATAATGATAAGTGTAGTATAATTATTATTATAGATATTTCCAATTACTTGTTAAATTTGTGGGTAGTTTTTGAAAAAAAAATCCAAAAATTATTCTAAGGCCAATACATACACAGGTAAGTTTTGCTTACGTAAGCTTATCAGGCTAAGCGCGCAGTACGTCTTATCACTACCGAATTAATTTGTGAAGGAAGAAGTTCAAAGGCCCAATTTTGCTGTATTAATGTCTTGGCGTTGCGAACATATTCAAAGTTGCAATAGTGTAAGAAATTCGTAATCTACTAAATCCATAATATCTTTTAGTTAATGTCGCGAGAGAATGATGGCAGAAAAAAATGGTATCACCATCAGCAGAAGTCGTGGTAGCGTAATGGCTAGCGCACGCGTCCCACACTCAAAGGGTGCGGTTTCGATCCTGGTCGGGAAGCCTGCACCTCTTAGTCAGTTTTCTGATCTAATGTGCATATGTTGTTACAATTGTCATGTGCTATGAACGGTGAAGGAAAACATCGCGATGCAACCTGCACACCGAGATAAGCGATGTGTAGCCTGAAAAACCAAGCCGCCTTGGACAAGCGTGGCGGGAATACTGTCCGTTTCCCTATAGTGGGAGGCTCGGGCTAGCAGTGGGGGGGCGCTATAATATATACATACATACATATATATATGTTTCTCTCTCTCTCGACTTAATTACATTCCTTATGCATTATTTAATAGAAAAATATAATTAAATACTTAAACTAAACTATAGCTGAAAAATAAACCTAAAATTAAAAACTAGAACCAAATAAAAAATTAAAGACAAAATATTGGTCCCAAACCACTTAACGGGAACGTTCCCAAATGCATTATTATCCACAGAGCATATTTTGAGAATTTGTACGCCGAATTTCTAGCAAACAAGGTTTACACTCGGCATATGCTGTGCCGGAATTATGTCCAACACGACGCTGAATTATTATATATTTATAATTATTAGTGGGCCCGCACGCTCATCCTTCTCTACCTTACTGCCTCCTCCTTGTCCCATATTACAAACTAGAATCGCGTTGGCAACGTCCCTAATGTTGCAGATTTTCATAGGGAACGGTAGTGACATTCCAATAGGTCCTCTGTTAGTTCGTGCTGGAAAAATCTAAAGAGAAGATTGTGATATCCGTTGGACATTTTTATTGAAACAATTTAAATTATATCCTATACAATAGGACATTTAGCATAATAAGGTTGTGCAACAGTTCGCCACCTTTGCAATAATAATTTAAAAAAAACAACAAAATTCACGCACTGCCTTAGAGACTGAAACGCGACCAAAATTACTGGTGGAAGGTCGGGCTTGACACATGCATGATGGGATTCTAGTATTTTTTTTACAATTTGATGGGGCTCTTTAAAAAGAATGGGAAACTGTTAGTATATAAATTTGACTGCCACTATTTGTATGTATGTGTGTTAGTTATTGATGATATTGGTAGTGGAGCGTGTTTGTAATATACCATGAAAGAGAAATCTATAGTCACCTAAATCTTACATTTATTACCAAAAGTTACAATAGAACCACACAAATTAAGTACAGTAGAACCTTGAAAAGTCGAAAATCTCCTAAACTCGAAAAATGTTGAGTTCCATTCAATCCCCAAAACCTCGGTTGCTCGAAATCTGAACCCTCTATAAGTCGAAATAATTAGGGGAGTCTATAAATTCAATACTTATTTTTCCTCTAGAACTCGAAAAAATATATAAGCCCGTACAAACCGAGAAACAAAAAATCTAAATGAGTTCTATTTCACTTCTTACATCCCCCTGACTCGGTTTTTCAGCGTTTTTTTTTTTCACTGTACAGAAACTTGACCTCTACAGTTTTATTCATTTATTGTGACAAATACCCGATATTTGTTTGTTAAATCGTCGAATAGAGATTCGTCGTAAGTGAATTCTGTCAATCTTTGAAAATGTGGTGAAGTGCGAGCGAGACGGTTAACTCCACGAGTGTTATCGTTTATTCAAAACTACTCACATATTGATTTAGTTAATTAAACTACTAAAATGATGGATTAGCTAAATTTGTAGTTTAAAAATTTTAGAAATAAAATCTTTGTGATTTTCTTAACCGAACGTCACGAACAAGAAATTACCCTAATCTTCAAGTCTTTAAGAACTTGAAATTTTTACCCAACTGTCAGGGGATTTACCCATTGGCAAAGACGTTGGCTGTTCGTCTGTGCATATATCGTTATTATGTCACCAGATAGGCTGACGGCCCACCCGGTGGAAAGCGGTTATCGTCGCCTACGGACATTTGCAACACCAAATGCAATGGCACGAATCACTAATATACCCTGGCTGTAGATTGTTTTTTTATTTAAAAAATTGCGTTTGACGGAGCACGTTTTCCTAGATAAAATACCTATTCACACGGGATTTTAAGAAATTCGGCCGAATTTTTCGTTTTAACCGAATGTTCGGCCGAAGTTCGTATTCGGTTCAAACCACATTCGGTCCATCCCTAGTAATTATGTGTTTTTATGAGAAATGTGAACTGTATAGTCAAATGTGGCCTTTCGAGTTGTCACAAAAAATCCGTTGGATGGTGTCAGTTGAAAACCCAGCTGAGCTATATATAGGCTTAAGAAAATGAAGAAACTATATTGTAATATAAGATCTGGCTAAAAGACCTAGCTGCCAAGCCATAAACCTAAATAAAAAATTTTAGAGCAAATCTTAGCTGCACATCGGGCGAGATAGTGGTTAAACGCGAACCAATAAGTGTTTTGGAGTATGGGGTATTTTCGGATAAAATGACAAAACCATGGACCTGAAGAGCTTGTGGTTTAAAAGTCCGATACAGGCTCAAGGCTTCAGGGTCCAAGGTCCAAGGTCTCGGCAGAACTGGTGTAATTTCTGTTCTGACGTTCGGAACCTGGATGAATGTTGAAAATTTAGTTAAAATGGTTTTTAAAGTATGTAAATATTAGTGAATAAGTTACAGGGAGTGTCTTCACTGATTTTTTTGTCGCTACCAGTTCACTATTTGATACCCTTGATCATTTTATAGTATATAACTATAACTATGGATATAAAACGAAGAATAAAGTATGTACAAATCACAAGGAAAATGAGCCTCGGACTTGTGTCAGTTTTTGGCAACGTTCCCAAAAAAAAACTAGCCACGTTGCCTAATATGATAATGTTGATGTTTTGCTCAAAATACCATCCTGTGAGACATTAACAGCATCAAATCGCTGTCAGGAGAGAACGTATCCGAAACGCCGGACGCATTTCCTAGTTAAAAGGCAACTAAGAATATTATAAAACATAAGTAATAATACATATGTATGCATAAATCGAGGGCTTTATAAAGTGGGCGTACAGGCAAAAGTGCAGTTTAAAACAACTCAATCTAAATTGTGAATAAAACGAAACTAATAGATTGTACTTATTCAAATTTTATTCCAAAGTACGTACTAAAATGAAGGGTAGTGTATGTATAATACGGCCGGCGTATCTTGGCGAACGTGAACATAGGCTCTGCGAACTTTAGAGCATGTACACTCGTGCGATGAGTGGGCATACGACTCGTCAGTGAATACATTTGGTCGCCCTTCATCCCTGTATTTTTTCATTGCTTTGTACTAATTGGTCACTGTATTTTCTTCACGAGTTTACATGCGCTAAAGTTCGCAGAGCCGATGTTCACATTCGCCAAGTTACGCCGGCGGTATTATAATACCCTTCTTTTTAGGCACAATACTGTTAAGACTTTCTCAATTCTAACTTGCATATTTTTTAGTAAACAACAAAAAAATGGCATTCTTGCGTATACGCCTATATGTTGTACCCTCGATATGTGTACAAAAGTTAAATTTTTACGTTTCATTTAATCATGAAAAATACTTCATCTGACAGCGATTTAGGACTCGTGTAATGTTTATTATTGTAATTATATAATATTCTTGTTAAATACTTAAACTGTCATAGTCATGATTGACAGCAAGCGACAAACAGACCCGTCTAGACGCTCCCTAAGGATGTTGCGTCGAGTAATTTGTTCGTTTAAATACAGATTGCCGTACAAAATAAATTATCAGAAAACTATTTTGTGTTTTATTTGAATAATATTGTATCATAGAGGTTTGAAGCCTAAAATAATAAATGTGGCAAAATGGCAATCCACGAAATTTGATTTTATAAAACTTAGCATTTTCTTTTAATTTTCCCTTTAGCTACGGTAGCGCCACCAATTTAATACCATTACAAGCTTTTATTTAACTTGTAATGAATGTATGTATGTATGTAAGTTCGGGTGGAACCTTGCAAGTTAAATTTGACCACCTTCTCGGTTTCCGATTGCCCTGAAATTTTCCACGCATATGTAGCAATGCAATAATATGGTACCATGGAGCTGATCTGATGATGAAGTCGGAAGGTGGCCACAGGAACTCCTGTATTAAACAAGATAGACCCTTAGTGTTTGGGCTTGTTCTACTTGTCTGGCTAGCACTCTGCTGCTACATGATATTTAGGATCTCAAAAGCTTGTATATAAAAAACAATTTTTTACTGATATATTTTTATACACAGATTCTGTCCCCTTATCCCCGTACTCGGTGATCAGCTGTTTCAAATAGTTTGCCATCTTAGCAGCCACTTAAACTACCTCTCGATGTTATTTATGAGTTACTTTACCACCTCTTATTTAAGAGAAGTTTATGGGTAAGATATTCACTAATCAGTTGCCAACCAGTTTCTTAAGATTTAACAAACGATTATAAGTAAGGCCATTATATAATTAATAGGTATTTAAATAAAACAAAACCATTGCTATTGAAAATTACTTTATTTGCAAGTGTTTGGTCGCGAGACGAAGTCCACACCCCTACATTGTACAATAATTGTTGCAAGTGTAACAAGCCATTACTGCGACTTCGGTGACTATATCTCAACCCTGATTAGAAAACCGCTATTGAAAGCTTAATTATTGCACAGGAATTACTAGGAATACAAAATTTTCAGTTGGCAACACTTATATACATTTCAATGACGCTATCCGCATCGATAAACGAATGACAAACGTCTAGTGACAAACATAACTCGATAGGCTTAGAACGAACGCTGATTAAACGCGAGCGGTTTAGAAATAACTGAAGACGCAAAAACGCGTACGAACACGCATTTCATTACCACAATGGATTTCTAGTGCAGCCTGTGTTGAGTTTATCTTCTGCGCTGAACACAAGAAAGATAATTTGTCCATCCATTCATATAAGATCTAAGTATTAATTCAAGTAATGTTTATTTACCGGACGAATATCATTCTTACTTATTCTTTTTCCAGGCGACAAGTCAAAACCTAAAGAAAGTAATAACTTTTAGCGGAAATTTTATTTATTGCTTCCATATATATATTTGTGCCAAACCTTATTTACATAGCTCACAAAAACTCACACCATAATTTTAGTATATTATATTCTGGACGCAAACTATACTAGAGATGTAAGTAAGCGTCTACAGCTAAAAAATACTTTAAACATATTCAAGCAGTTACAATTTTATTTTGATATACAATTAAATAAACATATTAATTATTTTATAATTTGCTTAGAAAATTACCGCAAGGTAAAATATGGCAGCTATTAAAACAGTGTTGCCATACAAACAAAATCTACAAACTTTTTTTAATTGAAATTATCATCAATCGTGTCATTTTATTCGATGAAAAATTACAAACGTCATTATTTATTTATTATTTAGGATACAAATGGTTGATATTTGAATTTTGTATATAAAATTCATTTTCTACATTATATTTTTAAATTTTAAATACATCTTGGTGTTAATGATTCAGAGGTAGCTTATTTAAATAGTATACACACACTAGCGCACAAATGTTACTACTTTTATATATACATCTATATTTGACTGTGAAAAACAATACGTTCTACTAAACGTATCTGCGGTTATAATGATCGTCTACATTGTGATATTTCGCTAGTAAATTATAACCAGAAAATTCCAACTCGTATCTTGGCAACTGGCAACCCGAACACACTTGGTTAATGGCGTTTCATGTTCATCATCGTGTAAGGAATCTATGGAGATTTTTCGCAGTACGAATTTCAGAGTATGTTATTATTGCGACGGTGACAATAATTTGTTTGTTAACTCCATAAATTCTTTGAAAAGTAATACAACTTCAATCTTTTTTAGCTAGACGTGTTGCTGTGCTGTTTCGTGCCACTTCTCCTTTGAAGAGCTATAACACGTTACGGAATGGTGTACATAGAAAGAAACAAGAGGAAGTAGATTTAAATTTTGGCTTACATGTATGACGTTCAAAAAGTGTTCTCCACTGAAACTTATTTTGAATAAAAACATTTGAATTTGAGAATTTGAATCATAATAATATGAATCTGCGAAAACAAGATGCCTGTAGCATCCGATTTCCACTCAAATACCAATCGAAGAACACTTTGGTTAGATTTTCAATTGGTTCGACGCTTAAGGTTCTAGATCTAGCAGCAACACTATCACTGTACGTACCTGAGTCTGCAGGTAGCACCTTTTAACGGAATGTCGAAATTTTGACGGGATATCACCTAAGTTTATGCACGCGCGGTTGTCTTTCGCGTGAACAGTTTGGGATTCGTTATTGCACTGGTGTTCCAGCTCTCAGCTTCGATCAGTACATTACGATAACAGTCAATAAATTAAGTCTCGATATTGCTAGCGAGCCACAACACATGAGCATCGATATAAACGGAAATTATGTTAAAACCCTAACGGTAACGATTGTATAATTGACAGAAAGAAATGTATGACAGATAATGATTTGTAAATAGTGTGAGTACGTCGCTATTTCTTCAAATAATATATTTTTCTTTGTTTCTCGACAATAAACATCGGCAGATTACGTATATAGTGTATATCCTCAAACATGTTACGCTTGTGTTTAGGTAATATACAACGGACGACTCTGGACCGAGCCCAAACACCCAGTCCATAGTAAATAAAAAAAGTACGTTTACATGATTGATCATGCAAGGAATCGGACCTGGAGCCTCTGCGTTCCAGTGAACTAGGTCAGCAGAGGCCCGCTCGACAACAAGGCCACCAAAGATTGATACGAGTCAGATCGGATAAACTGCCATCCAACTTTATAAAACTAAGTCATAAGAGTGCACTAGGTCCGAGTATACTCTGATATTAACACAGCTTAACATCCCTAATTAAGTATGAGACCGCCAGTGTGACCAGAACAGTATAAGACATCTCGCTAGTAATTAAGGTTATTTACTAATTCCTTCCTTATATGCACTAAATAATTTTTTTAAATTATTAAATGCATATCAAAATTGAAACTTTTAATGTAATTTTAGTGCTTAAAACAAATAAATTTAGATATTAAATTCAATAATAGTCCCTATAGACTTAGAATTTTTCTACAATTGGTTACATCGTGCCAAGAGCAGACTACAAAAAATAAGATAGTATAAAAAAATATGTCGGCTGCCCCATTTTAAAGATTCTAAAAATTTTAACATTTTTGCAAATTAGTGTCTATATGTTAGAAAAAAAGGTAGCACGCTGGAATCACATAAGACATGTTAACAAACTTTAAGAGAAATACCGCGATATATACGAACAATAATATAAAATGCAAGAATATTAAAAACATTCATAGCAAATTTTTTCAGTGTTCTAGTTAAAATACCATTTGAACCAGTTTTATATATTTGATTTTAAATTGGACAGTGTTGCTACATGAAAAATTTACATTACTAGCGATATTATGAATAAGATTTGGCAACGTAATAGGAAAGCTCATACATCCGAAATAGTTCGTAACCTACGAACCTATTTAAAAATTTTATTAAGCAATCTAATTGGCAATATTAGGATTTCTACTTACATTAGTTCACGGTATGTTAGTATCTACATTCGGACAGATAGTAGAGCTAATTGAATTTTATAAGAAACCTATAACAAAACAATTAAAGACCTAAGACAAATTACCGGACGCGGCTGACAGCCGCGACTTATATCTTAATAATGTTATACAATGACATGTGCAAACTTTTGGACGTAATGCGGAGACGTAAACCTTGGGCCAAGCTTGATGTTTAGATATTTGATAGAAATCTGAATGTTTTCAGTATCATCAAATCTCGTTAGAATAAACGCGCTATGTCAAATCCTAAAGAGCTTCTAGATTGATTTGTATTTCAAATATATCAGTAAGAACATAAAACTTAAATTAAATTATTACAAATATTTCACTTTTGACGATAACATTCCAATACACTCGATATTTTAGTGAAAAAGTGCGTTTTCTGTAACGAGAGCAGGCAACGCTAAAGTCACGTTACGTTAAAGACCTGCACCTTTAGTAGTCGCGGCTGTCAGCCTCGGCTTACGGAGGCATCCGATAGTTTGTTTGGCGCTTAATGCTGAACATGACAAGCTTGTAACTTTGTCAAGTGTATCTACAAAGTATAAACATGTATAACAAACTGTTCTGAGGTCTATATTTTACACAAAATCAACTCTAGTGTCTCTTGTAAAACAGTACCATAGAACAAGAGTACTAAAGAATAACAATCGCCCAATGCGCCAACATTGGGCGAATGTTATTCAGTCCAACATAGTCCGTCACTGACAACCTTGAACCGATGCTACCAGATAAACTGTTATCTGATGTCAATCACGCTAAGCTCTAATCAAATTATTATTGTTACTAACAGTCAGTCAACTTCATAAAAATTCTTTTATTCATTAAATTTCCTATAACAGCATGTTATAGTAATTTTCTTTGAGAAGGTGTTGTGGCGACATTAATGCCAACATTATAAACAAGCACGCGAAACTAATATTAATCTGTGTAGCATGCAAAACAGCGCGCCGTTACTGGCTTAAAAGCCTAGTTACTAAGCCATAAATACATATAAAAAAGCGCGCCGTTATATGACAGCGCGGGCTTACAACGTTCCCGCCGATTCTCTTGGCGCGAAAACATCATATATCAAAAACCGAACGTTGGTTCGGGACGAATCAGGAGAGTTCGTTACAAGCCTTCAGCGTGGGCACACGACATTCTTGGTCGCGTAAAAATTCAGTTCTCACGCTTGCTGCTTGCCCTCACCTAAACAAAAATCCTTCTGATTGTAAATAACGTATAAAGTGTGTGTGTATTATAAGTGTACGATACGAAGTTAATCTTTTACTCTCCGTACACCGCTCAGCGGTTAACCGACAACTATCCACACATCAACCTCACCTAGGGTTGCCAAGTATTAAAAAAATAACTTATTACATTTATTGAGTTGGGAAAATAAAATATATGGGAAAAAAAGTTTTTTTTTTCACATTTTAATTATTTCTTCTCTTGGAGAAACTATTTTTGTGTGCTTCTAACACACAACTAACAACTTTACATTATCCTTAAATTTTTGGAAGCTATCTTCACATTTCCAATTTAAATAAACAAACAATTCATTTTTTATTAAATTTATAGATGTCTTGTTCCTTTCTTCTCGCCATTTTAGATTCATTAATGAATAAACTCTTTCAGTTCAAGCTGGATCTATAATAGTTCAGTAATTATCCATATAAGTATTACATTATGCAAAAGTATAAAGTATATTTACCAAAAAATAAAGTAGGTTACGTTATTATAAAGTATGGTTGGCAACCCTACCCTCACCAGCTGTAACTAATAAACACTGGATTACTGCCAATACATTTAAAAATCCAAATCCACACGCTATAATATTTTGGTATAAAATATAGATTAATATTCAAAACATCGTATAGAAAAGTTATTGCAAGTTGTTGCACTAATCTAGCGGCAAAAACTGGTGCCCGTACATCCATTTGATAAATAATGCGATATCTCAAAACAATAAAGCCATAGGAACCGTATGAAAAATTGCTACAAAATAGGTCTGTACTATTTCCACTTACAGCTGTGACAGTTTGTTAAAAAGAGATGCTTCAACTTGTTCGTTCGATATTTAATGTTGTCATTAATTAAAGCAAGATAGTTATATATTACTGTTTTGCCTTATAGTGATAATTCTGTAAACTTGAATTTTAACTTAGAAAATACAAAGATTAAAAACGGTACATATTCGTGATTTATTAGCATAATAATAATTATAATTAATTTATATTTTTTTTATTGCCTAAAGAAGGCAAAATCGAGCCTACCTGATGCATAGCGGTTACCGTCACCTATAGACGTATACAACACCAGCGGTGTCGGCAACGCGTTGCCGAAACATTTGTGACTCGTTCAAAATAATTAACACAAAACGCTTTTTATTTCACTTACACTAGTGTGTACTATTGTAAGTGAAATAAAATGAAAGGAGGGACAGGGAAGGATAGTTGTCACTCAGCTTTTATTCTAATGAGGTTTCTATAGTTTTATTTTTCTGAGACCAATTTACAGCAGTGCAACCATGTTTAGCATTGTTATTATTTTATAAGCGAGTTTGTTTATATCCAAGAATTCTTTCATATTTCCAAATGAAAAGCATTTTCCTCGCGTGGTTGACATATCTTCCTATCAATTATTACTAAAATCTTTTAGGTGTTAAAACTAATTTTAACGGTTTTAAGCGCAGCATTACCAACAGGGAAAAAACAATGACACATTTTCATATCTTAAAATTAGTAGTTGGTGGTACAATGGGTGACCTTTTTGCTTAAATTGAAATCTCTTTCAGGCAATCTTTGGATTAACAAGGATTTTTTCAAAATAATTTGTAGCCTGCACGCCTACTAATTATTTTTTACTTAAGATTGTAGTAAAGATAATAAGTGTGATAGTAATAATATGATAGATATATAACTATATACATATATATATATATATATATATATATATATATACACATATATTAATATATATACTTACGTACATAGATATACACAAAAATAATAACACACATTATGAAGTTAGCTAGTGCTTACAAGTCTGTTGAAACTATAGATAGATTCGCTGGCAGTGTAAAATAAATGTTTGGTAACTTTTTAATATTAATATCGACTACCGCTATTAATGTTTTGCCGCTGCGACGATATCAAGAATATATTGTGTGTTTAGTAGTACACGAATATTTGACACTATCGCAATAGAATATCTTCGCAACGTAAAGATATAGCAATAACAGAGTTGAGCCCCTGCCTTTGACTTTATGAGAAAATAGCTGTAATTTACACATATTGAATGAAATACAACCAACAATTGTACAGTGCAACATTCATTTATGTCATTTAAGAAAACGAATAAATTAAGAGCAAAAATAAATTTTATATCCTGGCAATTCAGTTATCAATATGGCGGTTAAGCTTTTGTTGTTATAATTTAAAAAAATCAAAATGGACACATTAAAGAATCAAACATGGCCGCACCGCGTTATAATCACAATGAAAACACTTTACAACAGTCAAGTCATGCAAAAATACTTTCACTATATAATTAACTATAATACGTACATGTGTAGAGATAGGCTATGTACATGCGATACAGCTTTGGACATTAATGAGCCGGAATACGGCCTTATATGGGACATATATGGACAGCTAACTTTTGCCCGCGTAAATGTTATCCCATCGCAACAGTACATTTTTCTGGGATAAAAAGTAGCTTATTTACTAATGCAGACTATAATCTAGTGTCACATTTCATCCGGATCAGTTCAGCCGTTCTAACGCGATTGAGTAAAAAGCACCCATCCATACTTAATGATATCAACGCTCCATAACTCCACATGAATTTATGATTGTAACGCCCACAAGTGGAACGCGGAAAATGGCGGTCGTGAGCCTCACGTGGAACGTAGTCTTTAAGTTGATGACGATAGTACGATTTCACTTTTAAATCTTAAGCTGGCGATAGACTTACGAGCAAGTAAGCGAATTTTCAGCTCGACAAACTTCCTTTAAATAAGTTCGCGCATTTTTGGTGACACACGGGCGACAAAGACTACAATTTCCTGCGTTGGGGCGGCCTGTCGTAAGAGGCGACAAAACAATCCCGTCAGGTGGGCCTCTATTTACTTGACTGAATCTCGTGCTGACCCATAATCTGACAATTATGTAGAGGAATTCCTTAATTTGAATATTTAAAAAATAATTTGAAGCATAAAATATTCACCCACCCTATATGAAGGGTTAATATATGGTGGAGTTACATAACAGGGTGTAAGGCTTCTCCTCTTATGTTATTCTGCCACGCTCGAGTAAATCCCAAAATCCCCGCTTGGCCTCCCCTACTACTATACTCAAGACGGAGTTCAACCAGTTTACTATTTTGAAAGAAACAAGAAACTAAGTGAAGGCAAAAAAATAAAACAAAAAATACAATAGCAGTGCATTTAATAATATACAAATAAAATAAAAACGACTGAGCATACTGAGGCGGATGAAACTCGCTTGCAAAACGACGGTCGAATTTTCCAGAAACAAAATCTACCAGTACTGCGACATAGACAATGCTTATTATTATCTTAATTTAAAAAAACCTGTATTACAAAGATTAAATCAACCATACTGGTCGAGTTAACCAGATTAGCCCAGTCAACCATATTTGACCTAGTTAACCATATTCGTCAAATTGCCAATGGCCTTATAAAAAACAATTTTGCAGTTTTGTAGTGAATTTCATGTGCGTCTACATATATCGGTAAACGCATAATACGAAACAAGATAGAACAAGTTCTATCTCCTTTTGCCTAAAGATTTAAAACGTACAGTTTTAAATATATCAAATAATTGAATAGTATCTTACGGTCTTACTTTTTAAATATCACCAAAATTACAAAGAAAGAAAAGAACTTTGTTTGAGAAAAATAGCGACGTAGTTACATTCTTTACACATTATTACATACAAAACATTATTTGAGAATTTGTACGCCGCATTTTCAGCATACAAGGTTGCACTCAGCATATTTTTGTGCCGGAGTTATATCCGACACAACGCTGATTTTCAGTGTAACCAATAAATAATATCTTCTTTTACTTTACAAAATAAAGACATCCAAATTTACGTAATTTTGTAAATTCGTGTTTAATCTGATAAAATTGTTGAATTGTAAATGAGATTACATTTGTAAGATAATAAAAATCAAAGTGTGACTTGGCAAATTCGTAGTATTTTGTGAAAGTAGCCATTTTAAACCCGCTTGTTGGCCTAGTTAACAGAACTACACCTTACTAAGACATTCATTTGTCTTACTATCGTTTAAAATTTATCATAAGTAAGGTAACCGATAGTAAAGCAAATAAATGAATAGTAAAACACACGAAGCAGCTATTATATAACCAGAGTGGCCAAGTTAACTAGACTGGCCTAGTTAAACAGACTGTCCGAGTTAACCGACTGGTTATAGTTAACCAAAGTGAAAAATAAAATATTACTAAAATATATTCAAGATATACGTGCATAGAACACCAAGAAATAATTTACTTCTTCTTGAATATGTTTTTATTACTATACCAAAAGTCACTAATAATTGCAGACACTTGTGAATGAAGGGGACATATGTCCCAAATGTTAAACAATCATGGACAACAGTTTTTATTGCCATATCGCCTCTGTACATAACTCCTTCATCACTAGCCATTTTCAAATACTCAGCTCAAATATTTAGTTTTATTTGCATGTACGAGTATGTTGTACTTATTTTAGACTTTAAAAAAAAAAATTATCCGTGCAGGAACGGAGAAAGAATAGAATTTCCTGCGGCCGGGCGGCCTGTCGTAAGAGGCGACAAAACAACCCACAGCCAGGTGGTAGGGCATTTGCCCGATTGGATGGCTACCACCCCTGGTCTAAAGTATGTCGCCATAACAACCTTGAGTTGTGTTCCGGCATTAGTGGACCAGGTTCCAGTCTCCTTTAAGAGGGCAGCAGCGCATTTGTAGCATCTTTGGTGTTGCAAATGTCCATAGGCGATGGTAACCGCTCTTCATCAAGTGGGCCGTCTGCCTGTCTGCTGACCTCCTGCAATAAAAAAAAAATTGTGCGTGTTATAGTGTACACGCGTACGTGAAACTTCTTTACGACCTTATTTTTCGAAAAATGATCTTACTATATGCAACTTTACAGAAATTGGTTAAATAAAGCCCCTACCACAGTCGAAATAGACCGTGGTAGGGCCACGAAAAATGTGACGGTATTTTTTTCCCAACGCCGATAAAGAAGTTTCACTTCAAAAAACTTTTATATGTTAAAATAGCCCCTTAATTCACATATGTCTTCAATTATAAAAAAAGGACGCGGTTTATGGACACGGCTGACAGCTGTCTGGATAATGAATGTACACTGAACTATGCGAAACTATCGGACGCCAAGTAACAAGTTAATAAGTCGCATGCATAAAACCATAGAGTCCTTGAGCGCTCGGACATTTCATACAAAGTTGGAATTTTTCAGTATTGCCAACTTTCGTTAGAGGAAACGCCGAGTCAAATCCTAAAAAGCGCTAGATCGCGATTTATTTCGACGAGAGGCTCTAAATATAGGTTAAATTATTAATACTTTTTTTACTACAACATTCCAGTGGATGTCGACTACTTGAATAACTTAAGTAAGCAGCACTGACCCATATTGACCGCATTTGTGATCAGTATTTCGGGAGCCAAGTAACGCCTAAACCATATTTTTATCAGTGTTTTGCGTGTAACTTATGTCTGCTTTCTAAGGACTTTTAACTGTCAATTACGCTATCGGTTCAATCATGTATATAAAAGAAAGTCGTGTTAGTTACACTATTTATAACTCAAGAATGGCTGTACTGATTTGGCTGAAAATTGGCGGGGATGTAGCTTAGTACCAGGAGACGGACATAGGATGCTTTTATCCCGTCGGAACCGGTAGGTGGCGCTGAGATCGGGTTCTAGAATCCTCCTAATCACCTGGACCGATTATGGTGACTGTGTGTTTGAGTGGGTCCCCGGATGGTTTAAATCCACAATTGGAACCAGTAGGTGGCGCTGGGATCGGGTCCTAGATTTTTATTTATTTTATTATTTATAAATTGGAAATTTTAAAAGTTTTTGAACCGATAAATACAGTTAAAATTACCTCAGAAACCGGGCATGATTGAATATATTATTCGCGAAAACCTGTAATTAGCCCTCAGTTAACAATTTGAAATGTTTATTCATGGGTATTATTATCTGTAGATTTTCCATAAATAAATACCTATGTTTCAGTGAAAAAGTACGTTTTCTCAATTGGTAACTGGCAACACTGAAACCGCGTCCGTGACGACCGTGCACATTTATCAGTCGCGGCCTAATGACGCGTCCGATAGTTTGCTTAGCTCTTAAGACATCTCTAGAAAATTCGACCGTCGACCGAGCGAGTACTACAAGTCATCTATGTAATTAAAATGCTTTGGTAAAACGGATGGCTTTACAATCTTTACAATATCAGAATGAAAAGAAAAAATCACATCACATTAAGGATCGTTGTACACTAGACACTAATTTTAGCGGAGATTGTTAAATTTGCCTATAAAAAAAATTTAAACAAACGATATAGATTAAACATAATAAAATTACCTTTTAATGATTTTATTTTCGATTATTTTTCAGTAGCCGTGATCACGGAAGACATAGATATCAAGAGTCAATGAGTGTTGGTAAAGCTCCTATTTAACCTAAGCCCCCCCACCGCTGACGCTGCTGAGAGCGCGAGGCGGCGAGGGGGGAGGAAGGAGAGGGAGGGGTGAAGGCGCAGGAGCAATCCTCGCAGCCTCCCCCTCCCCCACCGAAGGAGGATAGCGCCCGTGACTCCTGGCAGCCACGGGCGGGCGGCAGCGGGCGTCGAGGTCTGGGGGATCAGAAACACCTCCGCCCGCACTAATGCCGCGAGAGGGCGCGAGAGGCAGCCGCGCGTCCCTCTCAGGGCCGGGGAAACGTCACTCCCCGGCCCGCACACAGGAGAGGCCGCCTCTGTTTACGAGGCGGCCAGCCGCTGCCGGGGTTGCGGATTAAGCTCGCGCATGTACCGTGACCCCGGCGCTAGGCGGAAGAAGGCTCCCATGAGGTTTTAGTGGGTATACCGGCGCCGGTCGTATTGATTAATCGGCGTCGGGGAGCCCCACATACCGGCCGCGCATGATCCCTCGCGCGGCTGACGATGCGACAACGCATTTCTTCATGTAAAAAAAAGCTCCTATTTAGCCTACCGCCAAGGTGTTTATATATACCAGAGATCGTATTTTAATCCCAAATGAAAATGATTACCCTGAGTACACAAAACCGAACCTACGCGAGTAAAACCGACTGGAGAACTGGGTTGAAGAATAAATTTCATTTCGATGCACATGATATTATTCCATGTAACTGTTTCGCTCGATTTACGCTATGATGCCGTTCACCGTTCAATCTCATCCGTTCAAATATCTCTGTGTCCACAATACTAGTCTGGTGTTGAAACAAAAGCGACACTGTTCCGATCTCACTTCAGTCAAATATTATTTTCGACCAACCGGTACCGGCGCGATTTTGGATGGGAACGAGAGCGATACGATTATTTGACCGGACCGGGAACGGAGCGAGATTGAAGTCTGAACGACACCACAGTGTGATCGATCCTTATTGATAACACAGATAAATCCTCTAACAAACTCCGCTCCTCTTAGAAACTCCGCTAAAATTTCTAGCCAGTGCACACACCCCTTTATAGAACGTTTGTTTATTGCTAAACCGGAGAAAAACATATTATTAATAATAATAAGCATTTTTTGTTTATAATAATAAAAAAAACTAAAAGTAACATATAATATTAAGTTAGTAATTATACAAAAATCAAATTATAATTACAGATCAAAATGTAGTAAATAAAGAAATTAAAGTATTGAAGGCTTTCTTGTTTCGGAGACTACTAGAGGCTAATATTCGATAAACAATATATTGACAATATTAATGGTTCATTTATGGCCGGTTCCTATATACTACCGACGGTTATTTTGTATTGTACTGTCAGTTAAAATTTGACATACGCTGCATACAAGCAATGTCCAAATTCAACCAATTGTAAGGTTAGTGAATGGTTCAGCTGTGTTGCTCTAAAACGAAGCAACTAACATTTTGTACAGGAGTGACTGTGCTTTCCAAATCAAGTAAATCCAGTAGGACAATAAATGGCAGTTACCAGGTTTTCAAACTGCACAGTTGACATGTAGCTCATTACGAGCCGCCCTAAACAAAGTTTAAATCTCAATCACCATAATTACAATATATTGTTTACAAAAACTAGCTCTGTCACTGTGTCAAACGTTTAAAACAAAAAAATAATTGAGCAAACTTCATGCAGATATCTTGTTGTATAAATTTGTTTAACATATTGAAATATTATTTGATTTCAAATTCATTATTCGAATGATTGGGAACAACAAAACCGCACTTTTAACAAATATTAATATATATAAGATATGGAAACACGCGTTACTAGTCAAAATACCTTAAGATATGTTACATATTGCAAGATCTACACCGATGTCTCAACAAAAGCCCAAAAAGTCGATCAAACAGCTCAACGAAGCAATCATTTACCGACACATTTGTACCGATATCTCAACAAAGCTCAGAACGTCGGTAAAACAGCTTATCGAACGCACGCTTATAGATATCTCGACAAGTTCAAAACGTCGATAAAACAGCGCGTCAGAGGCACACTTATCGATCTCTTGACCAAGCCCAGAACGTCGATAAAACAGTTTTTCGAGCGCACGCTTGTAAATCTCGATAAAGCTTAGAACGTGGATAAAACAGCTTACCGGAAACGCGCTTACCAACATCTCAACAAAGCTCAAACGTCGATAAAACAACTTTTCGATTGCACGCTTATAGATATCACGATAAAACAGCCCACCGGAAATGTGCTTATCGACATCTCGTCAAAGCTCAGAACGTCGATAAAACAGCTTCTCGAACGCACGCTTGTAGAATCTCGATAAAACTCAGAAAGTCGGTAAAACAGCTCACCGGATACGCGTTTACCGACATCACAATCTCAAAACGTCGATAAAGTAGCTCACACTGACATCTGTCACAATTCAAACATTCAACATCGCTTGTACTAATCACAACAAACCATAAGTCAACCAAAAAACCTCAACTGATTCGCGAACTATAACCAAAAGCAAAAAACAGAACAAGTGTGGATAGAATTGTATACAATAAAAAAGTAGCAGATGAAGGCTGTTTGTCACAGGCATTTTTCTCAACTATTCGGTGTATATGGATTAAATTTGACAGGGTGGTGTTGCGTATAAGTTGCTGTCTAATATAGTAAAACAAACGTAAAGAATATTAAACACAAGAGTCGGGTGTTGTTAGCTCTTAAAATCTTTATATATTAAATACTTCTTCAGTGAACTCCTAAACGGTTGGACCGATTTTGATGTAAAATTTGTTAAATTAACAATTGGACCCGGTAGGTGTCACTGCAATTGAGTTATTTTTTATTATTGCACAAGTTCAGTGGACAAACAGATGGCCCATCGCCTATGGACATTTGCAACACCAAAAGTGCTATCAATGCGGTGCCTCTATAAAGGGATATTGGGCCACTAATGCCAGAACACAATTAAAGGCTGTCATGGCCGCATACTCTAGACCAGGGGTGGTAGCCATCCTGACGGGCAAAAACCCTACCACCTGTCAACATTAATTGGGTATTACTCCATGCGTTTACAGTTTAAGTGTATTTAAGTACGATCCAACATGGCAGCTCTTGTGACCGCTTGAAAAAACAGACCTCACTAAACAGCCGAAATATTGCACAATGCACAACAATTCTTCGTTAAAAGTAATTAATATCCCAGAATTATTGTTCACTTTTAACCAAATAAAAAAAATGAAAAATATTGTCACATACTAGGTTTTGAAATGAGACAGCCGACGAAGTCGAGTAGAAATATGCGATTTATGGCTCGTTCTTATATCTTACTAACCGTTGATTCAAATTTCTACCGATGGTATGCCAAGTGACTGAATAGTAAAACACAGGAGAGTTGCGGCCATCATTCGTACTTCAACCGGGATTAACATCAAGCTCTAATGAAACAAAGCGAAAAACTCAAAACTACACACACCACCTGCAATCGACCAAAACAAGGAGATAACCTCAAAACAAACAAAAAAAACTGGCCCTAAAAATTGAAAATACCTATTCCTTAAAAAAAAAACACTAAAATCATCGCATACCTAATTATAAAAAAGATTTTTAGTTAATTTTTAAATTGATATCATTATATTTGAAATACATGAAAAAAGAAACTATATTTACACGAGATAATAAACAAATTAAGGCCACGTATAGTCGTATTTATGTGACATTGTATTTTACCAAGATTAGTGTTTTTATTAGCGATACCACGAAAATTAGGCTTCTCATTATTCGGCCACTTTTTTAACTATTCGGTATTCGGCCACTTTTTTAACTATTTCGTATTCGACCAACTTTTTTAACTATTCCGTATTTGGCCACTTTTTTAACTATTTCGTATTCGACCAACTTTTTTAACTATTCCGTATTCGGCCACTTTTTAACTATTTCGTATTCGACCAACTTTTTTAACTATTCCGTATTTGGCCACTTTTTTAACTATTCCGTATTCGGCCACTTTTTTAACTATTTCGTAATCGACCAACTTTTTTGACTATTTCGTATTCGACCAACTTTTTTGACTATTCGGTATTTGGCCACTATTTGAATATTCGGTATTCTACTAGTTTAAAAAGTGGCCGAAAAAGACAGAAGCCGACTATTTGTGGCGTCTCTAGTTTGTATATCATATAGAATATCATCGTGAATGGTTGCCCCTAATAGACTGGGAGCTGATGAGCATCTTGAAGCAGGTATTTGAAGCGCCAACGGCCGATTCCTACATACTACCGACCATACATTTGTCTTACTATCGGTCAAAATTTGACATAAGCTGCATGTCATGTCAAAACAATAGTATGTATGGCAGGTTTGAGTACAAAAATGGAAAAGCCAAATCCCAAAATTAAAAAAAAGTCATAACAGATGTTTCAGTCACACTGAGATGTTAACAGATTAATATTTAAACTAAAATGTATATACTTACAAAAAAATAAAATAGAATGCCACAGAATACACTTATTAATGGTTTTTCAAAAAATAACACTAAAATTAACTAATGATAAAAGAAATTATAACTAACGTAAATTAACTCTAGTGACACACGGAGTAAATGATATAATGTTGGTAACTTATTATGGAAAACATACAAGTATATCTACATATTATATAGACGATACAACACGATCATGTATCAGGTAAGATTCTGTCAAAATTCTACCTACAAAACAATTGTTGAGGTAATAATACTCTGTCAAACTTCATCGCAAAACAGATCGGTCAAAGTTTTACTATTAATGTTTTGACAAATTTCACCTGCCGTTTTATAAGTCGGTAACATATAGAAAAAAAACTGAATATACAAACCGGTCAGGTAAGATTCTGTCAAATTTCCAAATATAATTTTTCAAGGTAATACTTTGTCAGGTATCGCCTGTCAGTTAATGAACCGGTAAAATTTCGTAAAAGTCGTTAAAATACTTCTTATGTACAGATCGGTCAGGTAAGATTCTGTCAAAATTCTAAGTATAACTTTCAAGTTAGGCTTTGTCAGACTTTGCCTATCCTCCATTTATGATTGTACGGTTGCGAAGTCTGCTGTTAGTGGCTGAAACAAAGCTTCTCCGTAAGATTTAAGGGCCAACAAGGAGAGACGATGGCAGCTGGAGGGTCCGAACCAACGTCGAAATTAAATATCTCATGGCCGAGCCCAACATAATAGGAAAGATAAAATCTTACCGCCTCCGTTGGCTCAGTCACGTGGAACGGGTAAGAGAGGGGAAGCGAAGAGGACCTATTTGGGACGACTGGATGGACCGCCCCAAGTACCGATGGAAGGACAGAGTCGAGGCTGACCTGTGTGAGCTCCAAGCCCATAACTGGCAAGAAATCGAACCGGACAGAAACAGGTGGCATGTTCTCGTTTCGGAGGACAAGACACATTTTGGGTCGCTGAGTTAGTTAGTTAAGGTTATTACACCTTAACAGGTGTGCGTATAATATGTCAAGGTAGTACTTTGGTCAGAGGTCACCTTTCAGTTTATGACCCGGTAAAATTTAGTAAAAGTTGATAAAATATCCTTTATGTACAGATCCAGTCAGGTAACAAACATTCTGACAAAATTTTAAGTATATCTTTTCAGGTTACACTTTGTCCGACATTACCTATGCATTTATGAGTCGGTAGCATATATTTAAAAAAATCCATATGTACAAATCAGTCAGGTAAGATTCTGTCAAAATTATACTTTTAATTTTAAAGTCGCAATTTATCAGATTACATCTGTCAGTTTATGAGTCGTTAACTTTGTCGTTAAGTCAGTAAAATGTACAGATCGGTCAGAATCTTATTCTGTCAAAATTCTAACTATAATTATGAGATTTATATTTTGTCACATTTCAATCGTCATCTCTGACCTGTTCATGTCGATAATGTTCAGAAACAGTCGGTAAAATGTCCTTATGTTCGGATCGGTCAGGCAAGATTCTGTCAAAATTATACCTATTGTAAATGTGCAATGCGAAATTCTGCTATAACACTGCCCGCTAAATTTGGTGATAGTGTTAATAATAGCATATAATTCAATGGTTCAATCACGAAGAGTTACTTCATAATTCTATACAACATTGACCCGATCAGGCAATATTCTGTAGGATGAAGTTACCTGACTATTAAATCAGTTAGGTAAGTGCCTGTTAAATTTTCCGTCACCGAATCGTTCAGGTAATATTCTGTCAAAAAGTTACCTGTAAATGAATTGATCAGATTTTCTCAGATCACCTCTTTACAACGATCTCATGAATACTTTATGAAACTCAAACTGATCTTAATCAAATATCTCAAAGATTACTCGTAGAGGTAAACATACATTAATTGCACCGCAGATAAAAAATTCATGGACTCGCGTTTCTTACGTTGTATCTATGTGTTGGCATCAACCTCTTTAGTTACTTTACTTATTATTATTTGACATTGTCGCACTTCTTTTGTTTCTTATTTATTGCACATTCTCCTTGATTGTACGCTTTGTAAAATAAATGTTATTAATAGAAGAGAATTCACGTGATACTTCATGTCCAAATTATATACAGTACGTGCTCTCCACAGATTGGTCCTTCGAACAGGATTTGAAATAGCGACCTATGGATCTACAGTTCATATCCAACTCGATGGACCAATCTGAATAAAGCATAAAACTGTATACATTATTGCCTAAAACATGAAGTAAAAATAATAATAATTTTTACAACGGTACCATACAGTATGGGGAAAAATATAGAATGAAAAAAACAAATCAGCATAGACACTGTCAAATTATAAAAAAGGCAAACCACTAATGGGTTTGTTTCCAACACTATGTATATCTTGAACTTCAGCGCTTATCGATTCCATAAACTACCCACAAAACGTCATGCCATGCAACCAACAAACAAAACTAAGCGATAACTAAATAAATCTAACCATTAATTTTATTATTAACAACTTAATACGTACTGTTGTTTTTTCTTCTTTTTTTAATAATAATAATAATAAGAAATTTTGGCAAACTCACCTAAACACCGTAGTGGCACAATATTTCATTAAAAGTCGCCATCTTGCATTAGTGGTTATTGCATACAGAGAAAATAATTTGATATTACCAACATCGGTGAATTGTAAACACATTGTATCAGATTTTATCGCGTTTACAACATTCCTACATCTTACTTTCCTGATTAGGAATTTTTCTAATGGCACGTTCCTACATCTTAGAATCGTTCGTTCGCCTAACTATCGGTTAAAATTTGACATAAGCTTGATGTAAGTAATAACCAAAATTCAACCAATGGCAGGGCAAATGAATGAATAGTAAGATATATGTATCTCACTCGTGTATTACCACATTTATTACAAATCTTTATTGTATGAATCTCAAAAACAACAAAAAAATACAATGTTTCACAAATAATCACTCCGATTCATGTTAGGGAAATCATACACAAAAAAAAGTCTACACTTCCCACAAAAATTAAGGGAACAAAAAAAATTAACTACATTTCTAGGTTATTTTTAACAGGCTTCGAATGGTTGTACATCAAATGTTAAAAAGCAAATCATAGCTGCGAGTATTATAGTTTTTGAATGTAAACTTAAAAAAAAAACAGATTTTTTATGAGCGATTTTCTCGAAATTATTCCGAAAAGAAATTCGTAAAATAATTTTGGAGATCACAACGTAAAAATTAAACACTTGGAGCTACAACTTGCTATGTTAACATATGCTATGCGACCTATTCTCCAAGTTAGACCCAATCGAAAAATCACCGAAAAATGTAATTTTTTTTTGCTCCCTTAATTTTTGTGCCGATTATATATGTAAAATCAAAGTTATATGAAAGGTTTGTAATATTTTTGTGTTGATTCGTAAAATACAGATTTGTCGTAAGTGAATTCTGTCAAATTATATATGTTCATAGATGTGGTAACAAGCGAAGTCCATTTATGAAACCCCCATATCCAATAATTTTAATACCCACATATGTATGTAAACCATAACCTCGAAACAAACTGAGCACGCTAAAAATCGATACAAAGTACTATTGAAACATCTAATAAAAGTATCAATGCTTGTGTAGTTTTTAAACGCCATAAGATTTGGACGTAAATTGGAAAAGCTGTTGATTAATTTAGACATATTCGGTAATGCGAGAATATTAAGCGAGTAAAATATAGCTTTATTCGGCAACATCAAGTTGCCTGATTAAGCAACGCTAAGTTTACCTTCTTCAATTATAATTTAGCTTGAGTTTACCTTAACCAAGAACTATAACTTTTTCTAATTCGGCAGATTTAAGTTTACCAAATTCGGCATTTTCAAGTTTGCTTGATTCGGCAACTAGGAGTTTGCCGAATTCGACAACATCAAATTTGCCCGATTCGACAACTTCGAAATTGCTTTATTTGGCATCTTCAAACTTTATTCATTGAGTAGTTAAATAAGGCAAATCGAAAGTTACGATTTGCCTTATTTAACTACTTTAAGTCCCACACATATAGCAATTTGAATTCTCCTTATTCAACAATTGCAAGTTAGTATAATGCGACAATACCAAGTTCACTTAATTCGCCGACTTCAAAATTGCCTGTTTCGGCAACTTTAGCGTTGCCTTATTATACTATTTCAAGTTTGTCTCATTCGACCTTTAAGTTTGCTTAATTCGGCATCTTCAAATTTGTCTTATTCGGTAACTTAAGGTTTGCCTTATTAGACTATTTCGAGTTTGCCACATTTGGCAACTACAAGCTTGCCTCATCCGGCAACTTGAATTTGCCTGGTTCGGCAACTTCAGGGTTGCCTAATTAGACTATTTCGAGTTTGCCACATTCGGCACCTGCAAGACTGCCTCATCTGGCAACTTCAAGTTTGCCTGATTCGGCAACTTTAGGGTTGCCTGATTCGGCAACTACAAGACTGCGTCATCCGGCAACTTCAAGTTCTTAGTTTTAGACGACTCCACGTTACATTACACGTCACAATAAAAATACAATTTTGAAGCCAAACAATTGAATAATCAACAACTAAGGAAAAAAACCTAACGGAATTGAGTCCATAACGTATACAAACAATAATATATATGCAAATATTATCTACGTATGTCTGCGTGTTGGCGACACGAATTCTCTTTATATCACTCGGCGCTGTTGAAATATTCCGATGCGTTGCCTCGGCATATCGGACACGTTCTGTTTGACTGCGGAAGAAAGAGACAACTGCTATTAAAGGGCTGCCTAAATGGGGCTAGAGCGATTTTTTTAAAGCCTAAAAAACTAAACTAAAACCTAAATCTACTCGTTTTGCTACGAATAAAGTCATTAAAAACTTAAATGTTCCCAAGTCATAGAATTTGTATAAGAGTAAAAGAGACGTCATAATTCTCTTGGTTTTGGCGCGGCAATTTTTATTGCAGCTGGCAGATTATGGTCAAAATTTAATATTGAATTTGACCCCTTATTGGGTTAAATAACTTTGGGCGGTTGCAAAAATAAAAAAGTGCGTGTGTATTTACGCGTGTAGCGTTATAAATTATACTTCTTTGGCTTAAAAAGATAAAAATCTTTTCAAAAAATTATCTTTCGCCTTATTTATACATTTGTAGAACAAACGACACTAACAATAGAAAAAAGGTATTTAATACATTGAAAGTTTTATTATAACTCATTATCTAGTTAAATAAAGTTTATTCCAATATCACAAAAAACTAAAATGTTGACTATACCTAATACACTTAATACTTAGTTAAGGTCACTTCAGGGTGTCGGTTGACTATAGCTAACTTCAGGGTGTCGGTTGACTATAGCTAACTTCAGGGTGTCGGTTACTATATCTAACTTCAGGGTGTCGGTTACTATATCTAACTTCAGGGTGTCGGTTGACTATAGCTAACTTCAGGGTGTCGGTTACTATATCTAACTTCAGGGTGTCGGTTACTATATCTAACTTCAGGGTGTCGGTTGACTATAGCTAACTTCAGGGTGTCGGTTACTATATCTAACTTCAGGGTGTCGGTTACTATATCTAACTTCAGGGTGTCGGTTGACTATAGCTAACTTCAGGGTGTCGGTTACTATATCTAACTTCAGGGTTTCGGTTGACTATAGCTAACTTCAGGGTGTCGGTTATTATATCTAACTTCAAGGTTTCGGTTGACTATAGCTAACTTCAGGGTGTCGGTTGACTATAGCTAACTTCAGGGTGTCGATTGACTATAGCTAACTTCATGGTGTAGGTTTTTCGTGTGACGGTGTGCGCATCGTAAAAATTTACTCTCATCATTTTTCCCTAACGCGCCAAAAGAAGTATAACTTCAACAATGTATGTATGACCTTCAAAAAGTGTTCTCCTGGTGGAACTTGTTTCGAATTTGAATTTGATGGTGGGAAAACTCACCCGCAGCCACTTGTCGACGCACTTTGCGTGGAACTCGTGCGCGCACGGCAGCACGCGCAGCGTCTGGCGCGCCTCGAACTCGCACATGCACACCACGCACGATGTCTGCTCGCCTACAAGACAAACGGACAACACACACTTATTACAAACATTCAGTATAAACACATTAGGGGAAGGTACCCATATTAAGTGACCCATTTTCAAGACCAGCCCCCCTCTCCCTCCTCATCACTTTTCGTTGATGTAGACCTCCTGGGCTCGAGGCTCGACTACTATGGGCGTCCCTGCCCTAGAGGATATTGATTACGTGACGTAAACCTAAATAATTCATAAATATGGTTTTAAATAATCTTTTGCAGACAGAAAGGTAACAAAAAAATGTTTCATATTTGTCTTTAAAAGTTCGAAATTTCCATACAGCAGGGATTCCCAAACAATTTTGGAAAAGAGACCCCTTTTTCAAACTGAACTGATACCTCAGACCCCATAGCCGAATTACTTTAACCTTTCGTGTGCTTGACGCACGCTCGTAATTATTACCGTCACCTGAATTTGAATGGTTTTTTTCTTGTCATTCCCCTCGGCGTAATCATTCACTCCTGATCGCCAAAAAAGTTCAGTCAGTACACTTTCGATGCAAACCAAAATAGAATCTTAACAACCAAAGAATAATTCGTAAAATCGCGTGTAAATTGTTTTTTCGTGGATCCACGTTTAGACACATAAGCGCCGAGATTTTGTGAACGTGGATCCACGCGTTATACACACGAAAGGTTAAAAATCATATCTTTAGTTTCTTTCGTATTGATGCAAAATGCTTATCAATTTAAAAACTTTGCGGTTGGTTAAGTGAATAAACTTAATCATTTTCTCATAATCTGACCTTGATGCGTTTGGGATAACTTACTTATACCTGGGCAGTTGGCCAATTTCGCTACCCGCCAACCTTTGGTTTGACCTAGGAGACTTTATATCCCACATCAAGCTTCATATCGGTATACAACGAAGAACACTGACCTTGATGCGTTTGGGATAAGTACTTATACCTGGGCAGTTGGCCAATTTCGCTACCCGCCAACCTTTGGTTTGACCTAGGAGACTTTATATCCCACATCAAGCTTCATATCGGTATACAACGAAGAACACTGACCTTGATGCGTTTGGGATGAGTACTTGTAGCTGGGCAGTTGGCCCATTTCGCTACCCGCCAACCTTTGGTTTGACCTAGGAGACTTTATATCCCACATCAAGCTTCATATCGGTATACAACGAAGAACACTGACCTTGATGCGTTTGGGATAAGTACTTATACCTGGGCAGTTGGCCAATTTCGCTACCCGCCAACCTTTGGTTTGACCTAGGAGACTTTATATCCCACATCAAGCTTCATATCGGTATACAACGAAGAACACTGACCTTGATGCGTTTGGGATAAGTACTTATACCTGGGCAGTTGGCCAATTTCGCTACCCGCCAACCTTTGGTTTGACCTAGGAGACTTTATATCCCACATCAAGCTTCATATCGGTATACAACGAAGAACACTGACCTTGATGCGTTTGGGATAAGTACTTATACCTGGGCAGTTGGCCAATTTCGCTACCCGCCAACCTTTGGTTTGACCTAGGAGACTTTATATCCCACATCAAGCTTCATATCGGTATACAACGAAGAACACTGACCTTGATGCGTTTGGGATAAGTACTTATACCTGGGCAGTTGGCCAATTTCGCTACCCGCCAACCTTTGGTTTGACCTAGGAGACTTTATATCCCACATCAAGCTTCATATCGGTATACAACGAAGAACACTGACCTTGATGCGTTTGGGATGAGTACTTGTAGCTGGGCAGTTGGCCCATTTAGTTACACGCCAACCTCCTCGGTTTGACCTAGAGGAGACTTTATACCCCACATCAAGCTTCATATCGGTATCAAACAATGAAAAATCTCACTTTGGTGTGTTTGGGATGAGTATTTATAGTTGGGCTGTTGGCCCATTTCATTACGCGCCAGCCTCCTCTGTCTAGCCTATCAGACTTTATACCCCACAACAAGGCTCATTACGGTACACAATGAAAAATTTACCTTGATGCGTTTGGGATGAGTACTAATATGTGGGCAGTTGGCCAATTTCGTTACACGCCAACCTCCTCGGTTTAGCCTGCTGGACTTTATATCTACAATAAGCTCTGTATCGGTTTAAAACGATGAAAAATTTCACTTTGGTGTGTTTGGGATTAGTACTTATAGTTAAGCAGTTGGCCAATTTCGTTACACGTCAACCTCCTCGGTTTAGCCTACTGGACTTTATATCTACAATATGTTCTATATCGGTTTAAAATGAACAAAATTTACCTTGATGTGTTTGGGATGAATACTCATAGCTGGGCTGTTGGCCCATTTCGTTCTACGACAACCTCATCGGTTTAGCCTATTGGACTTTATACCCTACAATTAGTCCCATTTCAGTATAAAACAAAAAAATCTGACCTTGATGCGTTTGGGATGAGTACTTGTAGCTGGGCAGTTGGTCGATCTCGTTGCGCGCCAGCCCCCTGGGCTTGGCCTCGCCCAGCCTCTCGGCCAACGAGAGCAGCGCCTCGTAGTTCTCCGTCTCCGGGGAGTCGGCGGCCTCCTCGCCGCGCGCCTCCGCGTACGGCGACAGCGGGAACATCGCGAGCAGGTTCAGGAACACCTGCGAGCGAATTCAAGTCGCACTACAACTTCAGGCAACAAAATTCAAGTTTTTATTCGGAACTAGCTTCTGCCCGCGGCTTCGTCCGCGTGGAATAACAAAAAAGAATGTGAGCTAAAAAAAACCCGATTTTGAAACATTCTTCATTGGTACTCCGCTCCTATTGATCTTATCGCGATGATATAATTATAGCTAATGGGTTATTTACCACTGAAAGAATTTTCAAATCGGACAGTGGTTCCTGAGATTAGCGCATTCAAGCATACATTCAGGCTCTTCTGCTTTATATGTTAAGAATATAGTTGTTTCTAACATAGAGGTTATGTTAAATCATGTTCCTCTTTTATGAGCTATAAAATTAATGAACCAAGGATAAATGCCTGTCTTGTGTTTTATGGGAGCAAAATAAATTAGTAAACAAACAAATTGAGAAAACATGGCAAAGGGCTCATAGAATTTGAAAAATATATAGCCTATAACCATCTACGATTAATTCCGCATCGAATGGTTTTTTGTTTCATGCTGATCGGTCCAGTAGTTTTCGAGTTTACCTCGGACAAAGAAAACAAACTTTGCTTATATATATATATATATATATATATATATATATATATATATATATATATATATATATATAGATAGATAAGTTCCATTGGAGAACACTTTTTGAAAGTCATTTTTTTCCCCAGAGCGCTACAATAAGGGGCTCTACAAAAAGGGCGTAAACAGATTTTTAAAGTCTCAACGAGGTAGGCAACGCATCGGCTCCCTTAGTGTTGCAGATGTCCATGGGAGACGGGGTAGCCACTTGCCATCAAGTGGACCCGTCTGCCAGTTACCCTACACGCAAATATAAAAAAAAGTCATACATACAGGTTAAAATTTAATTTCTTCCTATTCTATATACACCGCTTCGCAACGTGTCATTGCTGTTAAGGAGAAGAAGCGGCATGAAACTCCCCAGCAACACGTCTAACTAAGAATTGTTTATATTTCTTGTTCTCATATTTTCTTAAGTTTTCGCGACTTGTATACATAATAAAAACTACGTTTTAACGGTTTTAAGCGCGGTAATTTATTTGATTTTGGTTTACTTAAAACTTTGGCAATACACGTTAGACAAATGTCATCTTTGTCGTCCGCGACCACGGCCACTGATAAGCTGCCGAAACGTCGGATAAACCAACCAAACCAATCAAATAAATTACCGCGCTTCAAACCGTTAAAACGTAGTTTTATTATCTCTTGTTCTACTTACATTTAAAGTTCTTTTTTTTTAGTTTTATACAGAATTATGTTACAGAATGACTTTTGAAGAATTAATGGAGTTGTAGCAAACAGTGCATATTCAATAAGACAATAAGTCAAGCTTGTCATTTTAAATCATAACCTGCAGAATTTTAAGGATAAACCGCATCCTACAGGAACTTCCTTATTTGAAACAATGATAAAACAAAAAATATTGAAGACTAGCTACGCCCGCGGTTTTACCCGCGCAGTGATGGAAAATCGTTGTATTTTGGATAATTCACACTATATCTTTATAAATTATACATGCATAACTTCACGCCATGTCCCTTGCGGGGTAGGCACGAACAACAGAGAGCCATTCAGGCTTGTTCTTACACACCCCACTTGCTTCTTTGACATTCATAGCTCTTGTCATGTCGCATATCGCTCGTCTGTTCTTAAGGCTCCTGACATCACCTTCTGCTAATACACGATCAATTTGATGATGGAAGGTGTGTCGTGGCCTTCCGCGACTTCTGCATCCATACACTTTTGCATTGTATTCTGTTTAGTCATTATTTCATCATACATTCTTTCCACATGCCCGAACCACCGGAGCTAACCTATGTGTTATTCTATTGAAAGTTTCATCAAAATCCATACAGCAGTTTTTGCGTGAAATAGTAACAAACATCCATACATTCTTAAAAACTTTCGAGTTTATAATATCTATGAAGCTGTAATTTTTCTACATAACAGTACATTTATTGTTTTTGAAGTGAAACGTCGTGTTTTGAAGCGATAAGTTGCTCGTGTAAGCTCCTTAAGGGCAGTAACGGCTGCCTTGTGGCGCGCAATTTAAAGGAGGAAATTTCGCCGCACCCTGTATATTTATCCCCAAAAGTCAAAAGTATGTATGAACATAAAGAGTGGCCGGAGCAGTGACGCCCAAACGCTAGGTACCTGAAGGTAAGGGGGTAGGGGGTGCCTGGACCACCAACTTTTTGAGTTTTCAAGTTATTAATTTTCTAGTGCAAATTGGATAGCCCGAAATTGTCTGTAATGGCACGCTTGGCTGTCCATAAAGGAGTGTTGGTGCCGACCCTGATGTATGGTAGTGAAAGTTGGGTATGGCAGAAGATGCATGAAAGTAGGATAAACGCAAATGAAATGAGAGCTCAGAAATGCAAGGGGATGTATGGATCAAGTTTTCTCGCTCCGCAATATCGTGGAGAAGCAGCTGGCTACGGGCCGGAAGCTTTTCTGCGGTTTTGTGGATCTAGAGAAAGCATTTGACAGGGTTGTGCGGAAGGACCTCTGGGACATATTGCCCGGATATGGGATTGATGGCCATTTGCTGCGTGCTGTACAGTCCACTTACGAGGACTGTATGGCATGCGTGCGGGTGGACGGCAGCCTGTCGCCCTGGTTTGCCGTCAATATTGGCGTCCGGCAGGACTGCGTGCTGTCGGCTTTGCTGTTCATCCTATATCTGGACAATAGTCTCCAGAGATTAAGATTGATGGATGTTGGAGTGCGGATGATGCCGTGCTTTTAGCCGAATCGCCATCAGAACTGCAAACACTAGTCGCAATGATGAAAGATGACTGTTAGGCGAGAGGCTTACGTTTGAATGCGAAGAAAACAAAGGTGATGGTGTTTGAAAGAGAAACAACCAGAACGAATGCAAGGATAATGGTCGATGATGTTATGCTGGAACAAGTGAATGAGTTTGTATATCTCGGATGTGCTTTTAGCAAGGATGGAAGGTACACCGCTGATATAGAAAGAAGAGTGAATTTGGGGAATAGTGTGAATAGAGCGTTAAGTAAACTTCTAGGCACTAAGAACCTCAGCCAGATGGCCCAGCTTACCATACACAACGCGGTTCTGGTACCTACGCTCACGTATGGAAGCGAGAGTTGGGTATGGAATAGAGAGCATGAAAGTAGAGTAAACGCGGTCGAGATGCGAGCACTACGCAAAATCTGCGGAGTGACGCTCGCGGACCGCGTTCGTAATACCGAAGTAAGAAAGAGAGTTGGTCTGAAAGAGAGTGTCGGGGTGAAGGTAAGGAAAGGAATGCTTCGGTGGTTCGGGCATGTGGAAAGAATGTATGATGAAAGAATGACTAAACAGATATACAATGCAAAAGTGGATGGATGCAGAAGTCGCGGAAGGCCACGACACACCTTCCATCATCAAATTGATCGTGTATTAGCAGAAGGTGATGTCAGGAGCCTTAAGGACAGACGAGCGTGCATGACAAGAACTATGAATGTCAAAGAAGCAAGTGAGGTGTGTAAGAATAAGCCTAAATGGCGCTCTGTTGTTCGTGTCTACCCCGCAAGGGACCTGGCGTGAAGTTATATATGTATGTAAATGAGAGCTTTGAGAAGTATATGTGCGGTTAGCTTGAATGATAGGATAAGAAACAGTGTGATAAGGGAACGTTGTGCTTTCAAAGAAGAGGTAATAACAAAGTTGAAAAGGGAATATTAAGGTGGTTTGGGCATGTAGAGAGGATGGATGAAAATAGAAGCACAAAACAGGTGTATGACAGTATTGTGAAATGACCAAATATCAGAATTGTTAGAGAGGCCAGTTAAAAAGCATTTCAAATAAACGCGTATGTATGAAGAGGTTAATGAAAGTATAATACGACCGGCGTAACTTGGCGAGTGTGAACATAGGCTCTGCGAACTTTAGAGCATGTACACTCGTGTAATGAGTGGGCATACGACTCATCAGTTCGCAGAGCCTATGTTCACATTCGCCAATTTACGCCGGCCGTATTATAGGGGAAGCGAAAGTTGTTTGTCAGGATCGTCGCAAGTGGAGATCCGTAGTCTTTGCCTAACCCCATGGGGGCCCAACCCCCCCCCCCCCCCAGTATATAAGTTTATATTATATTCAAGTAATAGTAGCTAGGCAAAATCGGTAGGGAAATATATACCTGAGTGTCCGATCATCTCTCCTGGGCCAAAACAACAGGCTCACACGCAAACCGAGTCGGAAGTTTTGACCTAGGGAAGGCAACGCGGGCGCTCGGGCATATAGAACTATTAAATATATACAAACGCAATATAAACATAGTATAAGTAAGTATATGGCTAAACCAACATAAGCCAACAATAACCAACCACCATTCAAATCCCGTCCAATCCATAACCCTTGTATTTTTATATATATATTAGTAAAAACTTAGATAGTAATGGACCTGGGTATATCTCGTTCGCCCGGGCTAGAAAAGCTGAAAAAAAAACCCCATGGGGAACAGTATATGTAGAGCAAATTGCAAGTCTCGCAAGTTGAACAATGATTGTTCTGCTGTGATTTTTTTTTTCATTTTGGAAATATATTGTTACCTGGTAAGTGGGCGGCGGTGGGGGGAGGGACAGCGGCTGCGCCACGTGCAGTTGCGCCTGCATGTGAGCTGGCAACGCCGCACTGACCAAACCACCGCCTCCCTGAAAAAAAAAATCATTTAATCCTAATAAATTTGATAATAACATACAAAGATATCTTCACGCCAGGTCCCTTGCGGGGTAGGCACGAACAACAGAGCGCCACAGAGATCCATTCTTACACACCTCACTTGCTTCTTTGACATTCATAGCTCTTGTCATGCACGCTCGTCTGTTCTTTAGGCTCCTGACATCACCTTCTGCTAACACATGATCAATTTGATCAATAACATTGTGTGATATAATTTCTTTTCCCCCTTCCACCGGAAGAATATGTCTTTTTGAATATTTTTCTATTTTATTATTATTTGAAAACAATAATAATTGAGAAAGCAACTGACAAAATATTGGCTACAATTGAGAGTTTTTGGCAGGAACTGAAAAACGATGTTGTGCTGTGCAGTTTTATTTTCTAATAATGTGTAAAATTACTCTAAAATGAACAACAGTTGTTGGATATTGATAGTTTTTGAGTAGTGATTATGTGTTTTGTGAGAAATGTGAACTGTATAGTCAAATGTGGCTTTTAGAGTTGTCACAAGAACTCCGTTGAATGGCACCAGTTGATTAGCTACAGTTCAGCTGAACAATAGATAGGCTTAAGAAAATGAAGAAACTATATTTGTAAACTAACATCTGGCTTAAAGGCCTAGCTACCAAGCTATAAACCTAAATAAAATACACACATTTAAATTTATTGGCTGAAATCAAAGTACGATACTGATAAACCACATTATAAACTGAACGTCTAGCCTTCGATTAACATAAGATTTATGCAGGGTTTCCAGATTGAAGGGTTTTGTACCCGTATTGGGAAAATTATTTCGCGATTGGGTCATTTTTGGGACAAAATTTTTCAGCGCTAAGTAAATTGGAGAAGCATTTTATCCCCCTAACCTTACTAATATTACCAATTTTCGGCATAGCATGAAATAGCTTATTTAAGTTAAATCCAAACATGTCCGTATACAATCATTGTAATGGTTTGGTTTTTGTAAAAAAATTATAAAGAAAATATTTACACTAAAAATTGAGTAGCTCCTCCTTTTTTTCCCTCATTATAAAAATAACTAGTTTGTGGCCTCTACGCAATCCGTCAATGTGTGGTCTTCTGAATTTATTATTGGAAAATTTTATGGCCGTTATGGGGATTTTTTTTTTGCCGTTTTGGGTATATTGTAACATTGAGGGTACAGGTAAGGAGAACCATCTCAGCATATTATAAAGTGTCCACTGAAGGGCAGCAAATTAAGATGGCGCCTCAAAAGCAAGTGGAAAATATTTAAAAATAGCGCCACAAATAATTAGAGTAGGATACTAGATTAAAGAAGGAAAGAAAGACTTCCTCTTTGTCACGATGGAATTCATTCTCATGATGGAATTTTCAGATAATTTAGTTAGTTATCTTAATTAGTGAAATATGTTTCAAAAATTCAATTTTTCAACAATTTAAATATATACATCTCAATAACGAGAAAGTCTCAATACTTTTCAAAATTATAATTTTTAAATTTTTCAACCCAGCACACTTCACTTTGTTTATAACTACTAAATTCATAATATTTTCTTAAGTTTTCGCGACATGTACACCTAATAAAACTACGTTTTAACGGTTTTAAGCGCGGTAATTTATTTTATTTAGGTTTATCCGACGTTTCGGCCGCTTTTCAGTTGCCGTTGTCACGGAAGACAAAGATGACATTTGTCTAACGTGTATTGTCAAAGTTTTTATTTAGCCTACCGCCAACTTGTTCATTTTAATTATTTAGTTTTAATTTTGTTTATGGATATTATTTACTCTATGGGAGCCTAATCTAATTTACCACCGCTTCCAAACATGTTGTGGCTTGAAGAAGTGGCGCAAGAAACTCTTCAGCAAACATGCCTAGTTCTAAAATTTGTTTGTTTTTTTTATTTATTTTTTAAACCTAAATAAAACGGATAAACCTAAATAAAATAAATTACCGCGCCTAAAACCGTTAAAACGTAGTTTTATTATACTAAATTCATATCAATTCCTTTTCCTACACTACCGCTATTTTGAAGAGTTTTCAAACCGTAATTTGCTATTTACAGGTGGACACTTTTTCAACTGATCCCCCATAATAGATGGTCCTCCTTACCTCTACACTCCATATTTCGTAAATTCGATCTGGAGACCATTCACCGGGGTTTAAGTTTGTGGGGTAGTTTCGCTGGCCGTTATATTCTTTGGCCGTTATGGGAATTTTTTATATTCGATCTGGAGACCATGGGTTCACGTTTGTGGGGTAGTTTTGTGCGGAGCCGTCGACTCACCTGAGTGTGTATATGGTGTATGGGGTGGTGGGGCCACCGCGCCGCGTGCCGGACGTAGGGCCGCGCGGCGCGCGACGCCGAGCCGACGACGCCGACGCCGACCCCGCCCCCGACCCCCACTCCGACACCGCCGCCACTGCGACGCTGGTGACGTCATTTCATTATTATCATAACACACAACCAGAGAGAGTGATAGAAATTTCGTAAATAAAATGTTTGGAATTTTTGTCTGTCTCTCTGCCCCTCTGTTAGAGCAGAGGTCATCGAACAGAGCCAAATATAAATAATACATAATTAAAGTTTATGCGAAGAGTCAGTTTTCTAAACTGAAGGTTTTCCTTGGTAGAAATGGACACATTTTTATGGAGATAACTAGGATATGATTGCGTTCACGCTTGACTTGAAATTTCGGCGGCACAAAGTACCGCAGCTAACGTTCTAATGTAAACTGTTGGTGCACAGTGTTGTAAAATGGTTCATTCATAAGTAAGTTTTTGATTCATTCATTTGATTTATAATTTCATCCCTATTATCCCTATTAATATACGGAACAGACAGACAGACAGAGTTACTTTCGCATTTGTAGAAAGTAACTCTGTCTGTCTGTCTGTCTGTTCCGTTTTCACGTAAAAACTACTAGACCGATTTGGCTGAAACTCAGTATATATATATATATGTTTTCGATACAGAGAATGAACATAGGATACTTTTTATCCCGAAAAATGGGATAGTTTCCGGGATAAAAATATATTTGTCTTTCTGTTTGTTATGCTTTTACGGAAGAACTAATGGGCCGATTTGGCTGAAATTTCGTACGTATGTAAATTAAATACTGAGTGTGGACAAGGGATAATTTTCATTTTGGCCTTTTTGGTCATTTTGGCTATTTTAGCCTTTTTACTCATTTTGGCCATGTCGGTCACTTTGGCCTTTTCGGTAATTTTGGCCATGTTGATCATTTTGGCTATTTTGGCCTATTTGGTCTTTTTGCTCATTTTGGCCTATTTGGTCATTTTGGCCTTTTTGGTCGTTTTTGCCTTTTCGGTCATTCTGGCCTGTTAGGTCATTTTGGCCTGTTAGGTCATTTTGGCCTTTTTGGTCGTTTTGGCCTATTGTTCATTTTGACCTATTTGGTCATTTTGGCCTATTTGGTCATTTTGGCCTTTTTGGTCATTTTGGCCTATTTGGTCATTTTGGCCTATTTGGTCATTTTGGCCTATTTGGCCTTTTTGGTCATTTTGGCAATGTCGGTCATTTTGGCCCTTTGGTCATTTTGACCATTTTAATTATTTTGGCCTTTTTGGTCGTTTTTGCTTATTCCCTCATTTTGGCCATGTCGGTCACTGTGGTCTTTTGGTCATTTAGACCATTTTTGCCTTTTTGGTCAAGTTTTGTAATTTATTTTGTTTACAGATAGACGGGGTATGGTATAATTAGCGATATAAAATGAAGTGAATCTTCCGTGGGCAAATACATATAAAATGTAATATAATATAACCTGTAGCGCTCGTTCTATATACAAGAGACACGCACTAGAGGTAAACTCTAGTAATATCATAAATGTCCCACTGCTGGGCTCGAGCCTCCCATTATAGGGGGAACGTACAGTATACCCACCAAGCTTGTCCAAGCCGGCTTCGCAGGTTTGACACATCGGTTATCTCGATGTGCGGGCTGCATCACGATGTTTTCCTTCACCGTTGGTAGCACGTGATAATTATTATTGTAACAATATGCACGTTTAGATCAGAAAACTGACTAAGTAGTGCATGCATTCCGGTCAGGATCGAACCCGCGCCTTTTGAGTCTGGGACGCGTACGCTAGCCATTATGCGACCACAATTTATTATTTCATTGTCATTAACAATTAATAATATTTTATATTTCTTTAAAATGTGAAATAGCAATTCCGAGAAAACGGGCTGATGCGTTGATTGATTAGCGTGCGCTGTTTAACCAATAAACAAGACTCAGGGTGAAACATTCTCTCTGGTGAACATTGACATAAGATAGTAGTTTTTTTTTCCCATGGGCAATTATATGTTGGCTTATCTCAAATAAAGCGTCCAGCGAAGTGGGCACAAGAAAGAGAGTTTTTCCCATAGACAATTACATTCTGGCTTTTCGCAAGTAGAGGAGCCAGCGAAGTGGGCATGGGAAGAAGTCTTTTCCCATATGCAATTATATTTTGGCCTAACTCGAGTAGGATCCAGCGAAGTGGGCCCATGGGAAGGAGAGGTTTCCCTATGAGCGATTATATGTTGGATTATCTGGAGTAGCGTTCAGCGAAGTGGGCACGTGAAGGAGTATTTTCCCGTGGGCAATTATATTTGACTTAATCTGAATATCTCCCTAATAACATTGAGACAAAGATACCGAAAATAAAATGTTTAGATTTTTTTTCTGCTAGGGCATTACGTGAAAACGTTTTCAAGAAACATATATCTAACACACAGATGGACGGAAATCCAATAGTAAATTACAATACTGCAACTCACGTGATGGTGGTGCGACAACGCGTGTCTCGCGTGATGGGGCGCCATGAGCTCCAATGGCGCACCTCTTGCCTGCAAAACAACAAATATTATCAAGTACAGTGCTGTCCATATTTTTTTTATTACACGAGTTCAGCAAACAGGACCACCTTATTGGAAAGCGGTTACAATTGAAAATATGACGTCACAGTAGGGGGGGGGGGGCAAGAGTCACACAAATGTGACAAGGACGTGGGAGGGGTCAAAAAATCATGCAATTCGTATGACGTTGTGGGGACACAAAATCGCTTTGTCAGCAGTTTTCGCGTCTCAAACGAGAATTGCGACAGATCGGTTTTATCTTCAGTAACACATTCTGTGTGACTTAACTTAACTTGTGTGTAACATATATATGTAGACAATATACCATGGAAATAGTTAAAATCTAAAACCTGGTTTAATTTCCCTCACACCTCAAGAACACCTTCTGACAAGCAACCTTTTGATTATTCAATACCGCAGTGGGTATTGAATAATATATAAAAAAACACTTATTATCACCACAACGTAATTTCCGGACGGTCTTTAATTATTGAAAGAAGAAAGAAAGAAAACATTTATTTGTTAAAATAGTGACGTAATTACATTTCTTATACATTTTTATACACAGAGCATGTTTTGAGCATCTTTACACCGCATTTTCAGCAAACAACGTTTGCACTATATGCTGAGCCGGAACTATATGCGACACAACGCTGATTTTCAGTGCAAACCCTCTTTTTGGCGTTATTATATGTTATATATTACTAGCTGTCCCGGCAGACGTCGTCCTGTCCGGTAAAAAATAAGGGTTGATCGTACAAGGGTGAAAATTGAGGATTGTATGTATTTTTGTATGTTGTATCATAAAAAAATAGAAATTAAAAATTTTGTCTAAAAAATAATAAATTAAAAATTTTGGGGGATGAAAAATAGATGTTGGCCGATTTTCATAGATACCGGATAAGCACAAAAAATTTCATCAAAATCGGTCAAGCCGTTTCGGAGGAGTATGGCAACGAAAACTGTGACACGAGAATTTTATATATTAGATTATATATTACCTCTGTGGCGAGCAGTAAAGGCGCGTGGTGTAACTCAGGCGGCTGCAACGGGGACAAGGCGCCTTCGCCACTCCCCAACATCTCCAAGCGACCGCCTTCCGCACGCTGCAAAATCAAAACGCATCACACACCGAATCTAGACAAAGTCAATTTATAAAAAATGGTGTGTGTGTGTGTGTGTGTGTGTGTGTGTGTGTGTGTGTGTGTGTGTGTGTGTGTGTGTGTGGTGTGTGTGTGTGTGTGTGTGTGTGTGTGTGTGTGTGTGTGTGGTGTGTGTGTGTGTGTGTGTGTGTGTGGTGTGTGTGTGTGTGTGTGTGTGTGTGTGTGTGTGTGTGTGTGTGTGTGTGTGTGTGTGTGTGTGTGTGTGTGTGTGTGTGTGTGTGTGTGTGTGTGTGTGTGTGTGTGTGTGTGTGTGTGTGTGTGTGTGTGTGTGTGTGTGTGTGTGTGTGTGTGTGTGTGTGTGTGTGTGTGTGTGTGGTGTGTGTGTGTGGTGTGTGTGTGTGTGTGTGTGTGTGTGGTGTGTGTGTGTGGTGTGTGTGTGGTGTGTGTGTGTGTGTGTGTGTGTGTGTGGTGTGTGTGTGTGTGTGTGTGTACGTACTTAAGTACACGCGTAAGAAGTTATAGTTCTTTGGCGTATCAAGATAAAAATCTTTACAAAAAAAAAATTCTTTTGCCTTATTCTACGTTTGTAGAAAAAACGACACTGACAATAGAAAAACTAAAATGTTGACTATAGCTAACTTCATGGTGTAGGTGTGCGCGCGCATCGTAAAAATTTCCTCTCATCATTTTTCCCTAACGCGCCTAAAGAAGTATAACTTCAACAAAACTACGTAGTAACGGTTTTAAACACGGTAAGTAACTCTTTATTGTACACCAAAGCATAAACAAACAGAAATACAAAAAATATAAAGGATAGTACAACGGGCGGCAAATTTTATTTAGCGTATTGACACTTTAACAAAATTGACAGTTGACACCTTTGCCACGGCTACTGAAACGTGGCCGAAACGTCGAAATAATAAAAATCAAATAACTTACCGCGCTTGAAACCGTTAGTTTTTTATGTATACTGGTCGCGAAGGTTTACGTGGTGCATTACTTTTATTTCATTATGTGAAATTATTACCGATAAAAAAAGGTAATATATTGTTACATACCGACAAAGAAATGCGCACACCTGGCTTTCGTAAAACGCAGTTTATTACCTTTCATGCATTCGGAGTTCTTTTGTTTACTTCGTGTTTAAAATTTTCAATTAAGAAAAACATCCGATTGTTATCGTACTTGTTTTATGACCGTTATTAGTGTCCAACTAATCCTTGTTGTTATTGCATTGCGTCGAAGCTTGCCAGATGTGCGGATTAACTCAGTGAACACGGCCTTTTGTCGGTATTTTGAGTCTAGTTATATTTGTACCTATGTTATACGTGTTGGTATAGTTTTAATAACTTATATAGTAATTCCAACGGCATTTTAATTCGAGTCCTGTAGCTCGTAACAATATTTTTAATTAACGTTGTATATACTTTACATAAGTATATACAATAATAATAAGTAGTCATCAGCAAACCTTCTGTGCGAGGCTTATACTGTATTTTGACGGTAAAATATGCTATATTTTTTTAAAGGTGGCAACCCTGGTCCTTTTCTACTCACCTGCGAGTTGGCGATGTAGTGCGTGTGCGGGTGCGGGGGCGAGGCGAAGGGCCCCCTCGGCGGGGGCGGGGGCGGAGGGGCGAAGCTCCCGTGGTACTGGAGGCCGGCGTACACGCCCCCCATCTGGTGGCCACCACGCAAACAATGTTATCGTGGAGAATGTTGGGGATAGATTCGGCTGGTCCTCTCAGTGAAGTGTTAAGGAGATTATACTCAACGTCTTGGTTAAGTAGGTATTTAAATGAAAAAACTGCATTTACATGGCTGATCGTTCCAGCCTTTCATACTATCTTTTGTATTTATATTTTATATCTATAGAATTTTTAATATGTCATTATTGCGACGGCAACAATATTTTTTGTTTGTAACAACTCCATTAGTTATTTGAATGTATATATGTATATATAATATATTTGTATGTATGTATAATAACTTCTACGTGTATTTTTTAAAAATCTTTGAAAATCTTGGCCTATATATTTGTTTCTCTTTAATAATAAAGGAATGTTTATTGAGTAAAATTTGCAATCTCCAGTATTTAGAGTAGTTTTCCATCTGGGACGGTTAAAAAATTCCATCCTGTAAAGTTATCCCTCCGGTAGTTTAAATATATACACTTGGCCCTTTAAGAAATGGCTAATTAAGCACATTTAAAGATTTATTTTATATATGATGCCTGATAATTGTATTTTTTTAATAATATAATCTTGATATATAACACAGTTACGAGTAAATAAATGATAGTGAATACCAATCTTAGGTTGGACTGATATTCAACAATTTCGTCTTACCAACCAAGCCATTGATTTCATAAATCTTCGTATACTTTAAATAAATCAAACAATATACAATACACATTTATAACTTACCATACACTTCACTGAGAAAACCAAATTTTAGATGCTGCATAGTCTATTTCAAATATAAACTGTGACATTTAAAAACAATACCTGAAACGACGATCATCACCCAGTATAAAACTTACATCTGAAAAGCTCCTACCTGTCCTCTGTTTATGATAACTCAGTAACACGCAGGGTTACCAGAAATCAAAAATATTAACCCCTAACGCTTAAGTGAAAACAGAGACGTTTTTACCCCGTTTGCTTGGCACTCGGGCGCAAAGACCTAGAAGACGTAAAGACCTATATGGCACAAAGACCTAGAGAGCGCAAAGACCTAGATGGCACAAAGACCTAGAGGGTGCAAACGGGCCGCCAGCCTAATACTGTTATTTGTTATAATAAGTATTAGTGATATTTTAAAAGTATGATTATAAGCAAGCCCTCTAAAGACAGCTCTTTTATATGAACTATTTTTTAGAATTTATTTTGTTATACTAATATTACTAGCAGCCACGTTAAACCATGTTCTGCCCTGAAAAATATCCTGAAATCAACTCGTAGCACCGCCTACCGGGTCCAATTCTCAGTCTAAACCATCCTGGGGACCCACTCAAACGAACACCTATACTTTCATCAAAATCGGTCCAACTGTTACGATGTACAGCGACGTAATACAAACCTATAAAGAAGATATCTCTACTCACCTATTTCTTGACTAATTAGGCCGAATATCTACAGGACTTGCAGCGCCATCTAGTTATATAGGATTTAGGAGCTTTTCAGATTTTTAACTAGACTTGTCGTTGTATACATCTACATCCCTCCCAAGCGTCATTAGAACATTCACTTAAAAGCAAGTTAAGGTAAAACTTCTATGGGCATAAGGTCGAAAAATATATAACAAAAGCTTGCCGTAAAGGTGTTTTTACAATTAGTATAAACATGTTAGATTATGCAGCAAAAATAATTAATTATTTTTCATAAAAACTAATAATAACAATTAAACCAGTACCAGGGTAACATAGACTTAATAGCGTAATATTAGATGCGCCTTGCATAAAAGATTTTTTTTATTAATTATAAAAGCAATAAATCGCGTTGTTTTCTCGCTCTGTAAGTGATAATTCATAGAAAAAATATAATTACAACTGTGTTTTATCGGTTACTAAACGCGATTTTTATGTCATTTTTTATTTAAATCTGACGTTAGTGCCAATTTTCAATACCTATGATCTGATTAATAAGAAAAATAAAAATTACGCTTAATAACAGTTCAAATGTAGTTTTATATGTTGTATAACAATTGTTGTAATAGCTGCGAAAAATAATATAAAAAAATAATAATAATAATATAAAAATTATAACAACAAAGAGTATACGAATAGCACGATTTTGCTATTATAATGCTGTCATCCCGACCATATGCAAGACAGTAAAAAGTAATTAATCATAAATGTAGTAATAAACCTGATATAACAATAAGAGATAATATGAAATAATAATATAACTAAAATATACTTATGAAAGGACACTTCAAGAAATTACTTTTTTCATAAGCGTAAAGCATACTATAGAAACAATTGGATTAAAAAACAATAATAATAAGATGTGCGAAACACATAGCTACGCCTAAACGTGTGTTTTGTTTTAAATCTACCAAATGTAAAGATGTACTATGGAACGAGAGAAAAACTTATTGCTTATAAACACTACGGTGAAATATTTAAAACTTTAAACATAGCGCTTGCGTTAATAACCACATCCCTCAAACACTCGACAAATAACGTAATAATATAATAGTTATCGACCAAAAAAATAATATAATAGTCACATTATTAAACACTTTTTCACATTGAAAAGAGCATATTGCTGAAAAAACATAGCCAAGTACTAATATATAAAGCGACCAGCCAAATACTTGTTTTTCTTTAGGTAACTCTACGAAAGCCCGAGTTGCCATCAGCAAAAAATGTAAATAGTGCTGGTAACACTGAAAACTTATACACGTAAATCATTCTCAATGTACCCAATAGTGTCGAAAATTCGATGCATGCTGTACAAGAACCACATAATGTTGAAGGTTAGTAAAGGGTGAGAAAGAAATGAAATATTTGGAAGGTCGCTTCCGACCGGTAATTGATGGAACTTTTTACTTCAGCCTAACTTATAATCTCACTATAGGTAGGCTCGCCAGACTGGGGATTTCATTATTATTTTGGAGATAAACAGTTTGCTTGGAGAATTCTCTCGGACTTAAAAATCATCGGAATATTTTCGAGGAATTAAAATCGAAGGAATCACTACTTTATTGTTATAATAACATTATTAAAGTTTTAATCTAACATATTACACCTCTTGTCGCTAACACAAATAATAAATTATTATTTAAAGCAGTACATAGACCGGTGTATGATATTTGGGTGAAACTTGCAGTAACAGTATCATGTTGGAAAATTCATCCTGAGGACCCACCTCGTCTATAGGTATCCTGTTCATATTATCAGATGGCATGGAGATATTATACGAGGTATGACAGTCGCCCAGCAAATAACATAACTCCATAAAGCAGTTAAATTCTCCATGTTTATGATGCGCCACAAGTGTTACGTCGATTTTTGACATCTTACTATTTAAAACATATTCTTTAAGACCAGATCAAAGAGATATTGAAAAGAAAGTTATTAAGATTCCAATCTTCGACTGGTTTAATCTGAAGCGTCAACAGGCGAGGGAAGTTTAATAAAAGTTAGTAGAATATGAATGTTTGTATGCCTTTATAACATATCCTTTAAATACTTTTAAATTTGAAGAACGACCTGTGACATCAACAAGTAGTGTAATATTTGTAGAATTAAGTTTTGTACTGAGCCACTGTGATTCCTAATACGTTCTCCATTCTCATAATTCAAATTTGGTAAAAGCACTTGCTCACAAACTGAAGTCTAAAACGAGACTGTCAAATAGGTCAATAAAAGATGAAATAAAGAAAAAATATATTCACAAAAAAAGGAGAAAACAAAACGAAAACTTATGAAACTTAAAGTAAAAGATTTTAAACAACCTGCGCGTATGTTTTATTCTGAAGTACAAGGCTTACAAGCTGAAAATGATATGAAAAGTCAAACGAAAATTTTAATTAAATTCACCAAATTTTCATATTAAAAGTTGGCCCCGTGAATACTAGCATTGGAAAGTAGATGAAAGTAAATAAAAGTCCGTGTTCACTGTACGTATGTGGTAGCACAATCTAGAAGTTATAACACCTTACGATATGTACATAATTATGATGAGTTTGAGTGTTACATGCTGTATAGCCCCGATCACTGCTATGAAAAACAAACCTAAACTTTTCAGCACAATGAGGTTTTACAAATGAGGGCAGCAAGTTCAATGAATCAAGAAATGTAATAAATTTCCAACAGGAACAGTAAGGTAGCAACTGGTCATAGCAATTATAACGGCATCTTATAACACAGGTGTCATAGCGTCTTATATAGTTTGCTTGGGGGTACTAAAAAGCTGCCACCCTTGTCCTTCTGGAGTACAGGAGGGATAGCCTACAGGGCTAAGTGCCTGGACACATTAGATAACCTCCAAGAAATCTTTGTCAACTACAAGAAACCAAAATGTTTCCTGCAATAGGTGTGATGGCTAAAGTAAACACTTGTTCATCTTCTCACGTAAAATAAACGCATTAGTCGTCAACTTGTGGAAAGCACACGCAAGTACAAGGAATACGAAGAATATTCTGTCTTCTCTTGAATTTATTTCTTGCTTGGCTTGACAAGATGTTGAGTTAGTGTTTTTATGCCATTTTACCCCATCTAGAAGGATGTGTGAAGGCTTGAAGCATGGTCCCTGCAGTATACCACACCCCAATAATTCTCTTGTTTGGATATGGAAATATTTATTGATTTATACACTGAACTAGACATGTTAAAAAGTAATTCAGTTCTGCGTCGTTATTTATACAAAGTAATTGTGTCGTAAGGGTGTAAAAAGATCTTTACAGTTTAAATTGATAATTGAAATAAGAGCTTCCCCGTTTTGCAGTGACCGGTAGGCTAGCCGATAAGTTAGTGTGGTTGTAATTTTGAATGAAATGAAAGTCTTTATAATCATAGAGCCGGTATGAAAGTGTCAAAATTATTTAAAAACATCAACAAATTAGTTGTATTTTAATACGACGCTTGTGGACGCATACGTTATTTTGACAACGAGTATTCCAGGTTTAGCACTAGCCTTTGTTAATTCTGAGTCTAATTGCTAATGCCTTTTAGATATCAAAAACGTCTTTTCACGCTTCACAAACTAAAAGGTTCATGTTAATCGATTACGTAATAAGTGTTCCGATTTTAAAAACACGCTCTGATTGGTTCAGAACTGGCCAATCGTATGTTGTAATCCAAAATCAAACGTTACCATTGGCCAGCCATTGCTTAGTGTATTCTTGTAAGCCAATAACGTGCGTCCAAAACGTAGATTACCTAAATTCAAGCGTTGTGCACCTCTATGTATTACAAAGTAGGTAGATACAATAGAATCAGGGGGATTTGTGTCATACACAATGTAACAACAGTATAAATATAGTACTACTAGTAGCTGTATAGTCCAGTTCAGATAGATACATTATAGCATGTAAGTATGGGCTCGCTGGTAGTAATATACTCATAAACTGTACCATAACTATGCAGCCTACCGCCACCTCGCTATATCACACTGCATTTAGCAGCCGCTGTTAACACAATCCAAACGTTTGGCAGAAACGCCTTATTTGAACTTTGCACAAATCACTCCAATACACATACACCCCACTCAAAATTTAAGTCTCTTCTTAAAAGAGCGTCATAAAATTGATTGAAAATATTAAGTGTCTTCTCTGTGTAAGTGTTGATTAGTATCTCAAGAATAAATTGATGTTATTGATATTTTTCCCTTAAGAGTATTAAAATGTTTGCACAAAGACCAATATACAAAAGGGGGCCACAATCACACGAGCCAAGCTGTATTAAAGTTTCTAACATAACAGTGCTTAATATAACAAAAGAAGGGGGGGAAACCAGCTCAAAATTCGAAATTCACTTTGGGAGCTAAACCTAATACAACTTGCAAAGACTCGCCTCGTACTAAATACTGATTTAAAAAAAACGATACACTGTAAATTATTCACGAGTGTTTCATTGAAGACTAATTACATTCTGCAACAACCTATAACTATAAAAAGCTGGATTAAAAGATTATTATCTTCTGGTACATAATGTCACCCCTAAATATCTAGGTACTGGAGAAGAACCTTTGCATGTAAATTAATAATACGCAAATACATATACATAAAAAAATATTTTTATCTTTGTATTATCGGGCATGTATTTAAGAGGTGTTATAGATAGTACTCAAGTACCAGGCGTGAATCATCAAGTTGTTTATCTTACGTGTTTGTAAAGTAAAACGCACAGAAATTAGTAACCGCTCCCGTATGCTAATTAACTCAAATTACTTGCTTTCGAACAGTGCTCCAATTTATAGTAGCGGTCATAATAGGTTACCCTTAGGCACACCCGAATTAATAAAAGTTGAGCTAAGATATATCCATACATACATACATAACTTCACACCAGGTCCCTTGCGGGGTAGGCACGAACAACAGAGCGCCATTTAGGCTTATTCTTACACACCTCACTTGCTTCTTTGACATTCATAGCTCTTGTCATGCACGCTCGTCTGTTCTTAAGGGCTCCTGACATCACCTTCTGCTAGTACACGATCAATTTGATGATGGATGCAGAAATCGTGGCCTTCCACGATTTCTGCATCCATCCACTTTTGCATTGTATATCTGTTTAGTCATTCTTCCATCATTCATTCTTTCCACATGCCCGAACCACCGGAGCATTCCTATCCTTACCTTCACCCCGACACTCTCTTTTAGACCAACTCTCTTTCTTACTTCGGTATTACGAACGCGGTCCGCGAGCGTCACTCCGCAGATTTTGCGCAGTGCTCGCATCTCGACCGCGTTTACTCTACTTTCATGCTCTCTCTTCCATACCCAACTATTATATAATACCATCGTAATGCCATTATACTAATTCATTGATATTTTTGGATCATGTAAAAATTATACTAAGATTTCATCACTATCCAAATTTGTTCGTGTTGATTTATTTACGATTTACGTCAATGAAACAACACGAACAAATGCTTCTGAATGTCTTTACATTAGTGATTATTTAGTATCCAAATATTCATGGATTAAATTAAGTAGTAGATATTCTCAATTAAAAGGAAAGTGAAGAAAAACAAGCATCATGAAAAAGTTAAACACATTGGAGCACCGTTCGGTACACGACAATATAACGTTATCTTAAAAAGAGAAACGAGCGTAGATGCTATTATTAACTGTAACCGGGGACCGCCAGCAAAAAAATTGCCAAAAGAAATGTTAAAGTCAACTGAAAACACTCTTATCGTAATACGAGTATATCGAGTAATAGTTGAGAGTAGTGTCCTTATGAGTATTATATAGCATCAAGATCTCTATAGATACGACCAACCAAAGATAGAAATAATGTGGTTAAAGTGACTAATTTGGCGAATTTATGTGATATAGAGGACTTAACCAAAATGTATTTGACTTTAAATTTTTGAATCTTGGATAAATTACTTTTAATTACTTCGATATTCTAACCTACATAATAATTTATGTCTAACTTTACATAAATTAACTCTAACCATTCCTATCAGTGATTATAATATTGCTGATATGTTGGTTATTCAACTCCTATAAGTAAGTAGTCGATATCCAGGAGTTTATTTGATGTCCCAAACGCTTTTAGTAAAATTTTGGAGATAGTAAACTACACTATTAAATCGCAAGAACTATTATCATTGACTATGTATTAATTTCTCATGAACTATTGAGACGGCGTAAAATCTATTAGTTTATAAAGCAATCAAAGTCGTTATTTACAGGAACCAATTTTAAGCGAGATTCTGTCGTGATGATCTTTAATCGCTGGCTTTCCCCAGTAACACTACTGCGCTCTGGAAGAACGCAAGCTTACATGATACAAGCAAACACTTTACACGATGGCAAGAGGTGGTGCAATGTTCAATCGAATTCAGGGAGATCTATAGCATGGTTAAGAAAAAATACACGAATACCTTTGATGGAAAATACATAAACACAGAATTTGCTATAGATAAGCTCGTAAATACAAGTAGACAATAAGCTTATAAAGAAACGTTCCAAGTTCGTTTTGAATACTTATTATACAAACTCAGTTGGCACGTGGTATCATAGTTTTTGATATCTGCTAGCTCAGAAACAAAGAAATCTTCTAAAATCAGAAGATTTATTTTCACAGGCTATTGATAGCAGCTCTTGAAATACATTAAGCTGTATAGGTAGCCATAATTCTCCAGTCCAGGCTACATCTTACAATATAAAAAAGCCTGCAATCTATATAGTACTAATAGATAACAGGTAGAATTAAAACATTCAGAGACAGAGTTAGAGAAAGGTTTAATAAAATTGTAAGAAGTCTTACAACTTTATTGGATTCAACTATAGAAACCTTTATTGAAAAATAAATAGACCACTGGGATTATGTAAAGCAGATAAAAGGTAATAATCAAAAGAAGATGAAGTTGTTGTCCTCATTTCCCGAAATAAATAAAGTCTCACTGAAGACAATATTATCGTATTAATAGATTACCATTCACCTAAGGGCAAGAAATAAACACGTTTCGGGATTTATAGGGGAACTGTGTTTATTTTATCCACCGAAGAGGAGATCCTAATATTGAAGCAATCTGGATAAATCTTAGAACAAATTGCACGCACACATAAAGAATTCTAATTAGCGAAAGCTACAGGTGTTTTTTTTATAAATCTAAATTGAAAATCTAGTCCCCACATGCCATCGCATAAAGCATTTGATATAAAGCAACATACATTAATCATAAGACGTATAATTAAAATTACAAATCTATGTATTCTCATAGCCTTAACCATTTACAAATAATCTGGGCATGCATATCGTATGAGTCACTTAGTGCGCCACGTTAATAATGGAGGATGTTGACCCAGCGTGGGGAAACCAAATCGGTAAGCGTGTGTGTGGGTGATAACAACAGTTTCTTGAGGGTTTCGTGTATTAGGAAATGATGTATAAAAAGGAACGGAAGGGATAAACAGCACTGTTGGAGAGAACTTTAGCAATGGTGATATAAGAAAAAAATAAAGATTTCTTTCTATACTCGCCAAATTTCAACAGGAGACGATGTTTAATGAAATAGAAACCAGCTATAACATCCAACATTGTATTCAATATAATAATCGAAGTTAATAAGCAGGTTACTGACATAACTTTAGATACAAAGCAGTTAAAACGATGTATAGGAATATTTGTATGAAATTTGATAAGCATGTTGTGCAATAACTAAACTGGTAAGTTTTAGGGTAACGTTTTAGAGAAGAGACCTAGAAACTTGATCTCTTAAGTTACGGAGACCAAGTCTCGAACAGATACATGCATTGAGAATTAGACAGTAGTCAACACTCACAATTGTCAGCAGGAAGAAACTAAAGACTTGTGCAAGAGCGACATAAAATTCAGAAAAAATGGAAACCCATCAGCCTTCAAATAAGTGCACGTATCAACCTTTATCAAGCAAAATTTACAAATATTGAGACTGAGACGAAGCTAGGACACATTTTTATAGCAGAACATCGCATAGATAATATATTATTAAAACTATTAAAAGCCTAAGAATTTGCACAAATCTACTTAATTTAAGACCACAAAGGAATTAAAGTTGTAAATTCCTGAAATATTTATTTAGGATACAAGCCAACACGATATCAAGGACAATTTTTGACGAATGTAAATAGTGGAGGAACAAGAAGAAAGCTTGAAAATACACAATACTCTATCAAGGATATGTGAGGTTCTACGCCCAATTAGGTGACATGACGCGTCACCTGACAAGTGATTTAGAATCTAGGTTGCCACTCATCGCATTCTAGCGTAACGTCTATTCGCGTGATGTGTGACGCTATGTCAAAGAACACATATTTCATAGCAAAAGTTCTTACGGAAATAAGAACTTGAATATGCTATTTAAAGAATGGGCGAAGGAAGCACCTAAAATGATCTGTTAGGAACTTTAAAAACTGAATCAAAGCAAAACCATCTTTATCCTTTTCGATAATTTGGCTTAAACTAAATTTTGTGTTTCATAATACTTTAAATAGATGTATGCAGGCTCCGTCATATCAGAGCATCACGAGAATCGTGCCACAAACCATGTAGAAAGGACACTAAATGGACGAAGCACCTTAGAGGGAACCAACCAACCATGAAAGTGTAAGGGAAGAATCAGCGAGCAACATTCACGTTCTACGATAGAAGCTTGGGGATATCGGACTGATGGTGTTTGTGTGTGGTGTGGGTGGTCCTTCGGTCGTTATACCTGGTAGCGCAAGTGTGGCAGCGTTGGCAGCACTGCGGCGCCCCAGACTTCTCCCGCCGCGCCAGCCACTCCCACCTGTGCCGTGGCCTTACACCGTTTACACTTATTGCCGACACACGGGTTTGTATCGGTATTAATAACGCGAGTTAAAACTACCATTTTAGATGCGGCGTGGGTATTAAAATTTGCAAAGGATATATTTGGACCTCGATACGAATCCAGAGCGAAAGTGTTACAAGACAAATTCTTAAGAGTGATCCTCCTTACGTTGGTATTTGCAATTTCGACATGTTGCAATACCATGTAAATCAGACTTTATCCGGTGAGTAGAGAACTAAATCAGTAACAATGGGTGACATCCTCGCGCTCTTCAGCTCTATGACTAGCACTGACACAACAAAGATGACCATAATGAATTTCCTTATTCGCAAAATTTTATAGGAATGGGGTTAAAGGTAAACCCACGCCACACCTACCTCATATCTGTAATTATCACATTTTCTATTGAAATCACTTATGCTATGCCCAGATTCAATTTCTTATATCCGGTTCCGTTCACTTAACCTATGTTTTTGATGTTTGCATTGTCTTAATATTAACTCTATCTGTGATATTTAACACATTATTTTAAATTTAATTCCGATTAATTATCAAAATAGTCTCTTGATCTCCATAATATATTAATTCTTGAGCAAGTGTTAGGTTGCCGTGACTTTGATCGAAATTCGAGTGGAAAATCAGCATTGGCCTAACAGATAACAATTGAAGAGTTTGTTGTTTGTTTATGGTTGAGTTTTCTCTTTGTATCGTTTACTTTGCTGTCTTACGTATGTTTGTCTTACTTATTACTTATAAGTTCGTTCTTAAAATAAGCCTACATTCTTTATTTGTATTCAATATAATTATTATTTAAAAAACTAAGTGAATCACGTCACACAATCCAAAAAATTACACAATTTCGTCATAAGCAAGGGGATTATAATTATGATGTTTTTCCTAACGGCTTCAGTTAGTGTAAAATAATAAATTTGACACCTAGATTAATGGATTTCGAAACCTACATCAAAAATATGAATGGTCGAGGTGTTTACAAAGAAATAACATTATTACAAATAAAAAAAACAATGAAAACAACAAAACTCATGATGCCATCTTACACTAGAATGAAGTTTGAAACACCTACAAAACTCTCAGCTTAAGAAAATATAATTTTATTGTTATTAATAATGTTATCTGTGGGATTGTTTTTATCCAAAACGACTCTTGAATAGATAATATACCCAAGAACCATTTTACAATCGTGAACATATTAGGTGTATAGTATGTTTCTAATTGCAGCAAATAAATTGACAGTTGTAAATGTCAAACTCGTGTCAAGATATTATTTTTAAGACTGACATTTGCAAACTGTTGATTTAATCTCTTCTTTCAAAAAAATCTATTTTCCTGACAATGTCCATAGACAATCAACTCAGTGCCCATCTCTATAGATTTTTGAGTACCCTTTTGAGTATTGTATATTATTTTTCAACACATTTACTCCGAAAACGCATTTACGAAGCCTGTATTAATTATTAGAAAGTTAAAAATTACACACCATACATGGAACGTGCGGTAAAATAGATACTCTCAACTAAGTACCTGTTTTATCATATATTCCATTGTATAGCATGTCCTTTAATTTCAATAAAAAATGACTAGAAATTCCACCAAGCAGTTTCACATTACGAGAAGAGATAAGCTGAATCACCGAACGTCTTTGGAAGAGCTTTTTATCAATACACTCGTCTCACTTTAATGTTAATGAGAAAATGAGACCAAAGATGTAATTCTAGTATTCACCACGAACAGGTGACGCCATTTTCAAATTAAGCAGTGTACTTATCTGTATAATTCCTCATTTTCTATCAAAAATAATCGAATGAATTATTTTGTACTATTATCTATTGTACTGTTTGCTAGTAAATGTGTTGAAAATCATTGTATGACCAACGTGCGTTTGTTATTTTTACACACTCGTGACTATGGTAAGATCGACTTGGTCTGAGCTTACCGCCTTAGTACCATAAATAAAATATTTTTAGGAATGATGTAACAAGTGTAATAATGTTTTTCTAAATATAAATTTAAAAATAAAGTTATCATTTTGGAACACATTTAAAATTCATATTGTAAATAAAGACAATATATAATTATATTTCAAATGTGCGAACTGTCATGTAGTGTTTAAAACACGATACATATCTGACTGAATGTGTAAATGATACGAGTTGCTAAAAAATAAATCATGATAAAAAAAATATTTCTTTTCTCTGAAACACAATTTTCATATTAGCATCAAATAATCTTATAAATACTTTACTTCTTGTCAAGATTTATGGTCATTCGTGGTTAGCATTATGACTGTTTCTTTTATAAAATTTCATAGCAACTAATCTCTAAATACCATAAAACTTGGCGCAATATATGTAAAAGAGACTTGCGTTGAATGTTTTGGTTGTAGACATTATTTCATGTAAACATATACGTAATTACTCTATTGTGACTGAATAGGGACAATATTACTCTCTTGTGACGGCATAGGCGTCAAATAACTCTCTTGTGATAAAATATGGACAAAATTACTCTCTTGTGATGGAATAGAGGCAACATTAATCTAGTCGCGGAGTAGGGGCAAAACTACGCTCTTGTGACAAGATAGGGGTAAAATTATTATGTTGCGATAGAGTACAAAATGGAAAATTACTCTCTTATGACGCAATAGCGGTAAAATTACTTTCTTGTGACGGGATAGGAGCAAAATGATTGCATTGTAATAGAAGCACAACACTTTCTTGTGCCAGGGTAAAATTACTCTCTTGCGACGGAATAGGCCCAATAACACTCTCTTGTGAAGACATAGGGGCAATAACTCTCTTGTGATGAAATAGGGGTAAAACTTCTGTATTATCAAAATCTCTGCCAGAATATTAAAAATAAATTATTCTACATGTAGAACTGATTCATTCTACAGTCCTGGAAAACATTAAACACAAGTCGCTTCGCATCACGTCCTTTGATGTGTGAATAGTTCATCGGGCGATGCTGTAAGGCATACCTGACTCCTGGTCGGGTGGTCGCGATGGGAGTGCGCGGGGTGCGGCCACGTCACCCCGCCACCGAGGGCCGACAGCCGAGCGCCGCGGAGGGACATCTAAAACGGCCGGTACATTTTTCATATAATTTATGGATATCGTATTAATGTTATAAGATACCCGTTATGAGAGCTTCATACGTCTAGTCATCGCAGTGGACAACGAACTACCGGCTAGCGCAACGCGGGAGCGGACATATTAATAATTGCTCTATCTCGCTCGCACATCATCCGTCCCGCTCACACATTGTGCTGTATATTGTACTAGCTGTACGACTTATTAATATTTGTACTTAATGTTCCCAAATTAAATTAGTTCACATCAGCACTCAACGTTGAATTAATTATTAAATTAAATTAAATTGAATTAAACACTCTGTGCCATCTGATGTATCATTTAACCTCTTACTCTCGCTGCTACATCTTCTTCCGACATTATAATATTTCTAATATATAAAAATCTCGTGCCACGATGTTTGTTATCAAACTCCTCTGAAACGGCTTTACCGATTTTAATTGATTTTTTTAAATATGTGGTAGGTATGATGATAGCCAGTGAAGTATTTTTCACCCTCCAGTGGTCTTTTATTTTTATGGCAAGACAACGTTTGCCGGGTCAGGTAGTCCATCTTTGTGTATATAATTCTTTCGTGCATGTGTATGTGACTGAACTTCTAATAAACGGCTGGACCGATTATGATGAAATTTTTTCTGTGTGTTCACATGGATTCGAGAATGGTTTACATTCATAATTGGATCCGGCAGGTGGCGCTGCAATCGGGTCTTAATTTTTTCTTCAAGCCGGAACAACGACTGCCAGGACAGCTCGTAATATTACAAAATTGCTTTTTTGTGTTTGTTGGATTTTTTTTTATTGCAGTAGTTCAACAGACGGCCCACTTGATGGAAAGCGGTTACAAAAGGTGCTACAAATGCCTTGCTGCTCTCTAAAGAGAGACTGGAACCTGGTCACTAATGCCGGAATAAAACTCAAGGCTGTTATGGCGAGATACTTTAGACCAGGGGTTGGGAGCCATCCAGTCCCGCCATCCAGCAAATGCCCTACCAGACCACATGGCTGGTAGGGCATTTGCCCGCTGCTGCACCTTCGCAATTGCAAAGTCGTACCTGATTGATGTCGAGGAGTAGGGGCGTGTGGTGCGCGTGGTGCGCGTGCTGCACGTGCTGCGGGTGGGGGTGGGCGTGGGGGTGGGGATGCTGCACGTGTTGCGCGTGCGCGTGCGCTGCGTGCGCGTGCTGCGCGTGCGCGTCCATCAGCCGGTCGTGCGCCCAGACGGTGCCGGCGCCGTTGCTCATGTAGCGCATACGACGGCTGAAATTCACATCATTTTATATTTTTGAGTATTTTTTTTGTAATATATGGAAAGATCACATCGAGGGCTTCATATATAATATAATAAAAATAATAACTTGCTAGTTTGGTCAGTTTGTGATTTTCTAAGAACTTTCAGTGTCACCCTCGTAACCCGAATACGTCGTCTACTTTAAATAGACGGATTATCAAAATAGATGGCGCTACAATTGCGATTTGATAACAAATACGTTGTCAGGTTGCCCATATGTCATTCATCAGGTTGGCTGCGACTTTTCTATAGGTTTTGCTGTGCAGTTGTCTAAACTACATTGGCTTAGTTTCTTTGTAATTGTATTGAATTGAACAAGAAATTGAAGGTATATTTTTATTAATTTGCGTAGCATAGAGCTAGTCTTTAACACGGGAGAAAAGTCTAGCTATGTTTGAACATGTTTGAACTCAAAATATCCGAGTACCGAAAACACGCCGACAATTCCCGAACAGACCCGAGCGCGCGTGTGACGTCACTCATAATTTCTACGCCTCGTAGAACACTGTTGATGTGCTACGAAGCTACGAGGAGTAGTTCATTTTCAGTTTGAGTTATAAATAATCGGAGCGGTGAAGCGAGTGTTTCGCTCTCTCTTTCACTCACGGGCGTATAGTGATGCGCATTATTGTTGTCGATAAGCGTTATTGATAGTGTATTTAGTTTTGTCATTTTGTGGGTTAGTGATATAAATGAAAGAAAAAAAAATAGATAAAACAACGTATTTATTAAAATAAGAATAATAATGATTTAAAATAAATTATTAATTAGGTATCTATGTATTAAAAAACTATGAATACAAAAGTTTAAAATGTAACAAGTTATATTAAAAATAAATATAAATAACTTATATCTAAGTTTAATATACAGCAAAAAAGATAATAATGATTTTTATAAGAATGATAATCTTTCTTTGATAAGAATGAGTTGTTATCGATAATGGCGTTGCGCCCGCGCAACATGCTCACCACCCTAGCCGGGCTGAGGCCGAGTATGATTTATGACCCAAACTCCACGGAGAAAAAATTCTACTATAGTGAACCGACTTTAAAAATTATTTTCACTGTTAGAAAGCTTTTTTTTTTTTTTTTGAGGCGAGGGAAAATGACTAACCGATTTACGCACTCTCTGGGCCGTCACTAGGAAACGGCACGAATCCACGGGGGGCGGTAACGCTAGCAATTGTATGCTCTACTTGCGTTCCGTCCGCTATGGACTACACAGAGGAGTGTGAAGACTCCGAGCGATGCCGCACGGGCGAGCAACCTCAATACCCACTAAAAACCCTCTCCTCCTTTCGCGGCCCTGCGCTTTGATGTGAAGGAAAGACTGAGATGTAGAACATACTTACGCAGCAGTCGATCCAGCGCATAATGTGCTTGAAGTGTGCCCTGGGAGAACACACTCCACTACGAAACGGGGGTAGTGAAAGCTACGTTAACTAAGAGTGTCATAAGCTATATAATATGACGCTATATACCACGGGAGCGGGACAGAACGCGGGTGAAACCGCGCCGGGCCGCTACTTTTTTATAAACATACTAGCTTCTGCCCGCAAATTCGTCCGCGTTGAAAGTTCTTTTAACTATCCCACGGGAGCTCTTTCAACTTTTCGGGATCAAAGTTATCCTTCCTATATTACTTCTAATACCTCCAAGAATATGTGTACAGAGTTTTATCATGATCGGTTGAGTAGTTTTCGCGTGACAGCGTAACAAACAAACTTACATTCACATTTATAATATTATATAAGTAGGGATACATGACTTACGGCGGTTGGTAATGATGCCTTGGAGTCCGTCTTTCTACTGCCGGCGCCGCAACAGAGACATTGCTTTCACCTGTAATTATTTAAAAAAAATATAATTAAAATTATCTTTTAACCGTTTTAAGCGCGGCATTTTACTTGATTTTTGTTTGCGACGTTTCGATCACATTTCAGTAGCCAAGACGATGTTAAATGTTAATTAAAATTATCATTTAACATTCTTGCCTTGCTCATGGTTATTGGAAAAAAGTTCATTATCACACGTTACTCGAGGAGTTACGAAAAAAAGTGTTAAAGCGAAATGAAAAATGCTCACCGCTGTATATTATTACACAATTCCGGACTTTAACACAAACTAGATGATGCCTGTATTTTGAAGACCAATATTATGTTTATAGCCACAGCGAGCAGACGTTTTGTTTTTTATTGCAGGAGTTCAGCTGACAGGCAGACGGCCCACTTGATGGAAAGCGGTTACCATCATCATCGGACATTTGCAACACCAAAGGTGCTACAAATGCGCTGGTGCTCTATTGAAGGAGACTGGAACTTGGTCACAGACCAGGGGTGGTAGCCATCCAGTCGGGCAAGTACCCTACCACCTGTGCTATGGGTTGTTATGTCGCCTCTTACGACAGGCCGCCCCAACGCAGGAAATTCTATTCTTCCTCCGTTCCTGCACAGATAAACATACATACACACACGTGTGTCTCTCTGTGTGTGTACACATTTTTGTATCACACTATTTCAGACAGTAATTTTGAGCACATTTTCAGTAACGTCCTAAGTTAGACTGCTTAGTTATGCCTGAATCGATTTTCAACTGGTTCTAATGTTACCTGAAGATATATGCCTTGAGATCCGTCTCCGCTTCCTGCTGGGGCTGTCTCCGGCTTTCGAGGACAGCTCGCCGTCTGAGGATCCACCACCGCTAACCAGAGACTCCATTGCTCCCTCTAGTGGGTTTGTATCCTGGATTACAAGATAAAATTATGAATACATCTTTATATATAAAAAAAATACTTGTGTGTATGTGACTGATCTCCTCTTGGACCCATGGCTAGATTTTGATGAAATTTTTTTGTGTGTTTGAGGAGGGTCCCCGGATGATTTAAATTCACAATTGGAACCGGTAGGAGGCACTAGAATCGGGTCCTGGTTTTTTATTTTGTTCAGGGCAGGACAAAGTTTTAAGGGACAGCTAGTAAATAATTAATGCTGAATTAATCACCATGTGGTGATGATGATGCGTGGGATGAAGAAGATGCGCCGACTCCGCCGACGTACCAGCACCGGCACCTGGACTCACTCGCATATCTGAAACACACAATGTCATAGGGTTACAGCATATTACATATAGAAAGTTATCCACATATTATAGTCCGTAAACAGTTCACTGCTGAGCTTAACCAGGTAGTCTGGTTAGTTGTCGTCAAAATCCGCCTCAATACTCCATTGACTGTTTTGAGCGTTGGAGCATAAAATAGGAAACTTGAAAAATTCAACTTTTTTTATTTATTCCTGAAGAACAGCAGACAGGCTGACAGCCTGCAGCAACAGCAGCTGTGATGGAAAGCGGTTACCGTCGCCAATGGACATTAGCAATACTAGAGGTCTTGCCAATTTACTGCCGGCCTTGAAGGAGAAACTAGAATCTGGCCACTGATGCAGGAACACAACTCAAAAGGTGTTATGGCGACATGCTCTCGACCAGGGGAAGAAGCCATCTAGTCGGACAAATGTCCTAGCACCTGGCTGTGGGTTGTTTTGTCGCCGCTTAGGACAGGTCGCCCCAACGCAGGAAATTGTATTCTTTCTCCGTTCCTGCACGAATTAGAGGAAGGCCAACTTCTTTATAGGTGAACAGATGGTATACACTGACCTTTACTACCATCATGACGTCGACAAACATACCAGTACAACTTCTTACTATAGAGGAGGCAGAGACAAGATCCGAATCTACTACATCTCTCCTGGGATACACTTCACTTCTACTACGTTCATTCTCTTACGCATAATGATTTTACTAGCGACTCAAAGATCTCATTCCCTGTGACTCTTTCCCTCACCATTGAGGATGGTGACATCGATGGCAGTGAATAATTGCTCCCTTCCACCGAGATAGATTTAAGCACAGGGGAGGACTAAATTTACTGATATGTTCAGCTGGTCGGCAGCTTGGTTAATCCACCTATTTGGCGATCTACCGCGGGGTCCATTGCCTTCAACTCCCAGTAACAACAGGTGTTTCCGCATTGTCTGAGTTCTTTTGAGCTATGTGGCCAAAGTACTTCAGTATACGTTGTCGGCATACTACTAATAACCTCTAGTGATCTAGTCTCAAGATCTACTTGATTTAAAGCATATGTATACACCCATAACTTTTGGCATGCCCGCTATTCGAAGATGTCTGACCTACCACATAAGAGATCAACATAACAGTCCTAGAATAAAACTCCGATATAGTAATAATAAATCTATATCGGTGGAATCCGAAATAGATTTGTTCAGCTGGTCGGCAGCATGTTAAATCCACCTATTAGGAGATCTACCGCGGGTAATCTATCATTGCCTTTAAGTCTCCCAGTAACCACAAATCTTTTCACATGGTCTGATTTCTTTCGAACTATGGCCAGAGTACGTCAATATACGTTGTCGGCATACTACTAGTAACCTCTGGTCATCTCCACTCTCAAGTTCTACCTCGCCATTAGTCCATCTCACGTGCCCGCTATTAGAAGATGTCTTTGTCCTGCCACTAAGTGGATCATGATATAGGTCCTAGAATAAAATTCCCATATAGTAATAAGTTACCAGTTCTTCGGGATACTGAGGGTCCGGCGGCACGGCGCTCGGCGCGCCTTGATCCGCCGGCACCTCCGCCTGTCCACAACAATCATACAAATAAAATCAACACAGCCGAAAACGTCAAAGGGCGTAAATATCTAGCCTTAGGCAAAGGTTACATATTCGTGTCGTTTGGGGATGAAAAATTGGGCCGGTGGAGTTCATCGGCAAAGGGTTTCTTTAAAGACATCCTTAAGAAACCCTTCGACACAGCCCGTGAACAGAAAACTGGCTCTATTTCGCCTCGGGCACAAGCATTGCCAAACAGCGTTGCATTGTAGCCAGCTTTCTGGGCACGCTTTTCTTTCGCAGTGATCTGATACATTTACTTTAGATTTATTTAATTAGAGAGAGAGAGAGAGAGAGAGAGAACACTTTACTGTACACCATTACAGAAAACACAGAAGAACTTATAGCCTAAAAATATTCTAAATGTGCACAATGGACGGTTTTATCGCTAAGAAGCGATCTCTTCCAGACAACCCGTGCCAGGAATAAAACAGGTTCTATTTGTAGAAGATAGTGTACATACATATTACATGAGTAAGAATCATGCTTAATACATATATATAAATACATCTATTAATTTAACATATAACACCAATGTACGGCAGTGAAAGTTGGGTGTGGCAGAAGAAGCATGAAAGTAGAATAAATGCAGTCGAAATTAGAGCTTTGAGAAGTATATGTGAGGTAAGCATGAATGATATGATACGGAATAGTATAATAAGGGAACGTTGTGGATTGAAAGAAGATGTAATAAGAAGAGTTGAAAAAGGAATGTTAAGGTGGTTTGGGCAGGATGAAAATAGAATCACAAAACAAGTGTATGACATTATTGTGAGTGGTAGAGTTGGTATCGGTAGACCACGACGTACACACCATGATCAAATAACAGAAGTGTTAAAACGAGGTCAGGTAAAAGGCATACCAAATAAACGTGCATGTATGAAGAGGTTAATGAAAGTAGATGAAGCGAAAGATGTTTGTCAGGATCGTCGCAAGTGGAGATCTAACAATCTAATCAAACACCACAATGTTGCAGTTAATGCTTTTTGTCATGTTCTTAAATGTTGTTGGTGATTTAGCATGTCTAATAGTAACAGGCAACAGGCCTGTACAGTAAAGGAATTATTGAAAAAACACGAATAATGTTTGAGATTATAAAGTCTAAGATTAGTAAAAAAATTGTGAGAGGAAGAGACGAATTCAAAGGGTTCTTTGATATAGTGGGTTGTGGGGATAAACAACACACACTTCCGTTTTTTTAGGAAATACAGACACGTGGTCATATTTGCGTAGCCCGTGAACCTTATACAAAAGAATACAATAAATAAATATTTTAGAGGCGCTCAAATTTAAGTGCCACGGGGATTTCGATCATGCGGCAGTTAAAGGAAATATCAGGTTAATTTCAGGGACACCCTCATTTTTTTTTTTTTTTTTTGCAGGAGGTCACCAGACAGGCAGACGGCCCACTTGATGGAGAGCGGTTACCATCGCCTATGGACATTTGCAACACCAAAGATGCTACAAATGCGCTGCTGCCCTCTTAGAGGAGACTGGAACCTGGTCCACTAATGCCGGAACACAACTCAAGGTTGTTATGGCGACATACTTTAGACCAGGGGTGGTAGCCATCCAGTCGGGCAAATGCCCTACCACCTGGCTGTGGGTTGTTTTGTCGCCTCTTACGACAGGCCGCCCGGCCGCAGGAAATTGTATTCTTTCTCCGTTCCTGCACGGAGATACGTACATCCATACGTCAGAAATCCTATAATAGCTCCCAATTACCGCTTAAATTGAAAATTCCCAATCGCTTAAATTCCTAACGTGTACTATGACATATACGCACGTATCCGTCGTTTTCCGGTCCTTATCTACCAAATGACGGTGTCAAACATGACCATAATTGTTAAGTGTGTTTCAATGTACTGCTTCGCTCTTCTTTTATGCTTCCTTGCTTTCTTTACATTATGCTATAATTGTTTTCTGATTTTTTGGTTCATACGTTGAATTTAATCAATGTTGCTTGTTTAATCGTGGATCACGTGACTTTTGTGATTAAGGTGGTGGGCACTGAAAATCTGTGCTGTGTCGGGCTATGTTTCGGCACAGCGGAATACTGAGTGCCAACCTCCAACTTTTTTCATTAATGTTGTTATTTCACATATATATTTATTTATATTTTTTATGTTTCTTTAATATAAATATATATATTAGGGTGGTCGTTAAAAATTAAATTTCTTGCGACGCCCCCTAAAAAGCTTCCATTTAATGAAAAAACACTGGGATTTTTTTATAATTTTTTCAAGTCAAGACAACACGGCACGTGTTGTCTTGACTGTCAAGACGATTAAAGTTAATTTTTGGGTAATATCATGTTTTTTCAGGAAACTTCTTCATACTTAGAAGTAATAATTATTATAAGATTGGAAAAGTTTTAACAATGAAATACCTTCCGTATTATCATTCTCAGTGATGAATTTCAAATTATAGTTTCAGAAAAAGTTTAAAATTCTTCGTGATTCAAGCTTATCTTTCAATTTTTCTTATATTTTTAGTTTTAACTTGAATCGTCTTGAGGCACGTGATGTCTTGACTTGAAAATATTATTAAAAAAATCTCAGTGTTTTTTCATTAAAAGGAAGCTTTTTAGGGGGCGTCGCAAGAAATTTAATTTTTAACGACCACCCTAATATATATATATATATATATATAAAGCTACCGGTGGTTAAGGCTCCAGAGACAGGAACTTCCTCACAATGCGTGCTGTGCTCAGGAGAACCGCCTTCTGTATCTGACCCTTCACCCATTTACCAAGCGAGAGCCTCTCGAGATGTCGGTCGAGGCTCTTTGCTATTAGACCGTTAACGGACACCACTATCGGTACGATGATCGTTGACTCCATATGCCACATGACCGTAATCTCGTATGTCGTTAATTTGTCAGTTTCAGCTTTTACAAGATTACAGTCATGTGGTATACTTATATCAACGAGCATCGTACGTCTCGCAGATCGATCTATTATAACTTATTGTTATTATTATTAATTATTGTTAATTGTCGCTCTTTTAGAAATAAAATTTGTCTGTTTTTATTCTGATTCCCTATCCTATCCCCTCTACGTAATTCTTCGTGTCGTGATCCCTTCCTATCCCACCTCTCCTATTTCATCCTCGGTATACCACACCCTGAAGGTTGGCAACGCGTCGGCTTAGCTCTTGGTGTTGAAGGGTGATTCTCCCAAACCAGGTTTTCTTTTAAAATATTATAGCTTCTTAAAAATCATAAACAATAATCAAAAGTGTACGATCTAGCATTATTATTTAAAAATATTTGCTTGCAACCAAGAGGCCTTCCATAAATTACGTCACAGGAATTTCTTGATTTTGTCATGGCTCACTCCTCGTCGCCCAATGTCACACTTCGTCGACATCCCAACTTAACGTGGACGCAATTTATGGACGATGCGCCTTGGACAATCACCCTGTAAACGTTTATAGGCGACGGTACCCGCTTTCCATGGGCTGGGTAACTAATGCCCGGTTTACAATATTCCAGTCCAGCGATCGAATCCAGTGCTGGATTGCTTACTGGAAAAATGTAAATCGGCACTGGAATGCGCTGAATCCAGTTAGCATTCTAGTCCAGTATCTGGATTGGCGGTCTACTTTTGAATCCAGTGCGACCAATCCAGTGCAACTGGAATAATGTAAACGGCCAATCCAGTGCCATTCCAGCGCTGACACAGTAAACACGTATTGGTTGTTTTTGTGGATTACTGCGGCGAAGAAAGGATTTAAAAGTGGTGAAGAAGTTATCTGAAGATCAAATTTTGTGTCTTGTTTATGGGACATATCATCAGAAGATTATAAAAACAAACCTAAGCACCAATCTGTTTTGCAAAACCTGTGGAAGGTATTGGTATTGAAGGTTTCACAGTGGAGGATATGAAAAACAAAATAAAAAGTATTCGTTCTACATACTACCTAGAACTAGATAAGATTAAGAAGTCGTCCACATCTGGTGCTAGTGGTAATGTTTACCAATGCAAATTGAAATGGTTCGCCGAATTTAATTCATTTCTTGAAATCATTGTCAATGTAGTGTTTACACTTCAACGGCTTCTACATAACTGGAATAATGTAGACGATACAGATCCAGTCCAGCACTGGACTGGATTCTCGCTGGATCACTTGACTGGAGTAATGTAAACCGGGCATAAAAGAACAGTCATGGTGCACGCGGAGGGTTCGAGTAGGGGGTCGGAGCCTCTCCTTCCGTAGGGCGCGTTACACACCGTCCCACGCCAAAGAGAGCATGATGATGCCGGGGGATGTGTCCCCTCTGAGGCCTCGTGAGGGGGGCCCACGCCTGTCAGGGCTGCGGAGAAGCTAGGTCATATACCCGTAGCCCTGACATAAGGCGAAGGACGGAACACCCAGGGGTTTCAGTGGGTATCCCTAACCGGGGAGTAACAATAACATGGCACCAGTTCTGACTGGGCATGCTAGTGCCACCGCCGATCTGGCGAATCCCACACTAAGTCGCGAATTATCCCCCCAAGGTTCTGCCCTTGTCGCGGCTTAGTCCACAATCGGATTTCCCCTGGTTAAAAAAAAGGGGTCGGAGCACGTAACTCACCGATGCTCAGGCGCCTCTGGTCGTGGTGCTGATGGTGGTGCGGCGGCGGATGCGCCGGATGCTGGTGTGGCGGCGGCGGGTGTCGCACTTCGCGCTTCACCGGCGCGGGCGCTGGTGGAGGCGACTGTGCCACGCACGCCTCCTTCGGGCTGCCGGCGCTGCTGCCATCGCTATAAATAGAAAAGAGACTGTTATAGACAAAATTGAGATCCGGTCATCAATACTATTGTTACGAGTTGCGGGATTCGAATTAAAATGCCGTCAGAACTATGATTATTTATTAGAACTATACAAACACGTATAACTCAGGTACAAATATAACCGAACACGATAATTCCAAACGTAATGCAGAAGGTCCGTCACTAATAGATATTCCCGATATGTACACGGTCTCGCCTTGATCGTGGTTCTCGCTCAACTGCCTCCTCCCTCAATTGGGCCATTGTTTTATACTGCACAAATGCAATATTTCCGTCCGGTAACGTAGACCGAATTCCTTAGAATCGGCTTTTACTTTAAAATCCTAACAACTGGCTAATGATTACAACACAATAATAGGCCGTATGCCAATAAGTAAACAAAAGAAGACGATCATAAAAGAATTTCAATATTGCTAGTTCAAATGCCGACGAGAAATAAATGTGCTTTATTTCATATATGCAGGTGGATTTTGCTTTTGTCGGGACCTGGAATTGTAACAATATTAAGAAGTAAACCCAGCCAAAACGGCTGCCATAACTCAAGTCACTGCTCTTTCTCACTGCACTGGCACACAACTCAACCCATCGATACTGTCCTCTTTTATTTATCTTATACATAAAAATGAATGTTTGTCTGTATGTCCTTTATATAATGGTAAACTATACATTTGATTCTGTGATGATCTTTAGCAAAGTTGTTGTGAATGAGCCAGAGAAGGTTTCTGAGTTAGTTAACAATTGGACCCGGCAGGTGGCGCTGCTGTCGGCATATCGATTGAAGCTTTTCCGGGCAGGACGACGACGAATATTATAAATAAAACCACGCACATGCAAACCACGTGTGTACTACACGAGTATACGGACACAAGTTTGTAAAAAAAAACTCTTTACTTCATCTGGGCGTTAGTTCATTGAAATCTTACATGAGCTTTGCATTTGTTAGAGGACGCAATTTTATTTTTGGGACATGTGTGGGGGGTTAATAGAAGCTTAATCTCAAGTTTGTCGGTTCGCCACCCTTGACCCCCGGCCGCCATCTTGGAAAAAGGGGTGAAAACACTGTTGTCTACCTCATAGATGGTGGGGAAAACCGGGGACCTTTTCTACCTGTTAACATTCGATAAGTTAAATTTGGTAAGTTCTATGGTAAAGAAAAGAGTTAGGAATGAATAAAAAAAAACTTACTTTTTTGCTTATAACTTCTTTAATTTTCAATTTAGGGCAAAAAGTTATGTAAACATATTTGTAGGCAAAAAAATTTGCTACAAATTATGACTACAATTTTTTTTTGTAAGACGCATAGTTTCCGAGATATCGCGAAAAAAGTGTTTTCACCCCTTTTTCCAAGATGGCGGCCGGGGGACAAGGGTAGCGACCCCACAAACTTGAGGTTAAGCTTCTATTGACCCCCTACACATGTCCCAAAAATAAAATTGAGTCCTCTAAACAATGCAATATTTGTTGGTCCTTAAATTGTAAGATTTCATTGAACTACGTAGTTTTTGTTAAATGTAAAAACGAATACAAGGTTAAACAAGTATTTTTTTTTCAGAATCAAATTTGTTTAACCAAAATTGTCATTACAAGACAAGCTATAACAAAAGATTGTGCGAAGGTACATTGTCCTGGTTGTCACCTTCTTAGCGAGATATGGCTCCTAAGGAACCCTGCAATAGGCAACGCCTGTATCGCAGGGATCATCTGTGCAGGCACGAAGAAAGAATATAATTTCCTGCGGCCGGGCGGCCTGTCGTAAGAGGCGACAAAACAACCCACAGCCAGGTGGTAGGGCATATGCCCGACTGGATGGCTACCACCCCTGGTCTAGAGTATGCCGCCATAACAACCTTGATTTGTCTTCCGGCATTGATGACTAGGTTCCAGACTCCCTTAAGAGAGCAGCAGCGCATCTGTAGCACCTTTGGTGTTGCAAATGTCCATAGGCGATGGTAACCACTTTCCATCAAGTGGGCCATCTGCCTGTCTGCTGAACTCATGCAACAAAAACAAAACCAATTTTATACATATATAAAATGAAACATTATTCAATACATGTTTATAATATTGAAGTGTGAGCGCATGTGTATGTTACGTCTGTGTGCGTGTGAACAATTACTTTAAAATCGTATTTTAATAATTTATCCAAAAAAAAACCACACACAAAAATTCATCTACCAATTTACAAACAGGAAGGTTGGTTGTAGATTCGTCACGAAATCACGACGCAATTGATGACGTAACAGAAACCAAGATGGCTGACACAGCGAGTTCTTTGTCCGAGTAGTGACTGATAACGGCTGTTTCTGTCAGTTTAATATTGTTAGTCGTATAAATACACTGTTGCGACGTTAACATAATTTCTCATAGCTCACATATTTTCCTGCTGCGGCCACCGAGCGGAGCTTTCGTATGCAAAAAAGGGCCGTGCGCGCAGTAGTGCGTGTGCGCAGAGGAGTCAGCATGACCGCATTTAAAAAAAACTGGGTATAGTATTTTCTTACATTTACGGTTTAAAACGTGATATTTTATGTGATTTATATTATTTAAGGCGCCACCGTCGCAAATTACTAACAAATAATAATCATGGCAGCAAAGCGACACTTCAAAATTGTCGCTTTCACACTTTCGCTGGATTTTTTTTCATTGCACGAGTTCAGCTGGCAGAAAGTTTGCAACGCCGAAGGTGCTTATGCGCTGCTGCTCACTAAATGGAGACTGGAGCCTGGCCACCAGTGCCGGAGCACAATTCAAGGTTGTTATGGCGACATACTTAAGCCCAGGGGTGGTAGCCATCCAGTAGGGCAAATGCCCTACCTCCTGGGTGTGGGTAGTTTTGTCGCCTCTTACTACGGGGCCGCCCTAACGCTGAGAATTGTATTCTTTCTCCGTTCCTGCACGGATTGTAATATACAATGAAACCTTTGATTAATTCACACTATATCTTTATTAATAATAGCCTATATGTTATTCAGTACTGTAAGCTATATTACAGTAAAGTTTCTTCAAAATCCATTCAGTAGTTATTGCGTGAAAAAGTAACAAACATACATCAACACACTATATATACATTCTTACAAACTTTATAAATAATATTTATAGGATCACAGGATTTTGACTTGGGCTAATTTTGTAAAGAAACATACGAATTGTAGAGGTTAAAATTTATTCCAAATGATTTTGAGTTAGAGAGAATAAATTAAAATTCCGACTAGTATAGAGAGGTAAAAAACATTTCTCAAATATTGCTATGTCTTATACCATGTGTGTGTTTGTCTGCCAATTATTAACCCTATTCACAGGTAAGTACGCGGCTAGAGGTGGTTAAAAAAAATCAGCTCAAACCATGAGTACTTTTAAGCTACGCGAACGAAGCCCCGGGCAAAAGCTAGTTTACATACTTTCCACACTCTTCACGTGTATATTCGTATGACTAGTAATATTGACTATAGATAGTCTTCACGAGCAATAACATGTCTGTTTGCAACGATAACCGAAGCACGTGAAGTGCTGACACGTATTGTTGTATGACTTCAAGATAACGCAATGCGTTCAGAGATGTATGTATGTGGGACACGGAATGTATATGATTTATTCTGTACATATATAGATAGATAACTCTAGTTTACACCAATACAAAAATAACAAAAAGAAAACAGACTTCAAACCAAAAGCAAAAAATGAACATGTAAGCTCGTCAGAGCCATATAAGCTCATGACGAGCCTATTCATCAGAAGTTATCATGGCACGGCATAATGTATATGGGTATATTCATGGAATTGACATCTTTCGTGATCTTTGCCAATATAGTGTTTCTATTGTTTAAATAACAATCATCTCTTCTAAATCACAATGCACTTTGATAATAGCGATTTGTTGCACACTCGATGCCCTTGCGACCACACCACCTCGTATCCAATATCAAATGTACTCTGTTTGACCAACAACGCCCAAAAACATGTCTCGACACGTCTCTCTGTCATTAGGGTGGCCGCCTGCAACCATAGATATGCAACACTCCGCTAAAGTGTCATTGTCAATATATTATCCTTGGCGATGGTTCGCCGACAAACATTAACCGGCAGACAAACACAAATATTTGTATTTCCCCATTGAGCAAGTTACGCTTGTGTTATATACCCAGACACCCAGACCATAGTACAATATCAGCCCATAAACGTCCCACTGGGCACGGGCCTCCCACTATAGGGAAATGGATAGTAAACCCGCCACGCTTCTCCAAGGCTGCTTGGCAGGTTTGACACATCGGTTATCGCGATGTGCAGGTTTCGTCACGATGTTTTCCTTCACCGTTGCACATGGTAATTGTGACAATATGCACATTAGGTCAGTAAACTGCCTAAGTGGTGCATGCGTTCCAGCCAGAATCAAACCCGCCCCTTTTGAGTTCGAGATGAGTGCGCTAGCCATTACACTACCGCAACTTCATATGAATAACGGAAATACTGGACCATAGAATATAACGGATAAATCCTTTTCACTAAATTGGCCATGCCAGGAACCAAACCTGAAGCCTCTGCGTTGCAGTGAGGTAGGTTCTTAGCCAGCTCAACAACAGAGGCTGGCAAATATATTCCACAACATCAAGAGATGTCGGTGCATTATGCAATTTTGTTATTGTCCTATTATATTTTACTGGACACAGACTTCAAGATGTTGTATATTTCCTTTCTGCTTTTTAGCATCAAGCCGGTTTTGTTTTTGTTAAAAAAAACTACTTTTTAGTTGCTTGGCACAATCTGCCTTTCAAAGAGTGTAGGCGCACCGCGCTCTTCGACAAGGAGTGCTCTCGAATTTTGGGATCCACTCATCAGATCCTAACTTAGTGACAATGGGGCCACCTCAGGCGTATATTATTTCGAAGAAAGAAAATAATTGAAAATCGGTCCACAATTGACCGCAGAAATCGCGTAACAAACACACAGTCGAATTAAGAACCTCCTCCTTTTGGAAGTCGGTTAATAATAAAATATTCAAACTCAAAAGTTTTCATTCAAAATAAGTTCCACTGGAGAACACTTTTTGAAGGTCACACATATAGGTTAAAATTTAATTTTACTTCCAAGTCTATGTACTCCGCTTCGCATCGTGCTATTGCTGTTAAGGAGATGAAGCGGCAAGAAACTCCCCAGCAACACGTCTAGTATATTCTTTCATTCATAAGGCGTGCAGAGCAACCACGCGGCGCCTTTCAGTTCGCCACAGCGGCCGAGCCGAGAGCGGGCGGGGGTTGTTTCGTAACAACGAAAGCAGGCGCAGGCGCAGGTGAAAGCGCGCGATCACCTAAAAGCCTAATTGAGTAACAGACTCGTTTGAGTATTTTCGAACTGAAAGGTTGCACCGATTTCTTTGAGGAGCCGAATTCAAACCAAGTCCTATCGGAGAAATTTGTTTTTAAAGGAATACATACACATAAGTTATACAATTAGGGCCTTACTTATAATAATCTCGTTAAGAAAGGATTAGCCATTTCTTAAATAAGAGACTCTTAAGCCCCTAATCAATGGCTGTTTCAAATAAAACTTGCCCGCTTGCCTCTTAGCAGTCACTTAAACTACCTCTCGATGTTATTTTTATAATATTTTTTGACAGTATATTTATGAGTTACTGTACCACCATCTCTTATCCTTAAGAGGAGTTTATTTATGGGTAAGATTTTCGTTAATCAGTTGCTGGGCAGTTTCTTAAAATTTAACAAATTATTATAAGGCCATTATAGTTTAAAAATAGGTAAAAACACAAAAAAACTCGAACTCTCTCTTTTCTTTCGCCATATCCCAATTAAGTGGGGTCAGCACAATATGTCTTTTCGGAACGGAGAAAGAATACAATTTCCTGCGGTCGGGCGGCCTGTCGTAAGAGGCGATAAAACAACCCACAGCCAGATGGTAGGGTATTTGCCCGACTGGATGGCTATCACCTGTGGTCTAAAGTATGCCGACATAACAACCTTGATTTGTATTCTGGTATTAGTGGCCAGGTTCCAGTCTCTCTTAAGGAACCTTTGGTGCTGCCAAATGTCCATAGGCGATGGTAACCGCTTTCCATCAAGTGAACCGTCTGTCTGCCTGCTGAACTCTGCAATAAAATACACTTCTATTCTGACATACATCTTCTGTCACACTGCATATCATTATATCATCCTTCACTTAAAAAACTCGAACTAAAAACACAAAATAATTTTTAAATCTGTACTAATATTATGAAGAGGAAAGATTCGTATTTTTGTATGACTGTAACGAATAAACTCAAAAACTACTGGACCGATTTAACAAAAACTCTTTCACCATTCGAATACTACAACATCCGTGATTAATATAAGCCAGTGGTTTCCAATCTGTGGATCCTGCGACCCTAGCTAGGGGTCACAGAACCTTGCTAAGGGGGTAACCGGCAAAAGGGAAAAGGCAATTTAAATTTCTCCTACGTACTTAGGTATTTTCTAAGGTTTTCGCATATTATAAGGCCCCAGTAATGAATACGAGTAACAAAATAGAGAAAAAACATAAACATAACTTTTTAAATTACTAACTTATCGTCTGTCTATGACCCAAGGGGGTCGCCAAAATGTTTCAACCTGTACCGGGGTCGCGTATTCGAAAATATTGAAAAGCACTGATATAGGCAATCAAAATACTTGACATTGGAATCGGGGTCCAGGATTTTTATGAAATTTTATGTGTGTTCGAATGAGTCCAGGGTGGTTTAGATTCACAACTAGACCCGGTAGGTGGCGCTGGAATCGGATTCTACATTTTTACTTTTTCAGGGCAGGATAACTACAGCCGAGACCGCTAGTTCTTCATAACCTTTTTTTTATTCAAGGGAAATCCGTTTGAGGACCGTGAGCTGCGCGAGGGGGAAAGGTCGCGGCCCGCGTGTGGGATTCGGCAGGTCGGGGTTAGGGATACCCACTAAAACCCCTGTCCGATCCCGAACATCCTTCGCCGGGCTGTCCGGGCTAATGTGCCGGCTTTATTGGAGCCGAACGGTATCGCACGTGACGATGATAAGCGTCTTGATGGAATGACTCTAATTCCCTGGCAGCGTGGCAAGCCTCTAGTGTGGGATGCGACCTGCGTAGACACGTTGGCCGCATCCCATTTACCAAACTCGTCTCGATCAGCCGGTTCGGCGGCGGAAACAGCTGAACGGATCGAATACACGATTTTATGTAATTTTACAATTGTTCTATGTGTAAAAACATACATAAAACGAAACTTCACAGGAATTTTGATTTTCTTCATTAGAAGTGTATAACTATCACTGAAGGTTGTACATTTGCGCCGCTTGATTGTTTCAGCTGTTTCAGCCACCGAACCAACCGCTCCGACTGTGTTTAGTAAATAGCCGCCGCGATTGCATCCCGTGCCAGAAGCTACAAAGCTTGCGTTTTAGAAAAAAATGCTCAATCCGTTAAAAAAAATATAACTAAATACACAGGTAATCGCCAAGCGGAAGATTCGCACCCAGTGTGATATAGGCCTGGGAAGCAGTGCGCTGCGCCGTGCAATTGAGCTAACTCGTGTCACTGCGCTATTGAGGTCACTTTATACGTTCGGGCTTGGACTTTGGGCTTTGTATTCATGTTATTTTCTGACCTCTGGAACATATCGAGAGTCAATATAGATGAAAAAATATATACACGAATCGAGTAGATGATACACCTTAAAAACCTGTGTAAACTCTATATAAATGCCCATTTTATGGCGTTATAGAGAGTTGTCATTAAATGGAGACTGTTATTTTTGTCTGACGTCGTTGGCTGCACCACTAATTTTAATGTATTTTATTTTTTTCAATAGCTTGACACCTTACGTCATGTCGCAATTGGGTAGTCGCCACATTCTAGAATAACTACCAAAACAATGATGATACAAAAGAGCGATCGTTAAAATACCTTATTATCATTATTTTATTAAGATATCATTATAGAAATTATTTTAATTACTGATGAAACCATAATTAGTTCGCCACTTGACTTGTTAATAGATATGACGACACAATTTGCTACGCTCCTACAAAGTTAGGCTTTGTAACACGCAAAAAAGTGTCCATGTTCAATTAACTGTCAACTACTATTATTTCTAAACTATTAATAAATATGTATTATGCATTTCATATATGATGTTACGAGTTGCAAGACTCGAATTAAAATGCCGTTAGAAATACTATAGAATTTATTAGAACTATACAAACGTATAACACAGGTACAAATATAACTGAACACAATCAGCCCAAACGCGCTTTGCACGTGTTATTGAATAACTGCGCTAGCGCTGTCAGCTGCGCTCGAATCACTGAGTTAACTCAAGAAATTTTGCAGTTGCCCAGGCGTAGTCCGAGAGGTTATCACAGCCTCGCACCGATGGCCACGGTCTCGTCGGCCTTGTGCCCGATGATGAAACCCAACAGAGCACCTTATTACGTACGATATACGTCACGTATTAGAAAACACGACAGCGCGATTCGAGTCAGTGTGCCAACGGTGCGGTTGGTGCGCTGGTTACGCAACGCGATTGTTTCTCTATTCCGCAGTCGGAAGGCTGCTAAACAGCATTTACATTGATGGCAATAATACTGAAACAGAGCGACAATGTTAGATAAATAGATAACACTTTATTGTACACCATTACAGAAAACTTACGAACTAGTATTTGTAGTACCTAGTAGTAGAATTCTAATTGTGTAGAAAGGGCGGTCTTATCGCTCAAAAGCGATCTCTTCCCGACAACCCGTGGCAAGCATATTGCTGATTAGGAGTGGCGATGCTGGTATACATAATTATTATACGATTACTTATATTTTAATAATAAATATATAAATATACTATATATACAAGTATACACATACTAGCTGTCCCGACAGACGTCGTCCTGCCCGGTAAAAAATAGGGGTTGATCGTAGAGGGTTGAAAATCTAGGGTTGTATGTATTTTTGTATGTTGTATCATAAAAAAATAGAAATTAAAAATTTTGTCTAAAAAATAAATTAAAAAAATTTAGGGGTGGACTACCCCTAACATTTAGGGGGATGAAAAATAGATGTTGGCCGATTCTCATAGATACCGGATAAGCACAAAAAATTTCATCAAAATCGGTCAAGCCGTTTCGGAGGAGTATGGCAACGAAAACTGTGACACGAGAATTTTATATATTAGATGTTTTATACATAATATACAAGATATGGTGATAATATGCAACTATTTCAACATCATAAATATATGCAATATAGTATCTACATAATAATAAATATATATAAATATTACTGTCATCAATCGATATCTACACCAGGGTTTAGTTTCGCTCGGGGTCCGTTTTCAGACACGAAATGAGCATCGCGGTCCGCATACCATTTTATAGTTTTTTTTATTAAACAAATGTAATTACGGAAATAACTAGGTATTTTTTTGCATATCAATGAGTAAATTACATTTTTTCGCGGTCCGCACAAAATGGGTCGGCGGTCCGGATGCGGACCGCGGTCCGCTATTCAGCGATTCCTGACCTATACAGGTAAAAACACATTTATAGTGTATGTTTCTAATGTCATATAAAATTTTTTTAAAACATCAGGGGGGCAAATTCGGGCTAGGAGATTCCGAAAGCGCAATTTTAGAATTTTTGTCTGTCTGGCTAATCTCTGAAACGGCAGGAACCAGTTTTGACTGGACTTTCACTGGCAGATAGTTGATGTTATAAGGTATAAGGGGTAACTTGGGCTGCTTTTAAAGTTAGGGTTCTGCGTTCAATCCAGCATAAATGAAACTATGTTTTAAAAACTTTAAGCGCGATAATTTATTTGATTTTAATTATTCCAACGTTTCGATTACGAATGACAAAGATGTCAAGTGTCAAGGAGTTTTGTTAAAGTTTTATTTAACCTACCACCAACTGTTTATGGTTATTATTTACTCTATGGAAGCCTAATCTAATTTACCACTGCTTCGCAACATGTTGTGGTTTGAAGAGAAGAAGCGGCGCAAGAAACTCTTCAGCAAACAAGCCTAGCTCGGATTATTTTATATAGATAAAATTATTGAAGTGAAACTTCTTACGATTTTTCGCTCACGAAAAAGCGTCACGGTCACGTGGTCTAATTCTTACATTTTTAAACTCGTGATATCTTTCAAATGGATTGTCCTAATTGAATAATTAAAACAAAATTTTAACGAAGTTCTACGAGCAGGTTTTCAAATTGGACAAGTACATTAATAATCTACCCATAATACCTCAAGTTAAAATTTTGTTGCGATTCATTTTGTCACTTGAAGTTTTTCCACTTGTCCGTTGAAGTTTCACTTCTAATATGTGTGTGCTGGGAGCACACATTTCGATTTTTATTTTATATATATTATTCAATCCAGCATTCATAAAATACAAACAAGTTCTGCTGAGGTACACTTTTTGAAAGTTAAACAAACGTAACTATGTCTGTGGTTATATAATTGTACTGTTTATACTACACGGATCAACTACATTGAATCGATTCGGTTGAAAGGCAGACCGGACAAAACACGGCGGTATTCAATGAGATTGAATGATTCAAGTTTGTATTTATAAGGGCCTTTGGTTGGTTCATTCAAATTGAACCGTGTATGATCAATACGCTGGCGCCAGTGTGTACGCGGAACCTCAACATTATCCCCGCAAATTGCTATTGCGCCTGGCCACCAGTTTGGTGACGTGACCGTAGCCGAACACTCAGTACTGTTAGCATCACTGACCGGCGAGTACGTGTACATATCGAGTTGCGGATGGGGTCGCTTGAATGTTAATTTGACAAGGTTCTAGCGCATTAGCAATTTGTAGGGATAATAGATTTACTATGATGAACATTCATAGTGATATGGCCAACCACCCAAGATCGAAATTATGGGTTCCAGAAGATTCTTCCGGGTATGAATATGCAGCGTAAGGCGCGCCTACCCAGAGATTCAGTTAAAGACAGCGAAGCGACAAGTGTGAAACGAGTCATACGAGAGAGTTGCAACAAGACTTTAGTATAAGACAGTGACGAGTTTAGAGGCAGTTGAGTAAAAGAGAAGTTGAGTTTAGTTTAAGAGCAGTTGTGCGTGAAGGAGCAATCCTGCATGAAAGAATCGCATACGGCTGTGTAGACAATAAATGCGTTGAGCTGGAAGAAAAAGCTGGTGTTTTCTTCCAATCCTAACTGCGTACCCCCACTCGCACGTAACACTACTTATATCGTAAATACCTACATATATCGCGATGGAATCGGAAATCTTACGCACCGATTAACTCGTACGAGAGTACACAGCTGCCGACCCTCATGTGAACACAGGCTCGACAATACAGCGCAGATTAAAGCCCTTAAAACCTTGCTAGGGCTGCTCGAAGGGGCGAGGTCGGTAACCTCGCGTCTTTCGGGGTTCCCAAAACTTCTCTATTCGAATTGAATCCTTATTTCATGAACAATAAGTTTGATATTTCATGATGTCGTTAGTAACCTCAAAGACCTGTACCACGAACACTTTGAAGTTTGTTTTTGTTTTCTAGTTTTATTTTCATGACGAGGAAAAATTGATATTTTTGGTATGTTTGTAACGAATAAACTCAAACACCACAGGACCAATTTCAAATATTCTTTCACCATTAGAATGCTACATTATCCTTGAGTAACATAGGATATATTTATTACTAGAAAAATTAGGGATCACTACTAAAATTTCAAGATTTGTAAGAAAATTAGCCGTGGGACGCCGGGACGGGTCGCTAGTATATTATAAATGAGCATTTGCTAGCGGCTCGGTGGTTATGGCATCGTGTGCCATGTCATGTTGTCTATGATGTTTGTCTTCTATGTCTTTCATCCGTACAGGAACGGAGAATGAATACAATTTCCTGCGGCCGGGCGGCCTGTCGTAAGAGGCGACAAAACAACCCACAGCCAGGTAGTAGGGCATTTGCCCGACTGGATGGCTACCACCCTTGGTCTAGAGTATGTCGCCATAGCAACCTTGAGTTGTGTTTCGGCATTAGTGACCAGGTTCCAGTCTCCTTTAAGATTGCAGCAGCGCATTTGTAGCACCTTTGGTATTGCAAATGTCCATAGGCGATGGTAACCGCTTACCACCAAGTGGGCCGTCTGCCTATCTGTTCAACTCCTTGAATAAAAAAAAATGAAGTATGAATGTTCGATGCTGCAGCTTCATCTGCGTTACTGTTAAATATGAGTTCAGCAAACAGCGGTTACCATCGCCTATGGCCATTTGTGACACTAAAGTAACATCATCTAGGAACTGTCCACATATCAATCATGTCTAAGTAGTGTCATGGCAGACTCAAAGCGCGCGGGTTCGAGTCCTATCCGAAACGCGTGCATCATTTAGGCTGTTTTCTGCCCTAATGTGCATATTGTTACAATTACCACGTGCTAACAAAGGTGAAGGGAAGCCTGCACACCGAGACTGTCAATGTACCAAACCTGCTAAGCCGCCTTGGACACACGTGGCGGGTATATTGTCCGTTCCCCTATAGTGGGAGGCAGGAGCGCACCAGTGGGTCATTTATGGGCTGTCATTATACATACCAATCAGGTGGGCCGTGCATGTACCTTCGAAACAAATAAGCAGCAATTATTATCAAGAGCATTATCGAATCTATTAAAAACACATAACGACAGAACCGGTCTGGCGGCACGTCGCTTCGTCGGGAACATGAAATATATGTGTTCGAAAATAAATACCTAAACAGCTGTGTATAGTATCGTAGTTTACAAACAAAGAGTGACGTCACACGGCAAGATGGCGGCGCGCGTGCGCGCTGACCGAGCGACGCGCGTCGCCTTCGCGGTTCTACTCGCACCAGGGCTGCCGCAAACCGTAAACCGCTTTCAGGCTGGATATAGCCCTTTTTAACCGCTTCAAAAAGGAAGAGAGTCCCAATTCAACTGTATATATTTTGTGTATGTTTCTGTCTTCTATTTTCTTTAATGTACACAAAAAGTAATATACTGTTACGAGTTGTAGGACTCGAAGTAAAAAGCCGTTGGAATTATTATATAGTAGGGTTGTAACGGAACTTCGCTTCCGCCTCCGTTACTGCGGAAGTTCCGCAAAAAATCGTACCTCCACCTCCGCATCCGTGTAATTTTTTTGCGGAGTCATAACGGAGGTTTATTTACGAATCATACGCAAGCAGCGACGCTCGCGACGAATCAGCCGTCCGACCGCGCGCAGCAAATGAACAAAAATCAATGCGTGCGCGGCGGGAACGCGGTTGGGGTGGGGCGGGGGGCTTGCAAACGTCATTTGTCAAATGAATGATGCGCTACAGGAATCAACCTGTCGAATTGCTTAGACGCGTTAGACGTACGTACGAAGTTTTACTGACGCGATGTAATGTATAAACCATAAACTACTATTTTTTCTACATCCAATTTCACTTCCGCCTCCGCCTCCGTTAACCTCCGCATCCGCGGAGGTAAAACCCGTCGCCTCCGCATCCGCCTCCGCCTCCGCTAAGAAGGCCTCCGTTGCAACCCTATTATATAGTTTATTAGAACTATACAAACATGTATAACACAGGTACAAATATAACCGAACACTGTAAGTCCAAACGTAATGCATGTCACTAAAAGTTTCCCGACTGTAGTCCACACGTCTTGCTTCGCTCGTGGTTATCACTCGACTGTCTCATCTCTTAATTGGGGAGTTGCTTTATACCGTACAGATGCAATATGTCTGCCTGGCCGCGTGGACCGACTTTCCTAGAATCAGTTTGAACTTTAAATCCGAGACACCTGGCAGTGATCATAATATAACAATAGGCCGTATAAGATTACAATACACAATGGGCTGTTTTTTGTTTTTTTAATCACAAATTGTAAACATAAAATAAACAAAAGAAGTCCAAAAAATGAAAGGTAATAAAATGTGTTTCTACAGGTATGCAGGTGTGAATTTGTCTTTGTCAGCGTCTAGGTCGTAACAATATAAAGAATCCGCATGCAACCATTCACGGTCCTAGCCCCAGTATTCTGGGGCTGTACGTAGATCAGTCATATCCGTCAGTCAGTCAGTGAAGCCAATATACGAGTAGATAGCGTTTTATACACTAAATCACTAAGTTGGCAGCCCTGACGTGTACACACGTGTGCCATATACACCCACACGTGCGCGAATGCTTGTACGATGAGATGACTACGATTTTAACGCGGAAGGTGTAGTTAAATTTTTTGAAGAGGAACGAGGAAGAGTTATTTGGTCACGTTGTAGTCAAATTTGGCTTATTTTTTGAATTTTGAAAAAAAAATCATTATCTTATAATAATCGGCAGACAAAGCCACGTTATAGGTAACAATTAAAACAACGATTTCCGTGATCACGGCTAACAATAAATAACATTAAATAAAATGCCGCGCGTAAAACCGTTAAAACGTAGTTTTTATGTATACAAGTTGCAAAAACTTACGAAAATATTACGTTAAGAATTATGTTTTGTTTAGTGCACGAGTTCAGCAGACAGGCAGACGGCCCACTTGATGGTGAAGAGGTTACCATCACCTATGGCCATTCGTAACATCAAAGGTGCTACCAATTTGCTACCGCTCTCTCTAGTGGCCTCTGATGCCTGAACACAAGAAGGGTTTTTTTTAGTTCAGCAGACAGGTAGACGGCCCACTTGATGGAAAGCGGCTACCATCGCCTATGGACACTTGCAACACCAAAGGTGCTACAAATGCGCTGCTGCAATCTTAAAGAAGACTGGAACCTGGTCACTAATGCCGAAACACAACTCAAGGTTGCTATGGCGACATACTCTAGACCAGGGGTGGTAGCCATCCAGTCGGGCAAATGCCCTACCACCTGGCTGTGGGTTGTTTTGTCGCCTCTTACGAAAGGCCGCCCCAACGCAGGAAATTGTATTCTTTCGTCGTCCTTTCGTGCACGGATAAGAGGTTGTTATGGTGGTATTTTTCTGGACCTAGAAGTGGTAGTCATCTAGATAATTATTATATCGAGGGCTTCATAACAAATGGGCGTACAGAAAAAAATAGTTTTACACAAGGGACAAAATTGTGAATAAAACAAAACTAGATGATTTTATAAATCTGATTTGGAATACCCTTCTATTTAGGTACAGTTGCATACTGGTAAGACTTTCTAAACTGTAACATGCATAGATTTTAGTAAACAACAAACAAATGGCATTATTGCGTATACCCATTTGTTATGAAGCCCTCGATATGTACTTGTAACGAAAACTTTGAAAATACTACGTTGTATATCCCCAGACTAAGCAACTAAGCAAGTTAGGCTTGTGTTATGTGTACTATACAAAGGATCATGCTAGGGCCGATTTCAGACACCCAGACCGTAGTAAATAACGTAAAGTTCGTAAACGAAAGGAGACGGATACGCTGCGATATAAACTTGGGGCCAGATTGTAAAAGAAGACATTGTAAAAAAGATAATATTAGATTTTTTTATTATATTGATATGTTTTATGATTAATTATGGTGGCTTTAGTTATTGTGATTGTATTAATCGTGTGGTGCAAGTGTTTTCATATTATCAATTGTTGAAATTCATTAATTCATTATTTTAGTTGTGACCTTATTTTTAACATTACTCATCTTAACATCAACGCAGGTGTAGCAGTATCGTAATAGGAAACTTCACACTTCATGTCCGACAGTGGACAACGAATGGGCATAAAAGTTGCTCGCTGTTCCACGCAGTTCCTCAACACGTGTTACATATACAAAAAGTAACAGTAAAGCGTAATGTCACGGCGTGTGAGAACCGACCGACCTAAATATTGGCCGCCGGGTATTTAGGGCTGGCCCTTGTGCTGTTTCCGTAGCCCTGATGATGGTTCTTGCATCTATAATATCAGCCTATAAATGTCCCACTACTGGGCTCGGGCCTCCCATTATTGTTAGTGATGTACGTTACATCTATGTTGGTAGGACAGACAGAACAGAATACAAAAGCAGAAAAAACAGCCTACTCCACACCTTTCCTTCGACACTAGATGAATAAACAAGTGTTGGGTAGGACATGTGTTTAAAACGAGTTCATAAGGGTAACATGACGTTTTGTACTGATCCATTACAATGGAACACTCAAATGAGGCGAGGAGATTTGTACGGTTTGAACCGCGGCAGTACATTTGAAGCGATGGGCCGGTGAGGCGGTGAACGTCATTCCCACATTTGTCCTGTTCAAAACTTCTAGTTCGGAAATGTTCGTTAAGAATCGGAAGTGGTCGGCTTCGGTCACCTCATTTTACTAGAAACCGTACTATGTACATGTCGTGGCGTTATTATACTGTTGTAGGATGAGCTTCGTTCAGTCTTTCCTCTTAAGTTTGAGGCGTGAGTAGTAGCAACGCCACCAAAATTTTAAAGACTTAAATCTTTTCCCATGAGGGTAGGCAAGGAATAGATCTCCACTTGCGACGATCCTTACAAACAACTTTCGCTTCATCTACTATCATTATCCTCTTCATACATGCACGTTTATTTGATATGCTCTTTACCTGACCTCGTTTTAGCACTTCTGTTATTTGATCATGATGTGTACGTTGTGGTCTACCGATGCCAATTGTACCATACACTTGTTTTGTGATTCTATTTTCATCCATCCTATCTAAATGCCCAAACCACTTTAACATTCCTTTTTCAACTCTTGTTATTATATCTTCTTTAAATCCACAACGTTCCTTTATTACACTGTTCCGTAACATATAATTCATGCTTACCTCACAAATACATCTCAAAGCTCCCATTTCATTGCCTTAAATTTTCAAATTTCGAGCCGTATCAGTACAAATGGGTTTTGTACGGGACAAATGTACTGGCTCACACGTGTACTTCACCCAGTATCGAACACGCCATGCTTTACTGCCACACAAATATCAGCGGTGTCAACCCTAAGGGACATTATGCGGCCAGACCGACCATGTAACGAACTTCGCATATAAAGTATATAGATATTTATGCACCCTTAAGATATTGCTAACGTAAAATCAATCGCCGCTTCCACGTTTCTCACGTATCACATTTTGTCACTGCATAAATTAACTATTAAACTTCGTTGAAAACCGTTTACGGCTATGTCCGGTTTATTAACAGCTTCTTCAGTCGTTAACACAGTGTAAACTCCATGTAACGTCACTCGATTTAACGCTCTTTGATTTCGGTAAAGATACTTTTACAACCTAGGCGCCGACAAAGACAAAACTTGTTTTTGGCCGCTTGCGGCCGAACTATTAGCCAGGTGTTGCGGATTAAGCCTGGTGTGCATCGACATATAACCAATGGTTAAAATGAAATAAGCGCTAAAAATATATTGCGAAACATCGATTCTTTTAGTTTAACCACCGGTTAAATGTCGGTGCTCACCAGCCTAAGTCGACTACGATACGGGCACATTTGTATCTGTGAGGTATTATAAAACGAGGGCCCGATGGAGAGATGGCTATTAAGCGACGATTACGATACGGGCGTGACGTGTGTCCATAACGAGAGTCTAATAGTGACGGACTTTGCGCGTTTTATTGAATCACGACCTTCTGCATTAAGTTTGGATTTGATGTGTTCGGTTATATTTGAACCTGTGTTATACGTGTTTGTATAGTTCTAATAAACTCTATAATAACGCTAATGGCATTTCAATTCGGGTCCAAACATCAAACTCGTAACAATACTACAGACGACGGTGACCACTTTCCACGAGCCGGATCGTCTATCAGAAAAAGTGCGGTGTCAGAAGACGAAGGCACCTATAGAGACCTTCAAGGCGTAGTATATGAATAGAGTCGAACAAAACGCACCTTTTTTTGTTGTGCACGGGCACAATGGCTGAGTAATACAGCTGCATGTTCCTTTGTCGCCAGCTCTTTGTGTTATATGACGCATGCCGATTGCAAAATCTGCGCAAAGGTTGTGCTTGCTCAACTTTACGCCCAACGCAGTTTCCAATCGCTGATAGATGGATAATGAATAGTGAGAAGCAATGATCTATCATTTATGATTATAGCTAGCTAGTTAGACGCTAGAGCTAGACATATTTCTAGCCGTTCCTTATCAATCAATCAATCTTTATTTGCAAAAACATAAGTACATGACTAGGTATTATATAATATAAAGTTTCCAGTATGTTTTGTCATTTGCATGAGGTGCTTACATTCACTATAATGGCTTAACCTTGCAGGAACGGAGAAAGAATACAATTTCCTGCGTTGGGGCGGCCTGTCGTAAGAGGCGACAAAACGACCCACAGCCAGTTGGCAGGGCATTTGCCCGACTGGATGGCTACCACCCCTGGTCTAGAGTATGTCGCCATAAAGAACTTGAGTTGTGATCCGGCACTAGTGACCATGTTCCAATAAGAGAACGGCAGCGCATTTGCGGCACCTTTGGTGTTGCAAAAGTCCATAGGCGATGGTAACCGCTTTCCATCAAGTGGGCCGTCTGTCTGTCTGCTGTAGTCTTTCCCAAAGTGGGCGATAACGCCTTCTTGTGGGCGCTGCAGGCCTAAAGGGGGGCGGTAAGAGACCCAGAAATAAAATGGGGGCGTTGTGTAGAGGCTTCGGGGGGGGGGGGATTTGAAATTTCATCTAGCTAGGAGGACTCTTAGACACCGACTGAACTCTCGACTACAACTTGTGAACATCAACTAATATTAATTTGGTCAAACTTGGTTCGATATATCAAGTTAACTTTTGCAGGCTATAGTAAAAGTCTTGTTTAGAATGAATGTTTAATGTCCGCTAATATAGCTCACAATAATCAATTAATTTAATTTGACGTTATAGTAGTTTTTAAGAAAATGGGGGCACTAAAAATAATTTATTCTCAAAGTGGGCAGCATACAAAATAAGTTTGGGAACCACTGCTCTAGACCAGGGATGGTAGCCATCTAGTCGGGCAAATACCCTACAACCTGGTTGTGGATTGTTTTGTCGCCTCTCACGACAGGCTGCCCCAACGCAGGAAATTGTGTTCTTGTCTTCTCCTAAGCGATTATCCCGCCACGGCGACTTGCCCGCGTTGCCAAACATCCTGGTCACACTTGTATAGCGAGGGAAAAACTGCGAATGTGTGAAATAACTATATTCTAGTATAAACAAGAAATCGATTGGGTAATTAATATTGCAACTCCACTTTGCAATTACTCAGCACTACAGTCATTGTGCAGTGAAATTGCATTGTCAAGGTAATTCGATTTTATTACTCATATTTATTATAGCGATCTGATGGCCTGATTACTTAAACGACAGTTCAAACCCAGAATCAAGTAATGAATCATTTACTCAATAATTTGAGTCTGTTTTCCATTATAGTGTAATATCTTCTGTTCTTCTTCTTATATATAACTATGAATGTTTGTCTGCATGTCCTTTATAGGGATGCAACATCGCTCATAAAAAACATCGATGTTAGGATATCGATGTTTTCAAAAGTGAAACATCGATGTTACAAATATCGACGTTTATGAACGATATATCGATGTTTATGAACGATGTTTTTTTATCACTGTTTACATAAACTTTTGACGCTTGTTCCTGCGATGCAAATGAATTATCGTTTTTTTTAACATCGATGCATCGCCCAAACCAGTTTAGCAAACCTTTCTTAATTCTTGCTTTCACTAACATCATCCTTTTACACCACTGTCAGTCCATCTTCCAAAGAAATACCACACTTATTTCTCAATGCTCTAATTCCTACTCAATACTATGTTTATACTATTTATATGTCTTTTGTTTTACCCAACATTAACTACCGTACTTACTATTCAACAGCGTGGGCACACACTAACACATCCTTATCACCATTTGAAATAAATATACTACATCTAGGAAAAATTGTCATTTTTATTAGAAATGAAAGAAATAGGTATAATAATCAACTTTTACATTATAAGTTATTATTGGCAATAAGAAATATTTTGAAAAAATGATATAATGGAAATCTATGTAGATCACAGATAGAGCGCAAGATGACTATGTAAGATAAAACATTGTTCATAAAATATCGTTCTTAAACAACGATGTATCGTCAATGTTTTGGTTTCAACATCGATGTTAAAACATCGATTTTTATGAACGATAAATCGATGTTTGGAAACATCGATGTTTTATTTTCATCCCTAGTCCTTTATAGAATCGTAAACTTCACATTTGATCATGTGATGATGTTCAGCAAAGTTGTTGTGCATGAGCCAGAGAAGGTTTCAGAGTTGGTTCGCAATTGGATCCGGTAGGTAGCGCTGCTGTCGGCATATCGATTGAAGCTTTTCCGGGCGGTACGCCGACTGCCGGGACAGCTAGTGTAATATAAATATTCCATTACGATGTTTCCCTTCACCGTCGTTAACATGTGGTAATTGTAACAACATGCACATAAGGTTAGAAAACTGCTAAAGTGGTGCATGCGTTCCGGACAGGACTCGAACCCGCGCCCTTTGACTCTGGGACGCCTGCGCTAGCCATAAAGAAAACCGTTTTAATTTTGTGAAACCCCAAGGAAGAGTGCAGTGGCGGTGACTGGCGAGTTAAGTTACTCTTCCCTTGCTTCCTTTTGGTGGTATAGATCGAAGATGGAAGAGAAACGAATTGTTTGTAAAGAGATAATATAATGTATTTATTTTTTGCAATACAGTTTTAATGACACAGATAATTCTATATTTCTCAACACGTCCTCTTCTACGCCTCTTTGCTTTCTCCTAAGTTAACGTTATCCCACGGGAAACCGCACCTTTTCCGGGATAAAAGTAGCCGACGCATGTAATCTCTGTGCCAAATTCCATCCAAATGCATTCAGCCGTTGCGGCGTGATTCAGCAACAACATCTATCGAAACTTTCACATTTATATAATGTGGAGAGATAAATTTATATATACATGAAGCAAAAACTTTGTACCCTTTTTTTACGAAAATTGCGCGGAAAGAGGAGTATGAAATTTTGCACACTTAAAGTTTATACAGAGAACAAGCGACAAATGCTATTATTTAAATAAAATATGCATAAAAATACATTAAATCAATAAAAAAAACATTACACACACTACCATGTTGTTTGTTTATTGTTCAAGTCAAATTAACAGTGTATCCTTGGAGGAAATCTGTGATTATAGAAGTACTAGCAGTGCTGGCGACGTCGTTTGCGTGGAATTCGTTTTCAAAACCCCCCGGATTTTGAAACATTCTTCCTTTGTGCTCCGCTGCTATTGGTCTTAGCGTGATGATATATAGCCTATAGCCTTCCTCGATGGATGGGCTATCTAACACTTACATAATTTTTCAAATCAGACCAGCAGTTCCTGAGATTAGCACGTTCAATCAAACGGTCTTCAGCTTTGTATATTAGTATAAGATTTCGCAAAAAGCAGCATACCGCCGCCGACAGGCACCCACACCGCAAAGTGGGACACAGAACAGAGGCGGTTCGAATAACGCCACAGCTACAATGAGTATCTGCTGCGGCGGCCTACAATCTGTTACAAGGCCTCACGGCATGCGGTTTAGGTCACTGCCTTTTTTTATAAGGAAACAATGTTTTTAAGCCACTATCGCCCTACACACCGAACGTTTCACGGCCTCTGCGGCCGAGTGGGTCGAATGCATAGATAATAAATACACTACCTACATAATTATTATAAGCTTTTTAAAAAAGGTTTTTAAATACAAGCCTACGGACTCTACCTCATAGGTGGCGGGGAAAACGGGGGACCTTTTCTACCTGCTTAACATTCGATAAGTTAAATTTGGTAAGTTCTATGGTAAAGAAAAGAGTTAGGAATGAATAAAAAAATTCTCACTTTTTTGCTTATAACTTCTTTAATTTTTGATTTAGGGCAAAATGTTATATAAACATATTTGTAGGCAAAACAATTTTCTACAAATTATGACTTTACAAATTTTTTGTAAGACGCATAGTTTCCGAGATATCGCGAAAAAAGTGTTTTCATCACTTTTTCCAAGATGGCGGCCGGGGGACAAGGGTGGCGACCCCACAAAATTGAGGTTAAGTTTCTATTGACGCTTCACATATGTCCCAATAATAAAATTGCGTCCTCTAACAAATGCAATATTCTGCCCTTAAACTGTAAGATTTCAATGGAGTAATGAGCATCTAGCATAAAATAACAATACATCCCTCACCTCTCGCGGTAGATGGTATCTCAATCGGTATTAAATTGCGATAAATACCACTAGATGGCGCTTCAGTCGATAGTTCCATAAATTCCACTAGTTGGTACTTTTAACTTGTTCTAAATAGGAATCATGAATTTATTTAAATTAATTCTATAAATATAATAGAATATACTTTAATAAAACTCCGTCTTAACGATTTTAAGCGTGGTAATTTATTAGATTTATATTATTCCGACGTAATGGCCACTTTTCAGGAGCCCTGATCACGGAAGAAAAGCCCCCTCAAGTTCTACTTAAAGAGGTTCTACTGTACATCAAAATCGGATAAAAAATATCTACATCTTTATAAAAAACAGATAAATAGTATTGTATTTTAACACAAGCTTTTATTTAACTTGCAATGGATGTGTATGTATGTAAGTTCGGGTGGAATCTTGCATGACCAACTTCCCACTTTCCGATTGAGCTGAAATTTTGCACGCATATGTATATAGCGTGACAATGCAATAATATGGTACTATGGAGCTGATCTGATGATGGAGTCGGAAGGTGCCCATAGGAAATCTCCTGTACTAAACAAGATAGACCCGTCGTGTTTGGGCTCGTTTTACTTGTCTTGGCTAGCACTCTGCTGCTACATGATATCCAGGATCTCAAGTTTGTATTTAAAAACCTTTTTTTTAAACAAGTACTACTCTATTTTATTCACAATAAAATAATAATGCATCTAAAAAAGGACCGCGTCTATAGAATCCGCCATGGCCCGAATAATCCTCAAGGGCGTCGGCGGTGATACGAGCCTTAATAACTCACGCATATGCCGATCTGTTTACAGTCTGCAGGCACCCACACCAATCCAGCCATCTGGCACCTCCCGCATCCCTACCTGTCTCAAAACCTGCCACCCTCGTCAGATTTCTAATATACGCGATCTCTTTCCAACAGCGAGCGTGTAACAGAGACGCAAGATCGCAGCTTGTAACTTTCGTATCATTCTTTTGAAAGGACCAAACCAAGGACCTCGTTTTGTGGCCGCAAAGTGCAAAGGTTTTTTTTACTGCAATCTCGGATGCTGTACTTTCTTTTTACAAGCTTTTATTTAACTTGAAATGGATGTATGTAATGTATGTGTTCGGGTGGAAACACTAGTGTGCCGCGGTACATACTTTGTGGAACACTGATCTAGCCAACGATTCCAGCATGACTACTACGTCAGAAAGTTGTTTCATGTCCCCCCCCCTACTTGTGTTAATTTCGCAACTACAAAACGCTCTATGGCGTATGTAGGAAGAAAACGAGACAAGGACGAAACACCCGGAATCGTTCGCGAATCGCGATTACGCGAAAACGTATGAAAAAACATTTCGATAAATAAAAATGTGAGAGATAACGCAAGTTCCGTGCGAACTGAAGGTCTTGCATGTCAATTACGCTCGGTTCCCATACGGTTTTATAAAGACGAATATATCAAGCGTCCGTGTGAGAGTCGGACTGGCACTTAGCACAAGCCCAATTCTGCTGTTACTATCTCGTCATAACTGCCGGATGGTAACTCATAGAGCAATAGACAGGTGGTAGGCCGTTTTAATTGATCGACAACAAATTCTTAGACTTAAAATCTGCGCTGTTATCCTGGAAATCCTGCGGGATATTCCCAGGAGCGTATTGAAGTTCTTCGGGTGCATAAAGATTAGCTTATTCTGGCACGGTTTTCACATAGCTTACATTCTTTGTTAAACACTGTGGTAGTCTTATCTGTGTCCCGGGGATTTCAAGTCAAGCTTGGACGACTATTATATTATATTGTTACGAGTTGCAAGACTCGAATTAAAATGCCGTTGGATTTATTATAGAATTTATTAGTACTATACAAACACGTATAACACAGGTACAAACATAACTCAAACATAACACTAAACATAAGGTATAAACACAACCATTCCAAACTTAATGCACGATTAAATCAATCGCAAAGTCTATCAGTAACGTCTTGCTTTGCTTGTGGCTATCGGTAGACTGCCTCATCCCTCCATTGGGGCATTGCTTTATACTGTACAAATACAATATGTCTGCTCGACCGCGTGGACTGAATTTCCTAGAAACACACCAGAACGAATGCAAGGATAATGGTCGACGATGTTATGCTAGAACAAGGGAATTTGAAGTGAACAAGTGTGTATATCTTGGATGTGCTTTTAGCAGGGATGGAAGGTACACCGCTGACATAGAAAAAAAGAGTAAATTTGGGGAATAGTGTGAATGGAGCGTTAGGTAAACTTCTAGGCGCTAAGAACCTCACCCTGAAGGCACAGCTTGTCATATACAACGCGGTGCTGGTACCTACGCTCACGTATGGAAGCGCGAGTTATGTATGGAATAGAGAGCACGAAAGTAGAGTAAACGCGGTCGAGATGCGAGCACTGCGCAAAATCTGCGGAGTGACGCTCGCGGACCGCGTTCGTAATACCGAAGTAAGAAAGAGAGTTGGTCTGAAAGAGAGTGTCGGGGTGAAGGTAAGGAAAGGAATGCTCCGGTGGTTCGGGCATGTGGAAAGAATGTATGATGAAAGAATGACTAAACAGATATACAATGCAAAAGTGGATGGATGCAGAAGTCGCGGAAGGCCACGACACACCTTCCATCATCAAATTGGTCGTGTATTAGCAGGTGATGTCAGGAGCCTTAAGAACAGACGAGCGTGCATGACAAGAGCTATGAATGTCAAAGAAGCAAGTGAGGTGTGTAAGAATAAGCCTGTATGGCGATCTGTTGTTCGTTCCTACCCCGCAAGGGACCTGGCGTGAAGTTATGTATGTACACCTGGGTACTGACTACCATAAAAGATTACAATACACAATGGGCTGTTTTTCTCGTCACGAATTTTAAACACAAAGTCACAATTCCTCAAAGGTAAATAAAACGTCTGCAGGTGTGAATTTGTCTATTGTCGTCGCTCAGGTCGTAACAATATTATGTTTACAAAAAAAGATAGGCAATCTCTGCATATATGTAATTACTTCACCTCACTGACCGGCTGACTAAAGTAGCAGCAATACAACAGCCCAAACTACTGGAGCTGTGATCCTGAACATTTGCATGCGGGTCGCTTCTATATACCGTAGCTGCGCCACTAAGGATTGTTTTTTATATTGCAGGAGTTCAGCAGACAGGCAGACGGCCCACTTGATGGAAAGCGATTACCTATGGACATTTGCAACACCAAAGGTGTTACAAATGCGCTGTTACTCTCTAAAGGGAGACTGGAATCTGGTCAGTAATGCCGGAACACAACTCACGGTTGTTATGGCGACATACTTTAGACCAGGGGTGGTAGCCATCCAGTCGGACGTCCAGCATCCAGATTTAAATTCGTCATTTTCAATGTAAGTAGCATGAAATTTAGTACACTTGCTGGTTACAAGCACATGCAAAAGCGTGTAAGGTTACATTTTGCTTGTTACGTAGGTTACCTACGCATGCATACGCACGCATCAGCATGTTATCTATAAATTAGTACGTGAAGAGAAAACTTTTAACCCCTTTTTGCGAAAATTTGGCAGACGGAGGAGTATGCAATTTCGCACACTTATAGTTTACTAGCTGTCCCGGCAGACGTTGTCCTGCCTTAATTTGCCGATTGCAGAGCTACCTACTGGATCCAATTGTGAGATAAAAACTATCCTATCTTTGAAGTTGGATCAAACTGCACATGGTGTGCAAATTTGATTAAAATCGGTTAAGTAGTTTAGGAGTTCATCCCGGACAAACAACGTGACACATAATTTATATATATATATTAAGATATAGAAGAGTGCAGCATGCTATTATTTTTTTAATTACGCATAATAATACATTATAATACATTACACACTACCATGTATTTGACACATACACGCATATATACTCTTTATTGTTCAAGTCAAATTAACAGCCTTGGCGAAATATGCAATTATAGAAGTCTTTGACATTAATTACTATGGTCGAATTTCGAACACGAGCGACCACTAGCTCCATTGTACTTCAAATCAGGTTGGCTTCGACTCATCTCTGTGTTTAGCTGGCCAGTTGCCTAGACAATATGGACGTAGTTTCTTTGTCATTATTAAATGTAAAAAACCGAGGTGTTGTGAATAAAATAAAGATACCGCTTGAGAGTTTTTGGCTATTTCTAAAATGTGTAAAATTACTCTAAAATGTACAACAGTTGTAGGATATTGATAGATTTTGAGTAGTAATTATGCGTTTTTGTGAGAAATGTGAACTGTCTAGTCAAATGTGGCCTTTTGAGTTGTCACAAGAGCTCCGGTGAATGGCTTCAGTCGATAAGCTACAATTCAGCTGAGCAATACATAGGCTTAAGAAAATGAAGAAATGTTATTGTAATCTAAGATCTGGCTTAAAGACCTAGCTGCCAAGCCATAAACTGAAATAAATAAAAGCTACTGCTCAGGGCTTGTCACGCGGCGCAGGGCAAACTCTAGTTGCCATATAAAATTGCGGAACTAAAAAAAGTCCGCCCGCGCCGCATCCGCCGCGCGCCTCACCCCGCTCCCGCCCGACGTGCGCGGGCGCAGGTAGCGACCTTCGGGTTCAACGCACCCGCCGCGCGAGAGCCGCTCCCGAAATATAAGACAGACGCGCACACATACTGGCCTGTGTTTGTTACTCATTGTCTTTTTGCAAGTTGGGAGTATCACTTTTTGGGTAGGCTGGATTGACCATTGGCATAGTGTGCTTAATATTTTCTTAAGTTTTCGCGACTAGTACACCTAATATAACTACGTTTTAACGGTTTTGAGCGCGGTATTTTATAAATAACTAACTGTCCCGGGAAACGTCATCCTGCCGGAAAAAGCTTCAATCGATATGCCGACAGCAGCATGTAGGAACTGTTCACATGTCAATTAAGTCGAGGTAGCGTAGTGGCTAGCGCACGCGTCCCAAGCTCAAAGCGCAAGGGTTCGAGTCCTGTCGGAAACGCATGCAACACTTAGGCAGTTTTCTGACCTAATGTGCATATTGTTACAATTATTATTACCACATGCTAACAACAGCCAACGAAAACATCGTAATGGAACATTTATAGATAGATAGATAGATAACTCTTTATTGTACACCAATACAAACATGAACTTAAGACTAAAATTATATCTAGTTATGTACAAAGGGCGGTCTTATCGCTAAAAAGCGATCTCTTTCAGACAACCCCAGAAATGAAATTACACTAGCTTTATATTACACTAGCTCTCCCGGCAGACGTCGTCCTGTCCCGAAAAAGCTTCAATCGATATGCCGACAGCAGCGCTACCCACCGGGTCCAATTGTGAACCAACTCGGAAACTTTCTCTGGCTTATGCACAGCAACTTTGCTAAAGATCAACAAATGATCAAATGTGTAGTTTACGATTCTATAAAGGACATACAGACAAACATACATTTTTGTTTGTCAAGATATAAAATAATTTAAGTTGATGAAGCGAAAAGTGTTTTTCAGGATCATAGCAGGCAGGAAATGGCTAAAACATAGTTTAGCTATATGTATGTGCTTACAAAAGCAAGTGAGGTGTGTAAAAATAATGGCGCTCTGTTGTGTGTGCCTACCCTGCAAGGGACCTGGCGTGAAGTTATGTATGTATGCTTACAAAAAATTAAGAATATACTGCTCAAGATGATGTTGCCAGCATGGCTCTACTTTGTCCAAAATATATTTGTAGAAATAATGAAAAACAAAAAATTTATTGAAATCAATTTTTCAAAATTATATCAATGTATCAAAAAATAACATAATAAGTCTGTGTGTAGTTTTCTTACAGCTTACATGTGTGGTCAATAAAGACTTTTAGTTGAATTACATCAGACAGGCAGACCTAATGGATAGTGTTTTATGAGTTCAAACTTCTTTAGAAACATTGTAATTTGAAACTGAAATGAAAAGAGACACTGAAAAGAGATAAACACATAAATCCATAGGACTAAATCTGGGAGAGAGAGATAGGGAAGCTGGTTTTTGGTTTTAATACTTGGCTATTGAAAAGTGGCCGAAATGTCAGATTAACAAAAATCAAATTTCATAATAAGTCTCCTTAATAGGGCAGAATTAAAGGGGTGGGAAGTACCCAACGCCATTTCCGGCTGCCCGAGATGCATATTTTATTTTTAAAAATGCAGGTAAATACCAGGTTTTCTGGATGGTCAAAAAAATAGACACAAAGGCTAAGCTATAAGGGCAGAAATCAGAACTGTCTGTCAAATGAAGCCACCCACTGAAGTGGGGTAGACTTCAGTGGGTGGCTATAAGTAGCTGAGACTCTTATTTTATTAAATTGAAAAATACATGTACCTTTGGCAGATGGAAATTGTGGACGGTGGCCCTTAATTCTACCTTAAGGAGGTAAGGTAATATGAAATTTGTTATTATTATTATGTTTATGTAAAGAAATCGATTTAACTCTGTCAACCGGAAATTATGGGAGGTGACTCCTGCACACCCACCTACCCGATGATCAGGGTGCAAAAAACAAAAGGCAACCCAAATAAACTACGACCCCAAATCCAGATTTCTTCCACCTTGTACCCTGATTTAAAACACCTCAAGAAGACTTGACCACAGAAGTCCCAGAATCAATTCAAAATGGGGTAGAATGTAAAATCAACCTTTTTTTGTTATTTATTTTAGTAAAGACTAAACCCAGAGTTTGCTATTCAAATTCAAAAGTTTTTATTCCAAACAAGTTCCACTGGACACCACTTTTTAAGACAGGGAATTTTGTTTGTGCCTGCCTTTAGCTGGGGAGTTTCTTACTTCTTCTCTCCTTAAGAGCAATGACATGTTGCGAAGTGGTTTACACAGAATAGGCAGTAAAATAAAATATATATAGATATATATAAAATAAAGATATATGTATGACCTTCAAAAAGTGTTCTCCAGTGGAACTTAAATTGAATTAAAACTTTTGCATTTGAATTTGAAAAGGTCCTATATGCAAGTTAATATTTAATTTTAGAGAGAGAGAGAGAGAGAGAGATAACACTTTATTGCAGACCAAAATATACAATTACAAAAACAGGAATTTACAATATTTTCTAGGCAATACAACAGGCTGCCTTATCACTCAAAGTGATCTCTTCCAGGCAACCTAAATCAAAAACAAATTTGAATCAGGCGATGTAGGTGGTGGTATATATATATACAAATACAATAATATGTCAAAATACATAATAATAATAAAATAATAACAGCTCCTAACTGTCCCACTGCCGGGTTCGGGTCTCCCGATTTAGGGGAATGGATAGTATACCCGCCACACTTGTCCAAGGCGGCTTGCCAGGTTTAACACATTGGTTATCTCGATGCGCAGGTTGCATCACAATTTTGTCCTTCAACATTGTTAGCATGTGGTAATTGTAACAATATACATGTTAGGTCAGAAAAAGGCCTAAGTGGTGCATGCATTCCGGCCAGGATTGAATGTGCGCCCTTTGAGTTTAAGATGTGTACGCTGGCCATTACACTACCACAACTTAAGTCAAAATACATAAGATATTATAATAAATGTATTAGCATGATTATACTGTGTCAATCAGACATAGCTATTTGTGGACAAATAATGTTAATTTTATTACCTATTCTGTGTACACTGTTTCACAACACGTCATTGCTGTTAAAGAGAAGAAGCAAACAGAAACTCCCAAGCAACATGTCCAGCTAAAAATTGTTTTTAAAATCACTCTTTTAAAAAAAATCAATGTTATACAGAAGTTTGTTACACAATTACTTCTCGAAGAATCAACGAAGTTGTAGTAATCAGTGCATACTCGGTAAGACAAAGATTTAATAAAAGGAAAGAGAAATACTATCTTATAATATAAAATACTTGTGTCACAATGTTAGTTACCATACTCCTCTGAAACGGTTTGACTGATTCTCAGGAAATTTTGTGTGAATATTGGGTAGGTTTGAGAACATCTATTTTTCACCTGCCTAAATGTTAAGGGTAGTTTCAGATTAAATTTTTTTTTTATGATACAGCATTAAAAAATACATACAAACCTAAATTTTCAACCCTCTATGATCAACCCCTATTTTTTATTTGTTAAATATTGATTCAAGCTTTTCCCGGCAGGATGACTTCTGCAGGGACAGCTTGTTATCTTTATTGTAATGATGAGATATATGCAAATTTTATACTGCAACATATCTCCATAAATTCTTTACACTTGGCAATATAAACATGTTATACAGAAGATAATACGAAGGCTGGAGTGCTATATAAATGAAGTTTAGTCATTTAAATCTTCAATAGTGTAAATATCCCTTTTTAGGAAAGATACTTTTTAATTTGGTTTTAAATTTAGTGAAAGGCAGTTCTAACATTTAATTCAGACTCTTATTGAAGTGTATACCTCCAAGAAAAAGGATGGTTTTAGGGCTATTGTTTATTTATCTATAGCACATGGGTAAATTGCTTAGCTTTGAAAAACACAACATGCGTTTTGTGTACAGATTATATAAAAAAATTGAGGGAGAACACAGCAAAGAATAGGATATTTGCTGGGTTTGCAAAATACAGATTATACATTGAACATTCTCATTGACATGCAGGCATTTGCAATATCAAAAATGTGACTATCCTGATATTACGACCACAATAGAAGTTGGGTAGTTTCCTTTAGATGTAATTATTGTACGATTACACCAGAATGAAAAGTGAAATCTGAAGTTCATACGTCATCCTGCAGTCACTTTCTACCATTACAATTATGAAATTTTCTGGTTAAAATACCTGTAGTTTTGTTCGTAGTCCCAGTAGTCCTTGTAACGCGGGTGCCAGCGTGGGCCCCCGCGTGAGTAAGGCCTTCTCGAGCCTCCTTGGCTCATGCTTTCGATATCATAGCAGCACTTATTGATCCGCGCCAAGCAGCGCCTTTGCACACATAAAACCACCACTACACCACAAGGAAACACGAATAAAGTCGACTGCGACACTTTTGCTTCAAAAACGATATCTCAAGCTAACAAAAAGTATTAGGACTCCGTCGCACGTCGGAGCCCTAGCAAATTGTTTTGGAGTACTGCAACAACATGAAGTTAGCTATGATCACGAAGCAAGCACGACAACGTCACAAATCGAAGTGACCTCTACAGGACTTGAACAGAATTACATTCAAAAATGACCGCGAAAGTACACAATTAATTTAATTAATTACGCCCACGATAATAGCTAAGGTAATATTGATTCACGGTAGTTCACTATTTTCAATTAACACTGAAAGATATATTGATGAGTGTAGTTCAAATAGGAAGCGCAGTAAAAATTAACAACTACCAAAGTATTGATTTTATATAATTCATACGCACTACTTGCAAGTTTTTTTGTTTTTAGAATATAAAATGTCTAGGGTTATTGAGAACAAACAGAGGGCGTGTTATCGCGCACTTAAAATGGTTCGTCACCGTTCACATAATTAATGTGAATCAGACTAGGTAATCTTGTTTAGTCGTCACGCACTGGCTCACAGCTCCACCTTGGAAATTAATCACAAATAACGAACTTAAAGTTTTAATAATGAAAATTAGACTATTCTACAACGGAAACTAAAAGAAATGATGATAAAAATTCAAGATAATAACGTAACGCTATGCGCCCAGTCCGGACGACCGAGACGTAAGCCATAAAAAAAAGTTTACACAACTCGTCCAAGTGAAACTATCCAGCGCTTTATTCGCTGAAATGCAGTCTCAGAAATATGCACGTCTAAATTGCTTATAAATTTTACAGCGATAAAGCGCTGAACGATCGTCATGTTCTCCTATTGTTATTATAATGCAGCCAACATCACGCGCGCAGTGCAATGTTAAGTTAGCTACGAGTAATGTAAGCACTCCGTCTCTTTCACTCTTATTGAAAAGACAAGGATAACTGGGAAATCGTGTTTGCTTATTTCCGTGAATTTTATCAAATAATGGCGACGGGTTGTTCTCGCACGCCCCATCTTCTATAGCTCAGCAATACGCTATTTTCGTAATGACACAACGCTCAGAGGCCTACTTTCACTTAATTTCGTCTTATTTTGCAATGCGAAACGAAATTCTTGACATAACGACTGCTTTTTGAGATGTTACTCATCTAATTTTAATAAATTATTACGCGTAATGTATAAATTAAGATTCAATACAAAGTTGCGCAGTGCTTGCCACTTGTAGGTATCTAAGTGATAACTTAGAATAAATAAATAGGTTTTGTCCTCTACACATAAAAAGAATTGGAAATATTCAAATGAGTTCATGAACTTGTCTTACTTCTTTAAGTTTTAATTAGTTATTTTTGTGGTTTTTTAAGTTTTCAAGACAGTTATTCAACAGTACAATAAAATATAAAAGAAGAAAGAAAAACTGGATGTCTGCTAACGCTGGGCATACTCTAATGCCGCTAGAAGAACAGTGGGCAAATTTCATTCTGAGGTAGCATCCATTGGTGGCTTGTTGGAAATATTATATTTATATTGTTACGAGTGCGGGACTCGAATTAAAATGCCGTTGATTTTATCATAGAGTTTATTAGAACTATACAAACACGTATAACACAGGTACATGCAGAATTGCAGAAGGTCGTAATTCAATAAACGCGCAAAGCTCTTCACTAGGGTTTCCGATTGTAGTACACAATTCTCGCCTCGCTCGTGGTTATCGCTTGACTGCCTCGTTGTCTATCTGTGCAGTATAAAGCAATGCCTCAATCGAGGCATTGCAACGCATGTCTGCCCGGCCGCGTGGACTGAATTTTCTAGAAACAGTTTGTACTTTAAATCCGACACACCTGGCTAATGACTGCCATAAAAGATTACAATAGACAGTGGGCTGTTTTCTAATCACAAAGTAAACAAAAGAAGTACAAATGACGAAAGGTAATAAAATGTGTTTCTACAGGTATGCAGGTGTGTAATTGACATAGTCGGCATCGTAATAATGTATTGTATATGTCGGAGGGAAGCTATAATTGGAAAGATTGTTGACTGGATGTATAACTCACAATATCATTTGTTTACATTTTAATTACTTCTAAAATTGTTAATTTAATTTAATTTGATTTGTTAAATGTTTCTATAACTTAAAGATCGTACTAACCTAATAAAAGTTATGAATATTGTAATTTAATAAACGACCAATCAGAGCAGAGCATATGGCGGAGCGGGGTCAGACGCTCTCTATACTTGAGTAGTATCTACTTCGGGAGACGGAGTTTTTGTGGCACATTCGGTTGATGGCAATAGGTCGAGTTGGACCTTTGAGAATCTTAAAGAAAGTATTTAGTTGGAAGTATGAAGCGGTGCCCTGGACCCGCTGCTCGGTCTAAACTATGTTAAAATGTCTTTTAAATCTAAATTAAAAGTGTATAAACCGTGGCTATCGTGTTTTATGCTCGCATTTTACCCTGATGACGCCCACTAAACCTGCTATAACTAAAGATGTCGAGAGAACGAGGCCTTCTGCGACATATATGTATATTGGTAAAACGCGGTTCTCTAGAATATTTCTGTTGTGCACCATGAGGACTTGGATTTCACGTAACTGCTTATAGTACGGCCGGCGTATCTTGGCAAATGTGAACATAGGCTCTGCGAACTTAAGAGCATGTACACTCGAGTGATGAATGGGGCATACGACTCGTCAGTGAATACAATTGGTCGCCCTTCACCCTGTATTTTTTCAATGCTTTGTACTAGTTAGTCACTGCATTTTCTTCACGAGTTTACATGCGCTAAAGTTCGCAGAGCCTATGTTCACATTCGCCAATTTACACCGGTCGTATTATAAGTTTGTATTGCCAGATGGTAGACTGGGCCTTAAGGCCATCACCCGCATTTAAAGACCCCTCAACCTTGAGTGCGGAGAGGCCTGCCCAGCGAGGCGGGCCCACGCCAGCTGGGGTCGTGGAAGAAAAGCTCGCGCACGTCCCGTGTCCCGGCACATGGCGTCTGTTGGTACTAAGGGGTTTTAGTGGGTATTCCGGCTCTCCTAGCCGGCGGTCCCACACTCCCCCTCTCTTGGGGGAGGGGGGGGGGATGTCTGGGAGAGTGTTAGAACTTATGAAACTGTCTGGCCGTTTGGGAAACATCTTTGAATAATTGACCAAGTAACATATATAAAACTCAGCTTTTATATTATGACGTAAGTAGAATTATTAAATTTTAAAGGGGTCTGGCAAGGGGTTGCCACACTACAAAGTGTCTAACAACGGATGGTATGATATTCTAATAGTATCATGTAGAACATACTAAAAAAATTGCGCATTATGCTGTAATGTTTTTGGGTAGCAATTATGCTCACCTTTGCTACCTGTTACCTGTCAAAGCCACCACGGTTCGAGATTCATAATATCCAAACCTTCTGTAGGATACTTGCACAGTATTTGTTTTAGCCGTTATACTATGTGGTAGAACTGGCGATCACGGGCTCTCTCTCTAAGAAGCCTTTATCGAGATCTATCAAAACGGTTGAAAGATGTCTCACGAAACCGAAACGCTGGCCTGTATTTTGGGCAGCGCATAAGCCCATACGTGGTAATGCGGCCAGCGTTTTGGGAACGTTCCCAACTGACGGTGATTTGGGATCTATTTAATATTTGTATTTTTTATCTTTTATGAACTATATACGGCGTGTTTCACACCTTACGTCAATAAATCAGACCACGTTTTCTTCATGACGTACTCTACCCAAATACAAAAACGAATCAAGGTAGCTTCTTTGGTTTAGCCACAGGACCTCATTTTTCATTTCAGAATTTTACAACAACATGTATCTGTTATTGTGACTAAATCTGTAGGTTAGTGACCTCACGTATCATGTTGCCAGCTCGTCTCTTCATCATTAAACGTGGAAGTTGTTCATTCTTACGCACTCGCTCGCGAACCAATATTTACAAGATGTTCCCTTTTTATCGTAATTAATTTGTTCGGAAATTGCTTTTTTAAAATTTTGACATTACGGTTGATTTAATAGTACCAAAAACTTTGTATGGAGTAAGACTGCTAAAATTATGATTTATTGTCATTTTAAATGAAACACATTGTATATCTCGGAGAAGGCCTCGTGCTCGTAACATCTTCTTTAGTTATTGCAGGTTTAGTGGGCGTCATCAGGGTAAAATGCGAGCATAAAACACGATAGCCACGGTTTATACACTTTTAATTTAGATGTAAACAATATTTTGACATAGTTTAAATCGAGCAGCGGGTTCAGGGCATATATCATACTTCTAAATTCAACACTTTCTTTAAAATTCTCAACGGTCCAACTCGATCCGTTGCCATCACTCAAATGTGCCGCAAAAATTCCTCCGTCTACTAAAGTAGATACTACTCAAGTACAGATGGCGTCTTAACCCCGCTCGAGACAAATGCTGTGCTCTGATTGGTCGTTTATTAAATTACAATAATCATAACTTTTAGGACGATCTTTAAGTTATAGAAAGATTTAACAAATCAAATTAAGAATTTTCAAAGTAGTTAAAATGTAAACAAATAATATTGTGCGTTATACACAATCCGATTCATAGCTTCTCTCCGACATATATATTATTAGAATAGGCAAATAATGTAAAATAAATTAATATTTCTTGATGTAAAATTAAAAAGAGAGAGAAGAGAGAGTTGGTCTGAAAGAGAGTGTCGGGGTGAAGGTAAGGAAAGGAATGCTCCGGTGGTTCGAGCATGTGGAAAGAATGTATGATGAAAGAATTACTAAACAGATATACAATGCAAAAGTGGATGGATGCAGAAGTCGCGGAAGGCCACGACACACCTTCCATGATCAAATTGATCGTGTATTAGCAGAAGGTGATGTCAGGAGCCTTAAGAACAGACGAGCGTGCATGACGAGAGCTATGAATGTCAAAGAAGCAAGTGAGGTGTGTAAGAATGGGCCTGTGTGGCGCTCTGTTGTTCGTGCCTACCCCGCAAGGGACCTGGCGCGAAGTTATGTATGTATGTAAAATTTAAAAAAAACAATGGTTTTAAATATTTTATTTTTCAAAATAAAACGTTACATTTGATAATCTTTTGGATCGTAGAGCTCTGAAAGCAGCCTGTATATGTAAGATGGAGAACTGCCGCCCCTGGAAAAAATATATTTAAGATTTAATCACAGATTAGTCTATTTTAAATAGGAAGGTATGGCTGACAAATCCATACAATCTAACTTGCAGCGTTATCGTAAACTTTCCTACGAAATAATTAATTTTTCAAATGGCTTTGCAGAGCCAAATCCAAATTATACGAAATAGCGAAAAGCACTCAAAGGAATCTCGCGGCTGATTTTGACGAAAAATAAATTCTAATATATAAAATTCTCGTGTCACAGTTTTCGTTGCCATACTCCTCCGAAACAGCTTGACCGATTTTGATGAAATTTTTTGTGCTTATCCGGTATCTATGAGAATCGGCCAACATCTATTTTTCATACCCCTAAATGTTAGGGGTAGTCCACCCCTAAATTATTATTTTTTATTTTTACCGGGCAGGACGTCGTCTGCCGGGACAGCTAGTATAATATATTAACTGACTCGTGTCCACTTCTTTTTTTCTTGCAGGAGTTCAGCAGACAGGCAGACGGCCCACTTGATAGAAAGCGATTACCATCGCCTATGGACATTCGCAATACCAAAGCTCTCTTAAGGGTGACTGGAGCCTGGTCACTAACGCCGGAACATAACACAAGGTTGTTATGGCGACGTACTCTAGACCAGGGGTGGTAGCCATCCAGTGGGGCAAATACCCTACCACCTGGCTGTGTATTGTTTTGGCCTCTTACGACAGGCCGCCCGGCCGCAAGAAATTGTATTCTTTCTCCGTTCCTCATTTCGCAAAATATGAATAAGTAAAAAATACAACAAAATTATAATTTTTGTCTGACGTCTTATACTTGTGCAGTATAAGACGTCAGACAAAAATAACAAATATCTCTCCATTTAACGACACTTCTCTATAACGCCATGAAATGAAGTATCTTCGGTGACGTTATATGGAGTTTACACTGTAATTCAAACAAGAGTGAATATTTCTATATGATCTCTCTATTGCTGTAGAATACATGTGTAACGTTATTTTTTTTTAATTTAAATACTTGACAAATATAGTGTTAAGTATACTTTAATAAAAATCATTTCAAAAAACCGACTTCACAAACTAATAAGTATAAAATGACTTAATAAAGATTTTTGACTAAGAATTTATTTAGTTTATTAAGAGACAATAATATTAAATTTTCTTCATCTTGAAGTCGGTTCCGAGTAAAACATAAAAAATACAATATTTAAGTCGTTTTGTTGTTACAACAGTGTATATGACAATTTTTGTGGTTATTTTATTTTTACGGTCCAAGAAACGGGAACAAAAAATGTTCATAAGATGAAAACTACTGGGCCCAAACCATGTTAAATTCTTAGGGAACCAAATGGCAACTATTCCGCATCAAACCAATGAAGAATCACGAAAACTCGTATCATAAATCTCAGCGTAATCGGCTTATGATGGAATTATAGACACGAAACCTTTGCCTCCTATTTTGTTTCACATGTCATCGCCCCTTCCATTCGTTCATCCGCGCTTGAGAACATGTACTCTAAATTATAATATTGTAATTAATTGTTTAAACTAATTAAAAGGTATATTTGAATAAATCTTTTTATTCCCACAGCTTACATACATAAAAAAACCAATCAAATTGAAGACCTCATCTTTTTACAAGTCGGTTAAAAATACTTACAAATTAGTGATGAACAAAGTGGTATGTTCCGGTAGAAGAAAATCAAACAATGGCGCGTACACTTGCACGGCGTCACTGTCGCAGCGGCTGAAATAATATTACAATAATATAATATAATAATGTCAGCCCATAAATGTCCCACTGCTGAGCTCGGGCCTCCCATTATCCAAGGCGGCTTGGCAGGTTTGACACATCGGTTATCTCGATGTGCAGGTTGCATCACGATGTTTTCCTTCACCGTTTTTTATCACGTGGTAATTGTAACAATATGCACATTAGATCAGAAAACTGACTAAGAGGTGCATGCGTTCCGGTCAGGATCGAACCCGCGCCCTTCGATTTAGGGGCGCGTGCGCTAACCATTACGCTACCACGACTTACGAAAAAATTAATTATTAATAATTAATTATAAATAATTTTTTTTAATAATAAAAAAATTATAATAATAGTTTTAAAAAAACTTAAAAAAACACGCTTTCATAAAAAAATCCAACTAAAAACTGAAAATAAAATTTAATAAATTTGGTTTCTGTTGAATGGAATCGCTTTTAAGATATTAAAGAAGAAGAAAACGCACTTTGAATACACCCCACGCTTTTTTTTTAAAGACCCCCATTCATCAGAAACCAAATTTTTTACATTTTATTTTCTGTTTTTTAGTTGCATTTTTTTATTAAAGCGTGTTTTTTTTAGTTTTATTTAAACTATTATTTATTTTTCATTTTTTTCAAAATGTTTTAAATACAAGCTTTAGAGATCCTGCATATTATGTAGCAGCAGAGAGCTAGCCAAGACACGTAAAACGAGCCCAAACACGACGGTTCTATCTTGTTTAGTACAGGAGTTCCTGTGGCCACCTTCCGACTCCATCATCAGATCAGCTCCATGGTACTATATTATTGCATTGTCATCGACCTTTGACAGGTGTGCAAAGTTTGAATTAAATCTGATCTTTCAAAGTAGGACAAAATCGAGCTCAAAGGGGTTGGTTACAAACATACATACAGGTGAAGCTAATAAAAGTTATAAAAAATGGTTATTAATTAACATAATATAGACAAACACAGATATACTACTGCACATGCACTTCCTCGCAACACCAGCATGTAACAGATACACTATACATTAGTCCTACACGCCGACAAAAGTGAAGGCACACCTGCAGTTTATTACCTTTCGGCATATGGACTGGCATTCTTTTGTTTACTTTGTGTTTAAAATTTGTAATTAAGAAAAACATCCTATTGTTAGTGTACTCTTTTATGACCGCAGGTGTGCAGATTACGTTTTCTTGGAAACATCAGTCCACGCGTTCGATTGTTGTATTGTACTGTTTAGTATAGAACAATGCCCGAACGGAGGGGTTGGGCAGTCAATCGAGAATTACGACACGAGCAAGACGTGTACATTCGATAAGCTATATAGTGACGGACTTTGCGCGTGTTATTGAATCGTGCAGTTTGTACTGGTTGTGTCCAGTTATATTTGTACCTGTGTTATACGTGTTTGTATAGTTCTAATAAATTGTATAGTAATTCCAACGGCATTTAAATTCGAGTCCCGTAACTCGTAACAGTATTATGTTTAACAAAGATGAGACGATACACTCACTCGTAAGGCAGGGTGCTGTTGGGGATGCTCTGCATCATGAAGAAGCGGTCTCCGGCGTGCAGAGGCACCAACTTATGGAGGGGAGTCAGGACAAACACCTAAAAATAAATCTATAATATTGTGCATGTACAGTCGTGGTATGAAAATGTGCGCCAGTTTTCAAATTGATTTAGTTAACGTTCCGCGCACATTTACCCTTTCAAACTAAATCACGTTATTTTATTTAGGTTTATGGCTTGGCATCGAGGCCTTTAAGCCAGACCTTAGATTACAATAGAGTTTCTTCATTTTCTCAAGCCTATGTATGGCTCAGCTGAACTGTAGGTTATCAACCGAAGCCACTCAACGAAGCTTTTGTGACATCTCAAAACACCACATTTGACATTTCTCACAAAACACATAACCACTATTCAAAAACTATCAATATCCTACAACTATTGTTCATTTTAAAGTAATTTTACACATTTTTAGAAAATAAAACTGCACAGCGCAACATCTCCTTTCAGTTACCGCCAAAAACTCAAAGTCACAGAACAGACTATTCCACAGAAAGTTATGTTTCACTATTTGACAATAAAGTTTCTATCTCATCTAAGAAGATTGTTTACAGGTGCAATTAATACACCCACATATTTTAATTAAAGACATTAAACATTATTACAATAATAATAATTAAGACATTCACGGCACAGAGTGAAGATCGCTAGAGCTAAGACCCAAGCTCCCAAGGGTGGAAGTGCTAAATGGTCTGATGTCAGAAGTAGCTTCGGTGAACCTGCAGCCCTCTTCTCTACACCCTTAGCCACTCACACCCATGTTGCCCCTGTCTTTTATGGCATTTTTTGGGGCCCATGCAGGGAGTGGCGAGTCACCGTCTGCCCATTTTTGCATGTTCCCTGAACATTGCGACAGGCAGCCATAGTCCCCATATACCCAAACCCCTGGTACCACTAGCAGTTCACCCCGATAGCCCGGTACTTTTTTCTCCCATTTCCCACAACAGTCCTACACTGGCCGGGGCTTGTCCTTGGGTGCATTATTGTATGGTGTAAACAGCGATAATCGCCGGTCAGTGTCACGCCACATTTAGATTAAATTTGTCAAGGGGCCTCTACGTGTTGGCCTTCCCATGGCTCACACAAGCTCTCCAAAAGTCCGGGCCATTTTTATGACCCGTGTTCTTGAAAGGCATTCACATAAAAAATACATAAAATCAATTAAAAAAATTGTGCGTGTGTGTACTTATGTACACACGTTAGAAGTTATACTTTTTTGGCGTATCAAGATAAAAAAAAATATCAAAATTTTATCTGTTGCCTTATTCTACGTTTGTAGAAAAAACTACACTAACAATAAAAACACTAAAATGTTGACTATAGCTAACTTCAAGGTGTCGGTTGACTATAGCTAACTTCATGGTGTAGCTTTTTCATGTGATGGTGTGCACGCGCATCGTAAAAATTTACTCTCATCATTTTTCCCTAACGCGCCTAAAGTATAACTTCAAAAAACATTACACACACTACCATGTATTTGACACACATACGCATATATACTCTTTTGTTTATTGTTCAAGTCAAATTAACATTACCGAAATCTATGATTATAGAAGTTATAGTCTTTGACAACAGAACCTTAATAATGTTCAAACTTAATAACTTAAATTAATTATGGCCGAATTACCACCCGAGTTTATTTCACATCCAATAGCGTACTTTTACATTTTTCACAATTTCCCTCCACACAGTAAGGATAAGTATGCAAAAAGTAAAGAAATAGTAGGAAGAATTTCAGTCAAAGCAATCAAACGCCATTTTGAGAAAACGTGTAAAAAAAGGTGTTAACTGATAAGGTATATTACAGTATCGATGATTATTTAAATGGCGAAACTATAATATAAAATGTATGTATTTTAATTGACATGATGATTACCCCACCCCACTTTATTATAAATATTAGAACGATGATAACCATTACTCGCCTCTGCTCGCTCCTATTTATTAAAATAATATTGAGTACACGACTTGTTAAGAAACACCTGCTAAATTGGCAACACCAATTGTCAAGACATGGAGTTGTACAGGCGCTTAATGTTAATAGACCGGTTTTCATATCCACCGTCATAAATAAATATCACGCATCTCAATATCCAGCTATTATAAGGAAGAACAGTCTCTCGAAATTTCGGCTTTTATTTTATCCTGTCTCCGCAACACGACTTCCTGCGCCGCGAATAAAACCATGAGGTTTCTGTGCCACAGTTCAAATGTGATTGTAATGAATAATATTTTTTTTAAAAAATACACAATTTTTATAATTTATTGGTTGACATTTTATTAGGTAAATAATTAAATAAATATATTATAAGAAAATTTGTAAGCAGGATACTCATACATATGCATGCCGAAAGGCGGAATTTGGAACTGGACTATATTAACTGTAACACCTTCTGTATACCATTTTCGCATTAAATTTAATTGAATTAACAAACTAACAAATATGTCTCACCGGAACACTGTAGTGTTTTGCGGCGCTCACCACCGCATAGACTCCCGCTTCGGCCAAAACTGCGCCACCTCCTAAAGCAGCCCGACATCCTATAACTACCTACAGGACCATAATAATAAACTCAAAAACGACCCAACAGTGGGCTATTAGCCTGTTCAGTTTTAAGGGCTTCAAGATTTAAAAGTACATACATACATAACTTCACGCCAGGTCCCTTGCGGGGTAGGCACGAACAACAGAGCGCCATTCAGGCTTATTCTTACACACCTCACTTGCTTCTTTGACATTCATAGCTCTTGTCATGCACGCTCTGTCTGTTCTTGAGGCTCCTGACATCACCTTCTGCTAGTACACGATCAATTTGATCATGGAAGGTGTGTCGTGGCCTTCCGCGACTTCTGCATCCATCCACTTATGCATTGTATATCTGTTTAGTCATTCTTTCATCATACATTCTAAAAGTCTAGGGTCAAATGCAATTTTAAAAGTCATTTCAATCTAAGATCCAAATTCCAGATTTAAATTTAAGGTCCAAATTGAAGCTAAAATTTAAGACCCAAATTCGACATTTTAATATGATCCAATTTTAAGATAATAAAACTACGTTTTAACGGTTTTAAGCGCGGTAATTTATTTTATTTAGGTTTATCCGACGTTGCGGCCGCTTTTCAGTGGCCGTGGTCACGGAAGACAAAGATGACATTTGTCAAACGTGTATTGTCAAAGTTTTTATTCGGCCTACCGCCAACTTGTTCATTTTAATTATTTAGTTTTAATTTTGTTTATGGATATTATTTACTCTATGGGAGCCTAATCTAATTTTACCACCGCTTCACAACACGTTGTGGCTGAAGAGAAGAAGCGGCGCAAGAAACTCTTCAGCAAACATGCCTAGTTCTAAATTTTTTTTATATAATATTAAAATGAGTGGAAGGAAAAAATAAAAGAAATTATCATCGTGACCACGGCAACTGAAAAGCGGCCGAAACGTCGGTTAAACCTAAATAAAATAAATTACCGCGCTTAAAACCGTTAAAACCTAGTTTTATTATGTGTACATGTCGCGAAAACTTAAGAAAATATTATGTGAACCAAATTTAAGATTTCAACTTGATCCAATTTTTAACTCTAAGTCATACACGAAAAAACATGCACACTTGCAAATTTATAGAATTAACTTTGTTATTATACGCATAGACAATGCAGCAGAGGACACCAATAGCTCCAAAGATACAGTTAATACCAGTTTTGGAGCTAGTAGAAGCACAAACAATAATTTAGTTTCTAAAACTGCAAATTTGAAATGTTTCTTTCATTTTATAATTAAAATTGTTACTTATTTTTGAGGGAAATAAAACATTTTACTATTATTAATTTAGGGTCCAAATTTAAGACTAAAACTCAATGTTTATAACAGTTATAAAATTTGGTCCAATTTTAAGTTAAGGTCCAAATTTAAGGTCCAAATTCAAGGTTGCAATTTAAGAGCCAAATTGCAAATAAAGGGCCTTACTTATAATAGTCTCGTTAAGAAAGTATTAGCCATCTCTTAAATAAGAGACTCTGAAGCCCCTAATCAATGGCTGTATCAAATAAAATTTGCCATCTAGCCTCTTACTTAAATTACCTCACGACTTTACCACCACCTGTTATCTTTAAGAGGAGTTTATGGGTAAGATTTTCGTTAATCAGTTGCTGAGCAGTTTCTTAAAATTTAACAAGTACAAGTAAGGCCAAAAGACTTAAATTTAAGACTTAAGCTATACGATGTACAGAGTTTAGTAATCAAAACTCAAATATATTTTTTTTACTTAAACTTACTTCTTGTTGCGGCACGATTTATGAGAGCAACGTACACACCGGTCCAGCCGAGTATGAAATCAGTACGCTCGCGCCGGTGTGTACGCGCCATATCAAAAATTGCCTATGACAAACGCTCTTTGTCTACGGCCAACCGCCAATATTCGAAATATTAAACGAACGTCGTCGATTTATTGTACGCGCAACTAAAATTTATTGTTAATCGCAAAATATTAAAATATACGCATTTTTAGAGCAAAAGGTGCTTCATTGAAGACTTCCTACGCTACACTTCTGTTGAAGAACATTTACGAAAGTTTAATATGTAAGATAAGAATTATCTTCGTAAATATAATTTTACCTTGTTGACTCGCGGCATTATAGCGTAGACCGCTGCGCTGTTAATCACGGTTGTGGCTACCCCGGCTGCACTCAAACGCTGTGCCATGCCGTGGCTCTGAAATGTAAGGCACAAACTTAAAAATCACTCAAAGAACCTTATAATGCCAGTGTTTCGTGGAGAAGTAACTCAAAATAAAACATTAATAAAAAAAATCCTGTGCGTCTCGGGACGCCCGCCAGAAGTGATAACTTAAACTAAGTTGAACTATTTAATATTGAAATTGTTTAACTTGAGAAGAGCTTAGGTTATTACTTAAATTTTATGTATATTAATATGATGACGTAAGGAAAGCTTATTTATTATTTTAACAAAAATATTGAAGTGAAACTTCTTTATCGGCGTTGGAAAAAAATTACAGTCACATTTTCGGTTACGCCTCACATTTTTTCCGTTACGCGCCATCGTTTCCTTACGGTGTACCACGGTCGATTCGACTCGGGGCTTTATTTATTTAACCAATTTCTGTAAAGCTACATATAGTAGATCAATCCTTTGCTGTGCAGGCTGTTCGGCTATGAAATTCATTGCCCGAAAATGTGAGACAGGCGAAGTCACTCGCCGTTTTTAAAAAACTGGTACGGGAATATTATCTCACTTTATAATAAATATTCAATACCATATTACATGTATTTTTATTTATTAGTTTATTTGTATATTAATATTATATATATTAGTAGGTATATATAATATTAATATATTATGTATTAATACTATTATTAATATTGTATAGCTATTGCTGTTGCTATACACATATTAATGATGTATATGTCGGCTTCACTCCCGCCGGGAGCGAATCACACTCGAAGTATAATGCAATAATAATCTGAAATGAGATAATCAAAGTTTATTACACTAGAATTATTACAATCACAATGTTAAATACAGCACAGTAATACACAGAAATATTAAGACAACTCCAAGAGTCGTCTCTTCGCTTGTCATGTGTCGAGCATCAATTTGCCCTTAAATAATACTGCCAATATCAAACAATAACTATCGGCCACAATATACTATGGGCCCTTTGTCCAACAGAGCTTCCGCTCTATTAAACCGATGGACGTATAATCACGGTTGTAGACTCGTAGACTGTCGGATTAAGACTCCCTTTCTTCTGCCCGAACACCGCGTATTTAAGGTCCTCGTAGCACGCCGCACTGACACCATCCGGTAATGCTTTGGCGCCACTTCAATAACACCAACTTCAACAACGTATAACTTGATAATAAATGTTTCTACGTTGACATCCGGTTACACGACTTCCGATTACCACATTTAAATACTACGGTCATATGGTAACTTTATAATAATAAATACTATTCCGACATATATATTAGTAAATATATATTATATTAATATGTGTTATTGTTTATTCCCTCTTTTTTTCATTTTAGGTATATGTATTACGTGACATTTATATATCCTATTTATATGTATTGTGTATTAAATGAGCACACCACCGTCATACACTTGAAATTCCATTTCATAAAATCCAGAGCCCGGGTTGTCTGGAAGAGATCGCTTTATAAGATAAGGCCGCCCATTGCTCCTACTTTTACTCTTGAATGTAAATACTGTTAATTGTTTATTTTATGTGTATGTGGTGAACAATAAAGTGTTTTCTATTCTATTCTATCATTTTTCGAAAAATAAGGTCATAAAGAAGTTTCACTTTTTACATGTGTACATACATTATTAATATCATTATGTAATCTAATTTCCGAAATACGGCTAGCACTGTGGGTTGGGGTGAGAGAGGAGGAGCCTGCCTACCGCTGCCGTATGCGTGAGAGAAAAGAAGCCAGACTGACGTCGTAACGCGTTACGTAACGAAGCGGTTTACCCTGCCATAAGAAGGCCTCACTTCAAAACAATTATATATGCGTGTGAGGGAATAAATATGAGTGAATGTGTGTGTTTGTGAGTGTGTGTGTTTTTGATAGTTTAGACAAAAATTCAGTTTGAGTTTACGTAATAAGTCAATTTGTTAATATTAATTTTGCACTAGAAGCCTATGTATATATTTATGTAAAATAGCTAACTTCAACCATACTGTATTATGTACTATACCATTACTGCGTTACTGTATATTATTGGAACGAAGTTCCTTATCGCGCGTTGCGAAAGGGAGCTCGACGGAAAAAATTAAGACCAAAAGTTGTAACGACACTTTTTGCTATAGTTGTAAGCCGTACGGCGTGCGCGTGTTTCTCTGTCTGTATCTCTCTCTCTATCTCTCTCTCTCTCTCTCATTATTACTAAAAATAAGCCTACTGATTAAGTTTATATTACATTATATTTGTTAATATAAAAAAAATATATTATTATAACTTAAAAAAATAATTGCTCCGGTGGTTCGGGCATGTGGTAAGAATGTATGATGAAAGAATGATTAAACAGATATACAATGCAAAAGTGGATGGATGCAGAAGTCGCGGAAGGCCACGACACACCTTCCATGATCAAATTGATCGTGTAATAGCAGAAGGTGATGTCAGGAGCCTTAAGGACAGACGAGCGTGCATGACAAGAGTTATGAATGTCAAAGAAGCAAGTGAGGTGTGTAAGAATGGCCTGTGTGGCGCTCTGTTGTTCGTGCCTACCCCGCAAGGGACCTGGCGTGAAGTTATGTATGTATGTATGTAAAAAATAATATTACAATTCCTTCACTAATTAATCGAAAGGAACTTCGTTCCATTCGGGTGTCCCTTGACACCTCTCCAGTTTTTTATTATACCATAATTTACGACTTTAATGATATATTTCTTTTACATTCGATTCTTTTTAATTGACTACTCAAACAATGTTTGATTTATATAAGTATTTTTAATAATGTGATATATTTTTTTTGGATTATTAATGTGACGAATAACAGAAATATTTGTGAAATGACATGATAATAACTATAATATTATATAACGGCCTGGCAACATTATATACTGCCAGTATTGCACGTTCTAAAGCACATACTGTCGTCCCTACAAAGAACACAACATCTTTAAATTATAATGTATGCGACATTTATGCAATAATTAATCAATTTATAATTTATTTTATTTTTAAGTTTTGTATTAAAAAAAATACGATAATGTTAACTGTGTTTAGTTATAGTTAAATATTATTAAATGAAAATTGTTACACATTTGCGGCGTTTGGAGTGGAAACTCTTGGTCCGTGGGGTCCTAGTGCTCTAAAACTTTATCGAGATGTCGCCGAACGCCTAATAGACCTCTCACGCGACCAAAAGGCTGGCGTCTATTTTGCTCAAAGGATAAGCGTGGCTATTCAGCGTGGTAACGCCGCCAGCCTTTTGGGAACGTTCCCGGTAAGTGACAGTGGTTTGGGACCAATATTTTATTTATAATTTTGAGTTAGGTTTTATATTTTTAAGTTAGGTTTATTTATATTTTTAGATATTTTAGTTTTTGTTAATAGTTGTTACATTTAGGTAATTTGTTTATTTATATTATAGTAAATAACAGATATATTTATAATGTAGGTTTATGATTAAATTCATTAAATGTGTAGTATATGTATGGTGTAATAAATAAACAAAATGTCCTGAATATTACAACTGTAAGGTACCCCTGCAATAAGTTATACATACATACATAACTTTACGCCAGTTCCCTGGCGGGGTAGGCACGAACAACAGACCGCCATTCAGGCTTATTCTTACGCACCTCACTATTCTATTTATTTGAACTTTACTAGTTTTTAGTACTTTTAAACTGCCTTCAATCTAGATTTCTTCCCTTAGTACGGAGAATCAAATCGGAGACCACTGAGGCCCTCCATAAAAAATCGACTTCTATATCCGTCATGCAACCTGTCCTTACAAAATAATTGTAATTTTATGGGTGTTGAAATATTTAACAATTCGCCTGTTGCCATAAAAATTGCTAATTTGAATTTATTTAAAGTCTATCACAATTGGATATTGGAGAGGTGTTTTTACTCGGTGCGAGTATTTTGGTTGGAACAAGACCTAGATGCGGCTGTATGACATTTAGTATGAATTTAATTATTTGACATTATTATCTTTTGACATCAATATATTAATTTAAGATTATGTAATAAATTTGTACACCCCATGTGAACTCAAATATGTAAAACTTGAGACCTGTATTTTTATGCACCATGTCGTCATCATCATCATCATCATCCGAGCGTTAAATCCCGGTTGTGTTCGGAGCGACGTCAAGCCAACATTTCTTGGGCCTTCCCCTTCGACCGGCATCTGGCGGAGGTGGCATGGCTAGACATTTGTTCCCCACATAATTAGCCGGTCTCCGTAAAACGTGGCCACACCAACGTAAGCGACACTCTTGCAATTTGTCTGCTATGTCACGGACATGAAGACTGCCACGGATGCGGGAGTTTCTGACACGGTCTTTCCGCGTCACTCCACACATCCAACGCAGCATTTTCATCTCCGTGACACGCAGTTCATGCACCATGTCATATGCAAATAAATTTCGTTTAATTTCAATCTCACCTTAGCGACATTGACGCCCTCTGCCAGCACCAGTTTGTACCGTCTGTTCGCTGCAGCCCTGAGGAACTTCTCCACGAGGGTGCTACTCCCGAAGGTCAGCACCATGTCGTCGGAGTGGAGGTGCTCCTTCGCTTGGGAGCATATCGAGGACGTCGACGACTCCAACTCGGTGCGAATCTGAATGTAACATCACCAGATGTTACTTCGCTCGCGTAGATTAAAAACAGTCGTCGTGTGAGTAGTCAAAAGAAGTTGTATCATAGCCCGATTTCATTTTTTATTTATTTAGATTTATGGCTTGGCAGCTAGGCCTTTAAGCCCGATCTTAGTTTATAATATAGTTGCTTCATTTTCTTAATCCTATGTGTAGCACAGCTGAACTGTAGGTAATCAGCTGGTGCCATTCAACGGAGCTCTTGTGACAACTCAAAAGGCCACATTTGACTATACTGTTCACATTTCTCACAAAACCCATAACTACTACTCAAAAACTATCAATATCCTACAACTACTGTTCATTTTAGAGTAATTTTACACATTTTTAAAATATAAAACTGCAAAGCACAACATCTCCTTTCAGTTCCCGCTAAAAAACTAGCCCGATTTCCACGCCCTGAGGGCACGTTCCCACTTTGTCGTGACGACAGATCGTGTAGTTTTCAGTGTCGTGGCTTATATGTTTAAATGGAGGTGTTCACATATAGAACGACACGATTTACTCTCGTCTACGACATCTTTTGCAGTGACAACAGATTGTCATGACAGTGGGAACGGCTAGCACGACAGTTGTAAAACGATAAAAAATCGTTACGACCAAATCGTGACGGCAAATCTATCGTAGCCACGATATATTCTTTTCAAAAAGTAATACATTATTAAAGTTTCGTCTTCGTCCACTCAGGAACATAAATGCACTACTGATCTACAAGAGAACATAGAGGCGACTGTAGATTTGTAGCTTGCTAATGATGTGTAAACAACAAAATTACTGCCGTGAAACGATAAAGTGTCGTCGCGATCCAATGGGAACAGTTAGAGAAGACAGTCGTCCAACGATAAATTAATCGTTACGACATAGTGGGAACGCGCCCTTAGGGACTGAATTTCGAAAAAGCCCAACACAAGACATGTGTACATTTATTTCTAACTAGAAGCAGGTACGACCAAAGCCAAGTGATTTCGACCCTTAAGGGAGTTTGTCGTTATATCGAGTGACGTTACATGGAGTTTACACAGTACATAAAATGTAAAGTAAATGTGTACTTATTCTACCAAAAAAAGTACTATATTTTTGAGGTTAAAAAACAAAAATACTATACTTTCTTCAAAAGAAGGTGGTAACCCTGGTATAGATATTCAAACTAAGTAACTTATACTTCTAAGAAAGAAAACAGGTTTATTATTTGTGTCATGGGTAATAAATACATGGATCATCGGTCGCAGACACCCAGACCGTAGTACACAAGTTTGTTTATGAAACTAACCGTGCCAGGATATCGATCAACCAAAGCTGTGCCGATATGATCCAAATACAATTTAAATGAACCTCACCTCAGCAATATGGTCTCTGATAGGTTCCCTCAGGTCCTCCTGGTTAGGTCCCAGTGTGGCTCTACGATGAGGGGCAGCCAGGACCAAACGTTGCAGGCTCTCACCGGCACCTTCCCCACTCTACAAAAAAAATTAATGAGACAAAGATAACCAAAATTACAAAAATGACAATTCACAAAAAAATCTATCCTACTTTTTGGGATAAAATTTTTATAAATCTATCCCATTATCCCGGATAAAAGGTATCTCTTGTCCACCCTCGGTATTAAAATTATATACATAGTCCAGCCATAAGTTCTGTTACAGATGAAAAAAAACCTTCATTTTTTTTTGCAGGAGGTCAGCAGACAGGCAGACGGCCCACTTGATGGAGAGCGGTTACCATCGCCTATGGACATTTGCAACACCAAAGGTGCTACAAATGCGCTGCTGCCCTCTTAAGGGAGACTTCATTAAAAAAAACCGACTTCAAAAACTAAAAAGTATAAAATAACTTATTTCTAAAGCTATTTTAAATTATAATGTCTTATTTTTAATATGTATCATTTTAAGTTTTAATCTTGTAGTCGATTGTATTAAACGAAGTTTTTTTTTCATTTGTTACTTTTTAGTCTCTAGCTATGTATGGGCAGACCTACAAAAGGTGCCGCACTCCTTAAAAAATATAGGTCCCAAGAAACGGGAACAAAAAAATGATCGTAAAATGAATATTACTGGGACAAACTATGTTCAATTTTTAGGGGACCAAATGGCAACTATTCTACGTCGAACAAAAAAATTAGCAAATAAATCGAATTATAAATCTCGGAGTAGTCGGTGAACATACATAAAAAAAAGGTTCCGACGAATTGAGAACCTCCTCCTTTTTTGAAGTCGGTTAAAAATGTATTTTTTTTTAAATGAATTTTAATAATTAAATAGATAGTATAACAATCAAACATTAAGGCAACAATTTTTTCCCATAGTCAAATAAATCATCATACCTGATTAGCATGAGCCCGATTCTCATCCCGGATTGCCCTCAAAACCCTCCGGACCATGTTTGAAGCTATCATTTCTGTCGGGAGAGCGCTGTGCACCCTTTTGCCCACCGCTCGTAGAAGTAGACAGAGGTCGCTGACGGTCCAAAAGAGAAGGAGGCAATATGAATTGTTCCATCTTATTATATAACATAGACAGACAGAAACGTACAGGATTTTGTTTATTTATTAGTATTAGTGGGCATGCAGTGGTCGAAATTCGACCATAACTTATTTATTAAGGTTCTCTTGTCAAAAACTTCGATAATCACAGATTTCGCCAAGGCTACACGGTTAATTTGACTTTAACAATAAATAATAGTATATATGCATGTTTGTGTTAAATACATGGTAGTGTATGTATTGTTTTTTTATTGATTTGATGTATTTTTTAGCCATAATTAAGACAGACCAAAACAATCAAATAGCAGAAGTGTTAAATAAAATCAAGTAACAAGCATCTCAAATAAGCATGCATGTATGAAGAGGTTAATGAAAGTCAATGAAGTGAAGTTGTTTGTCAGGTTCGTTGCAAGTGGAGATCTATAGTCTATACCTTTTATCCGTGCAGGAACGGAGAAAGAATACAAATTCCTGCGGCCGGGTGGCCTGTCGTAAGAGGCGACAAAACAACCCACAGCCAGGTGGTAGGGCATTAGCCCGACTGGATGGCTACCACCCCTGGTCTAAAGTATGTCGCCATAACAACCCTTATTTGTGTTACGGCATTAGTGACCAGGCTCCAGTCTCCTTCAAGAGAGCAGCAGCGCATTAGTAGTACCTTTGGTGTTACAAATGTCCATAGGTGATGGTAACTGCTATCCATCAAGTGTGCCGTCTGCCTGTCTGCTGAACTCCTGCAATAAAAAAAAATTAAAAAAATACCTACCCCCATGGGAAACAGGCATGATTATATGTATCTATGTATGATAACTTACTATGCAGTTGGATTTTGTGACTCTCCAATTATCTGCTCGACCATAGCCAATGTGGCAAACGCCACATTGTTGGAGCCTTCCAATTTACTGGAAAAAAAACAATAATAAGGGCTCCAAACATCTTAAAATTCACTCCTTCTCATTTACAAACAGTAATTTATGTATGCCTATGTAACTCTGTGTACATATATTTTTACATAATACTAGCTGTCCCGGCAGACGTCGTCCTGCCCGGTAAAAAATAGGGGGTTGTTCGTAGAGGGTTGAAAATCTAGGGTTGTATGTATTTTTGTATGTTGTATCATAAAAAAATAGAAATTAAAAATTTAGTCTAAACAATAAATAAAAAAATTTAGGGGTGGACTACCCCTAACATTTAGGGGGATGAAAAATAGATGTTGGCCGATTCTCATAGATACCGGATAAGCACAAAAAATTTCATCAAAATCGGTCAAGCCGTTTCGGAGGAGTATGGCAACGAAAACTGTGACACGAGAATTTTATATATTAGAGATATAGTAATGCATATTTTAAGATATGTCCACTGAATAACAACCCATTATTAGAAATGTGAAATTATCTCCAGAAGGTTGTCTGGAAGAAACCACTGTTAGCGATAAGACCACCAATTGTACTATTTATATGATTATTAAATCATGTGTATTATTTTCCTGTGTGCAATAAAGAATATTCTATTCTGTTCTATTCTATTCCTTAAGAATTGATATTCAAAGCCAAAAGAAGTACATTCTTAAAACCGTATGGGGGTATAAAAATGAAGCCCAGCCTGAGTTTCTTTTGTTCTAATGAATTTAATGGTGATTTCAATCAGAACAGATCAGTTTTTTTTTAATTATGGGGTAGAAAAATATATTATAATCAAGGTGGCGAACTCCGTCAGTGAGAGACCCAGGGGCGAGTTTAGAAATTGGCCGCCTGTAGGATATTCAAATTTTCCCACCCCTACCAACCTCTACAAATCAATATCCTTTTTCACAATAATTTCTGGATACAGTTTTTTTCAAATGAAATTGTAACATTATGGTTTGTATTAGGGTTGTAACGGAGGCCTTCTTGGCGGAGGCGGAAGCGAAATTGGATGTAGAAAAAATAACAGTTTATGGTTTATACATTACATCGCGTCGATAAAACTTCGTACCTACGTCTAACGCGTCTAAGCAATTCGACAGGTTGATTCCTGTAGCGTATCATTCATTTGACAAATGACGTTTGCAAGACCCCCGCCCCACCCCAACCGCGTTCCAGCCGCGCACGCGTTGATTTTTGTTCATTTGCTGCGCACGGCCAGAGGGCTGATTCGTCGCGAGCGTCGCTGCTTGCGTATGATTCGTAAATAAACCTCCATTATGGCTCCACAAAAATTACACAGATGCGGAGGCGGAGGTACAATTTCTTGCAGAACTTCCGCAGTAATGGAGGCGGAAGCGAATTTCCGTTACAACCCTAGCTTGTATACTTGAAGTCTTATTAAATCATTTGAAGATTGTGTAAAAAATGAAAAAAAGTTGCCCTTAATTATCCGCTTCTCTAAAACTTGCAACCATGTAAATCCGCCACTGGAGAGAATTTTGACACCTTTAATTATTTCCATGTTTGAATAGTTACGGTGAGAACAGATCAGTTAAGTAAAGCTAACACATTATTGAATTCTGTCTTTGAATTGTAATTGGTGTTAAAGTCTGTTTAAAAAAGTTACCAAGTGAGTGGTGTATGAACTTACCCCATTAATAGAGTTCCCCACCTTGACTACATATATTCTTAGCTTATTGTAACTAACAAAATTAGTTTTATGTTTCAAATCAGAACAGGATTAGTGAAAAACATAAGTGATGTTTGTAGTATGGGGATAGGTAATATAGGTATATTTTTTTTTTTATTGCAGGAGATCAGCAGACAGGCAGACGGCCCACTTGATGGACAGCGGTTACCATCGCCTATGGACATTTGCAACACCAAAGGTGCTACGAATGCGCTGCTGCTCTCTTTAGGGAGCCTGGAACCTGGTCACTAATGCCGGAACACAACACAAGGTTGTTATGGCGACATACTCTAGACCAGGGGTGGTAGCCATCCAGTCGGGCAAATGCCCTACCACCTGGCTGTGGGTTGTTTTGTCGCCTCTTACGACAGGCCGCCGGGCCGCAGGAAATTGTATTCTTTCTCCGTTCCTGCACGGATTGAATAGTTATATAGTATATATAGTTTTAAAATCAACCTGTAATTCACATGGACAACTTTCTCACTGAATAAGTCATAAAACATGCAAGGTCAAATGTCAGAGTGGAAAAGAGGTTCCGATAAGGTAGGAGAATAATAATCTAATCTTAGGCTTAATAATAAGCCTATAATAAAATATTCCTTCATATTATGAGTATAAACATGAAAATTGTTCGTAATGTTTTATTTTGCTGGAATAGGTAAGGTCGTCATTATAGCCCATAAATTTAGATAATTTTCATGGTTTTAAGCAATATGTCGCTGTATCCGATGGCTTTATAGGTGGTTTGTGTACTTATTAGTTTGTATAAAGATTCAGTCGGGACCTAGGTATTCTGTTGTTATAACCGAACTGTCTTTATAAATGATGTCGTTATATTTAGTTTTCAAGTTATTTATATATATAGGGGAAAGTATTCCTCTCTCTCATTATTGATAGTAAATGGTTCTCATATCTACAACGCACCTTTCAACTCCAATCACAGTTATTATCAAAATTCAACACATCATTGTCATAAAATTTAATTTGACATAATTTAATATATAATTATATATCTTTCTACATTTAAAAACAGTTTTAGTTGTTATACATAAGTTGTCACTATATCCGTAAGCCCTGGAAAATAGTTACTATCGCCTGTAGACAGTTACAACATCGGATGCGATGCCAACACATTGCTATTCTTTGCTAATCCTTTATGAAACATTCTCAATATATACAATTCTACTCGAAATAAAACATTACTTTAACAATTAGTTAATGATTTATGACGCAATCTCTGGTAATGTTTGTAATAAAATTTACTTTTACAATAAAATAAGTCACTAAGACGAACTTACCCATTTCGGATATCTGACACAAATTTGCCAATAATAGTGAAGTGTTTCTGATCAATTTCCTTCTCAGCAGCTTGTAATGGAGACATGATTTGTAATTATACTTGGAATCGGTGCAAAATAATAAACAAACTATACCACAACATAACCTTAAAAAAGACAACGTCAAAGTTTTTGGTGTTCCAGTTTTAATCCTGTTGAATTTTAATAAATAGCAATTGATGCCTTACAATTGCTCAGATTCTATGTTTAAAGTATAAAAATGACAATGAGTATATTAGAACACGCTCTTTAATTTTTTGTTTCTTCTTTTAAAGGCCTGTAAAGGGAACTAAAGTTGCAAGCAAATAGTCGTACGCGGATGTAACGTATGTATGAAAACGGGATATTTTCAGCGGTGTTAATTTTCTCACTATAGAAAATGCATTAGGCCAACGAAAAAAGACGTATACATACAGTGAACATGTAATAAAAAATTAATTTTAATGCAAGACGGACTGGTGGCACCAACTGCTTTTGAAAAGTCTGTTAACAAGAGTTAACTTGGTGATGTGATTCCTGAGACCTTAGTATTCTTCCACCACGTTTGAAACAGAGTACCTAATTCATAAATTTGTTTAATTTAGTAATAAATTTAAAATTTATCACAAACGAGCTTTTCGCTCTACTCGCTTTAATCTAATTTTTTTAGAAAGCATGGAGAGCCCGCCTTTGGGAGTCCCACATATTGTACGATTCCAAGAGGGGTGCGTTTGGGTTATTATTTAGGTTTATGGCTTGGCAGCTAGGCCTTTAAGCCAGATCTTAGTTTATAATATAGTTTCTTCATTTTCTTAAGCCTATGTGTAGCCCAGCTGAACTGTAGGTAGTCAGCTAGTGCCATTCAACGGAGTTCGTGTGAAAACTCAAAAAGCCACATTTGACTATACAGTTCACATTTCTCACAAAACACATAATCACTACTCAAAAATTATCAATATCAACATTTTTGGGGATGCCTTCTCTTAACTGAAAAACTTACCAAAAACATTAATTTACGTTAACATTCTGAATGCGCCTACGAACATTTTATTACATTATAAATAGATTGAAACAGTGTTAACTCCAATAGGTACTTTTAAAAAAGTAGCTAGAAATGGTGGCTAAAAGATTTGGCTACCAAATTTTTTTTCTTTGTAGCTATTTCGATAATGTGGCTAGATCTAGCTAGAAAGTGGCTAAAGTGGCAGCACTGCGTAGTCCATATCTTTTATTTCAAAATACCCGTAACGCCATCTAGTGAAATTGGAACTAATTATGAAAGTAACAGTGAAATTCGCTAAAAATAACCTTTTCCTGATATTCTGTGCTGTACGAAAAAGCGTGTCAACTGCTTGTTGCTGGTTACCGGTGGCTGTGGTCAGTGGCCTGTTTCCATAGGTAAGTATGCCTAACGACACACTGCGGAATGTTCCGCGCGAAAAGTTTGGCGTGAGAAGAATCAGCGTTAATCTGAACGGCGCGGAATTTCCATAGATGAGTGAAATAAGCGAAAATATTCACCAATATTTATTTAAGTAGAAAATAATATACATATAGTACAAGGATTTTCTTATAATAATTACGCTTAAATATAATTTCTTATTAAACGGGGAGTTTTGGACTAAAAAAATGTGTAATGAGTAATGACAATATGGCTTAAAAGAAGCGTTACAAATTACTATTTCAAAATGAAAAACATCAAGCCTAAATTCTATCTGGAAAACGAGAAATCTTAAATATCACAAATAAAATAACTTAACGATTACATGAATGAATTTCAACTATCTATTCGTTATGAATAATTCTGGATATTTCACTAACAACTGTACTAACACCTGTGTTGTTAGTTGTACAGGAGACAACAAGTTTGCTCAAACGATGGCTAAATTGTACATAAATCTATGCAAGCAAAGCCGCAAACAACAACTAGTAATATAAAATAATTAATTATTTCATTAATCATTTCTTTTTTAATAATTGCAGACGTGATCTTCACATCGACAGAGCGAATAGACCACTTGCTCACCAACAAAAAAGTTTTTGTTCTGCAACAGTGTTGTAAAAGGTGCTAAAGGTTTCAACCTCTTAGTTTCACGCCCCTCGGTAACAGATGGCGCGCGACGTTTCCTTCTAGAATTATTTATGTCACTGGCATATGAAAAATCTTGTCCTAAAAACAATTCGGGAGTATTACGAACAGCATCGTCGCCGGCTACATCGCTCATGCTTGAAAAGCTATTGTAACGCTCTTTTCTCCTATCTTCATGAGTTATTATTTTTTGGTTCCGTTCCTTTTGAATTACGGAAAACAGGGATGGTCTCGAAGAATATCTGGGCGTCCTCATTTGTTCCAATTCTGGTTCAAAAGTTGATTTTTCTGCAAAAAAAATATGTCCTAAAATAACCAGAAGTGGAAATTTCATCAAGGCGAGTAATGGTCACCGAATGATTATAGTAAAGACGCGTTGGCTATATCTCTCTCGCTCCCTTAGCCGACTTGAGTCGACTACCCGAACGTGTCCGAACGAGAGTTCCATAGTCGAGCGTCACGGTCGACTCGAGTTTACTACCAGAACGAGCTTGACAGCGGACTTGAGTCCACTAGCCGAACGAGCGTGACAACCGTCTCGAGCCTACCCGAACGAGCGTTACATAGCCGAGCGTGATGGCGTGACAGCGCAGTCTCGATCAATACCTACAAAGTAAATTCAAAAATTGAAAAGCTAACAAAATTTTAAACATTTATTTCGCGGGTGTGCTCTTGTAAATATTTATAAATATAGCGTTGTATGCCAATAAGAATTAACAGAATACCAAAATCAGGCAAACAAACGATTTAGATGAGTCTTGTGCGATTTTGACGACATTGTTATAGTAGAATTAGGTTGTTGATCCCCCTATCTCTTCCCCTTATCCCTTCTCTTTATTCACCATAAAGGCTGGCACTGGTGTTGCGAATGCCTATAGGTGACGACGGTAACCATTTTCTAATGGTTGGTGGTCAGCCTGTTTTCCAAATTCGCATTAAAAAAAAATCAAGGTCTTGAAATTTTGATTGATAATTAAAATTATCTGCTTTAACTGTCCAATACTAAAGTTTTGCTTACTTGATGATGCAGCTTCCTTTTCAAGAGTATGTTGTGTAAGTCTCTCAATACGTGGTTCATGATCTTCCTCATCGACCGTATCTTCATTGTCTATATCAATATTATTATCATCTTCACTGTGCCCTTCAATATCACGTATTTCATTATCTTCGTCACTATCTAAATTTACATAAAATTTTCTACTGACATCATTGGAAAATTCTTCGCTACGTCCCTTGTCCATCTGCAAAACATTATGCACATATCGCACACTCAATCTAATATTGGTCCTATCCAAAAAACTATACTGTACAGGAGCCAAAAATTTTTTTAGGGAGCAATAAGGCCGCCCATTGTACATTGTACTACCTACTAATTTTCAGATATGTTAATGTGTCACTGTTTTAAGTTGGTGTACAATAACGAGAATTGTTGTTGTTGTTGATGAATATCAGTATTATGGTAACAGGAGCAGGGAAAGGCAAAGCACGCGCTGGGAGGATGAGATCAGGCTTTCTGTTGGACACTAAGAGCCGCTGCCCTGCACAGGCAGTACTGGCACGAGCGGGAGAAGGCTTTTGTCAGAAGGCACTTTGAGAAAAGAGACTTGATCTAGAGCAGGGATTCCCAAAACATTTTGGACAAGAGACTGCATTTCCAAAATGAAATGATATCGCAGACCCCCATTTCTAAACCATATTTTTGAACTCTTCAGACCATGCCGGTGGCTCGCACCACACTCGCTAAGGTAATACTTTTAAGCAGACGCTTAGCTGCTAATTGAGCGAGCTACATGTTTTTGGTAAGCGGGGTATGGGGCTATAAGAAGTCCGCGGGGTGATTTCGTCCCCAACAAGTAATGTTAATACCCTTATAAGAGACAAAAATCATTTTTTGAATGACTCCTCAGACAATATTTACATAATTTGTAGCGATGAAAAAAAATGACAATC